>CM077452.1:522340-1022340 GCA_039654765.1 Mylopharyngodon piceus | reverse complement strand
CCTTGTTTGATTCCTCAGTTCAAAACATTTATTTCTCCCCGTTGAACACATGCGCATTCAATCCCCAGCCTCTTTCCATGAAAAGGGCAGAATAGGGCTGGAAGCACTTAAAATGAAGTCCATTTTTTTCTTTCTTATGAAGAATCAGTGAAAGAAGCTGTTTTTAACCTTCAGAAAATGTTGTCGCGATTATTGATTAATTAATTGCCATCAAAATAAGGACATTTATGTTCTTAAAGAAATGTCATCAAATGCACAATATCGTTTTCCTGTGAAAGAATAAAAGAAATATATAAAAAACCTGTTATAAGTACACAACGATATTTACACAAGGTTTGTGGGTTTAATCGGTCTGCATTACGTCACAACACGTCACAGCACACATCACAGCACAACTCACATCACAACATCACATTACAACATATCACAGCACATCACAAAACTTCGTATCACATTGCATTACACCACATCACAGAACAACACATCACAAGACTTCGCATTATAACACATCCCAGCACATCGCATCACATCACAACACAGCAAAATGCACCACAACATATCACTGCACATCACAACACATCACAGCACATCATAACAGCACAACATCACTACATATCACAACACAACACATCACAACACATTACAACACAGCATAACACATTACAACACATCACAGCACAACACCACAACACATCATAACACATAACAGCATAACACATCACAGCACATCACAACATAACTGCACAACACCACAACACATCACATCACAACACATCACAACACATTACAACACATCACAACACCACAACACAGCATAACACTTAACAGCATAACACACCACATCACAACACAGCAAAACACATCATAACACATCACAACACATCACAGCATAACACATCACAGCATAACACATCACATCACAACACAGCAAAACATCATAACACATCACAACACATCACAGCATAACACATCACAGCACATCACAGTACATCACATCACAACACATCACAGCATAACACATCACAGCACATCACATCACAGCATAACACATCACATCACATCATAACACATCACAGCACATCACATCACAACACATCACAGCATAACACATCACAACACAGCACATCACATCACAACACATCACAGCATAACACATCACAGCACATCACAGCATAACACATCACAGCACATCACAGCATAACACATCACAACACATCACAGCATAACATCACAACACATCACAGCATAACACATCACAACACATCACAACACATCACAGCACATCACAGTACATCACATCACATCACAGCATAACACATCACAGCACATCACAGTACATCACATCACAACACATCACAGCATAACACATCACAGCATAACACATCACAGCACATCACAGTACATCACAACACATCACAGCATAACACATCACAACACATCACAGCATAACACATCACAACACATCACAGCATAACACAGCAAAACACATCACAGCACATCACAACACATCACAGCATAACACATCACAGCATAACACATCACAGTACATCACATCACAACACATCACAGCATAACACATCACATCACAACACAGCAAAACATCATAACACATCACAACACATCACAGCATAACACATCACAGCACATCACAGTACATCACATCACAACACATCACAGCATAACACATCACAGCACATCACATCACAGCATAACACATCACATCACATCATAACACATCACAGCACATCACAGTACATCACAACACATCACAGCATAACACATCACAACACAGCACATCACATCACAACACATCACAGCATAACACAACACATCACAACACATCACATCACAACACATCACAGCATAACATCACAACACATCACAGCATAACACATCACAACACATCACAGCACATCACAGCATAACACATCACAACACATCACAGCATAACACATCACAGCACATCACAGTACATCACAACACATCACAGCATAACACATCACAACACAGCACATCACATCACAACACATCACAGCATATAACATTACAACACATCACAGCACATCACAGTACATCACAACACATCACAGCATAACACAACACATCACAACACATCACATCACAACACATCACAGCATAACATCACAACACATCACAGCACAACACATCACATCACAACACATCACAACACATCACAGCATAACACATCACAACACATCACAGCACATCACAGCATAACACATCACAGCACATCACAGTACATCACATCACAGCATAACACATCACAACACATCACATCACAACACATCAAAACACATCACATCACAACACATCACAGTACATCACATCACAACACATCACAGCATAACACATCACAACACAGCAAAACACATCGTAACACATCACAACACATCACATCACAACACAGCAAAACACATAACACATCACAACACATCACAGCATAACACAACACATCACAACACATCACAACACATCACATCACAACACATCACAACACATCACAGCATAACATCACAGCATATAACATTACAACACATCACAGCACATCACAGCATAACACAACACATCACAACACATCACAGCATATAACATTACAACACATCACAGCACATCACAGCATAACACATCACAGTACATCACATTACAACACATCACAGCACAGCACATCACAGCATAACACAACACATCACAACACATCACAGCATATAACATTACAACACATCACAGCACATCACAGCATAACACATCACAGTACATCACATTACAACACATCACAGCACAGCACATCACAGCATAACACATCACAGCACATCACAACACAACACATCACAACACATCACATCACAGCATAACACATCACAGCACATCACAGTACATCACATCACAACACACATCACAACACATCACAGCACATCATAACACATCACAGCACATCATAACATAACAGCACATCACAACACAGCATAACACATCACAGCACATCACATCATAACACATCAGCATAACACATCACAACATCACAACACATCACAACACAACACAACACATCACAGCATAACACATCACAACACATCGTCACATTCGACTCAGGCTGTCAAACTCAGTATTATATGAGCTTTTTTATTTTACATTGATTTTATGTTAGGTTACCAACATACTAAAACTGTAAACAATCGTAAACAAATCAAATAAAAATACATTTGAATGTGGGTAACAATATTGCAGATTAACCCTAAATGAATCTCTCAGTAGTGGTAGTTAGTTTGGAACAAATATTGTTAGTAGTTGTAATTGGTTGTAGTTTTATATTTTTGTTAGAACCAACATTTGATGTGTTTAAAATGATCTACTTTTCATGCAGTTATATAATAGTTTATAATAGCCTCCTGGTAAAACGCTTCATTTCCACTCTGGTGTAATTAGGCCTGCCGATTGCATGTTTGCACGTTCATGCCGTGTTTGTCACATCCGTGTGATCAGCGGTCAGTAAACATCCGCGCGCCCGCCTGGCCAGAGCACATCTGCACTGCAGCTTCTCACGGCAAAAAATGAGTTTTGCTGCCTGTTAAAATAAGTCAACAGTTCTCGATGTGCGTCTGGGATTTGATCGGGTCTTAAAATGCATGATTAAAGAATCTGCTGTTTGACCTGAAAAAGTTGTTTATATCATATAAAGCATTGAACTTCCTCCCTTATAATATGGAGAAATATAAGCATGGATCATTCATATTGTTTACAGTGAGTGTAAACGCATAAACGTTTGCTGAGTTTGTGTGATGTTTCCTTCTTCCTGTCAGGCTGTGATTGTACAAGGAGCTCGTTAGGTTGACTCTGTGACATCAGCGCTCCGGATCGATGACATCATCAGTTCCGCTCCGTGTCATCAACTGCCCGTGTCACTTATGAAACACGTGTTTGGCACAAGACCTACAATCCCATCTGCTGTTTTACGGGAATGTGTTTATAACGTCGAATGTTTGTGCATTTGTACCCGGACCGCTGGATGAAAGGGAAAATGAACATCGCGCTCTCGTTTGATTGAAAGATCAAGGCGAGGTGATTAATGAGCGGGTCAGTCGTAAAGCATGATGGGTAAACCACCGTCCTGCTCTTCCCGCCAGCATTTAACGGCCGTTCTGCCTCACGCTTCAGGCATGTGGAGGGAGGAAAAATGCTCGGCGTGTCCAAGTGTGTGTTTGCGGTTCAGATCGTACACAAACACGCTCCTTGATGTGCTGCCCGGCTCCGTCTCACATACTTCTGCTCAATTACAGGCCGCTTCTCGGCATCTTCTGCACGCTTTTCAGGTTTTATCTCTCATTGGAGCTTTTATGAAATGATTCTGGCTCTTTTCAGGGTTATTATTTTCCACACGCTTGTAGAGTCTTTGAAATGCATTCAAGAGTTTTAAGACTGTTTGGATCAGCTCGACGAGATTTCTTTGTTGTCTTTTCAGTGTTTTGTGGAGATAAATGCACCATTATGTGTTGTAATGATTTTCTGTGCTGAAGGTTTATTATTGACTTCTGATTTCCATAAACATGCAAAAAGCTTTACACAAAAGACCCTTTGCTGATTTTTACAGAATACAAGAGCCAAACATTCGTCTTGAAAGATTAATTCAGATTATTCAGCACTGATTGAAAATACAAAAACTAAAATCTACAAGTAATTTTCTTTCTATTGTTTAGATTTTTTGCTTCTCATCCTGCTTTTATTTTAATATTTTTTTTTTTTCAAAAATATATGCACTAATGTTCAAAAGTTTGGGGTCAGAATGATTTTATAAAGAATTTATAAAGAAATTGATACTTTTATTCAGCGAGGACGAATCAAAAAGTGACAGTAAAGACGCTTATAATGTTACAAAAGATTCTATTTCAAATAAATGCTGTTCTTTTGAACTTTCCATTCATCAAAGAATCCTGAAAAATAAAATGTATCACTTTCAACATTGATAATAATCATAAATGTTTCTTGAGCAGCAAATCAGCTTATTAGAATGATTTCTGAAGGATCATGTGACACTGAAGACTGGAGTAATGATGCTGAAAATTCAGCTTTGATCACAGGAATAAATTACTTTTTACTACAACCCGAGTTCCGGAAATGTTGGGACATTTTTTAAATTTGAACAAAATGAAAACTAAAAGACTTTCAAATCACATGAGCCAAATATTTTATTCACAAAAGAACATAGATAACATAACAAATGTTTAAACGGAGAAATTTTACACTTATCCACTAAATGAGCTCTGATGCCTGCTACAGGTCTCAAAAAAGTTGGCACGGGGGCAACAAATGGCTGAAAAAGCAAGAAATTTTGAAAAGATTCAGCTGGGAGAACATCTAACAACTAATTAAGTTAATTGATATCAGGTCTGTAACATGAATAGCTATAAAAGGGATGTCTTAGAAGTAAAGATCTCTCAGAAGTAAAGATGGGCAGAGCTGTGAAAGAGTGCGTAAAAAGATTATGGAACACTTTAAAAACAATGTTCCTCAACGTCAAATTGCAAAGGCTGCAAATCTCATCATCTACAGTGCATAACATCATCAAAAGATTCAGAGAAACTGGAGAAATCTCTGTGCGTAAGGGACAAGGCTGAAGACCTTTATTGGATGCCCGTGGTCTTCGGCATGATTGTGTCAATGACATTACTAAATGGGCCAAGGAATACTTCCAGAAACCACTGTCGGTAAACATAATCCGCCGTGCCATCTGCAGATGCCAACTAAAGCTCTATCATGCAGAAAGGAAGCCATATGTGAACATGGTCCAGAAGCGCCGTCGTGTCCTGTGGGCCAAGGCTCATTTAAAATGGACTGTTTCAAAGTGGAAAAGTGTTCTATGGTCAGACGAGTCCAAATTTGACATTCTTGTTGGAAATCACGGACGCCGTGTCCTCCGGGCTAAAGAGGAGGGAGACCTTCCAGCGTGTCATCAGCGTTCAGTTCAAAAGCCAGCATCTCTGATGGTATGGGAGTGCATAAGTGCATACGGTATGGGCAGCTTGCATGTTTTGGAAGGCATTATGAATGCTGAAAGGTATATAAAGGTTTCCAGACGACGTCTATTTCAGGGAAGGCCATGTGTATTTCAGCAGGACAATGCAAAACCACATACTGCAGCTATTACAACAGCATGGCTTCGTCGTAGAAGAGTCCGGGTGCTGAATTGGCCTGCCTGCAGTCCAGATCTTCACCTATAGAGAACATTTGGCGCATCATTAAACGAAAAATATGTCAAAGACGACCACAAACTCTTCAGCAGCTGGAAACCTATATCAGGCAAGAATGGGACCAAATTCCAACACCAAAACTCCAGAAACTCATAACCTCGATGCCCAGATGTCTTCAAACTGTTTTGAAAAGAAGAGGAGATGCTACACCATGGTAAACATGCCCCCGTCCCACCTATTTTGAGACCTGTAGCAGGCATCAAATTTGAAATGAGCTCATTTAGTGGATAAAAGTGTAAAATTTCTCAGTTTAAACATTTGTTATGTTATCTATGTTCTATTGTGAATAAAATATTGGCTCATGTGATTTGAAAGTCTTTTCGTTTTCCTTGTATTCAAATTTAAAAAACGTCCCAACATTTCCGGAATTCACATAGAAAACAGCTATTTTAAATTGTAATAATATTTCACAATTTTTTACTGCGTTATGATCAAATAAATGCACCCTTGATGAGCAGACATGAGCAAAACATTAAAACAAATCTTAATTATTCCAAACTATATTGTATTTATTTGTAGTCTAACTAGTCAATAATGCTGATTAATCCATTTTAAAAATGTCAGTAGATGTTTCATAACAGATTTTGGCCAAGACTTCTGATGTTTTCTGCTCATCCTGTGTGGTTCAGGTGCGGATCGCCCTGCAGATGGAGGACGGCTCTCGTCTTCAGGACTCTTTCTCTAGTGGACAGACATTATGGGATCTACTGACCCACTTTCCTCAAACCAGGTGTGTGTCGTTCTGTCCGTGAGGGCTGCAGTTGCGTAATTTATAAGGGAAATGTGCATGTGTGTGTTCTTTCTGTGGATGTTTCTATCGATTGAAGTAAAACACATTCCTCCTGCTGAGGTTTTTAAATGCAGCCAGATCGTGTGAACTGTGAACACTCTGCGTTTTATGAGCTCTCAGTGCTGCTGCCAAGCTCTTTAAACTGTTCTTGCAGTCTCCTCCCACTGATACCACAGGCCCCTCCCCCTTCACTCACTGGCCCCTCCCCCTGCTCTCACACAATTACACTGAGATTCCTTTTGTCTCCATGTTTTTCTCTCTGCTCTCTTTCCCAAAAACAACTTCATGGAAAATGAATATGTGCTGGAAAAACCGGCTGCTGTTCTCAGGAATCTAATGTATATACAGTATATGCGACACGTGTTTGTGGTTGCTTACAGGTCATCCAGCAGACGTACAGATCAGTCCAGTGTGTGTTTTTGTTTGTTCTCTTCCTGACAGATATTTTGATCTGTTTCCTCCTCACAGGACGTTTGATCTGGAGGCGTCTGGACCCACACCAGTGTGTGTTTACATGAGAGACGAGGTGAGACTGACCGCTTGATCTCTGCGCTTCGGTATTCAAGTCAACATCAAATCAAACTAACTTAATTTAAAGGATTAGTTCACTTCAGAATTAAAATTTCCTGATAATTTACTCACCCCCATGTCATCCAAGATGTTTATGTGTTTCTTTCTTCAGTCGAAAAGAAATTAAGGTTTTTGAGGAAAACATTCCAGGATTTTGGACTTCAACAGGGACCAACAGGTTGAAGGTCCAAATGTCAGTTTCAGTGCAGCTTCAAAGAGCTCTACACGATCCCAGACGAGGAATAAGAGTCTTATCTAGAGAAACCATCGGCCATTTTCTAAAAAAAATACAATTTATATACTTTTTAACCACAAATGCTCATCTTGCACTGCTCTGCGATGCGCCACGCATTACGTAATCACGTTGGATAGGTCACGTGTGACGTAGGCAGAAGTACCGCGGTAGGGTGAAAAACTCCATCTCATTTTCTCCTGCAACTTCAAAATCGTCCGTATATAAATTGTAATTTTTTTTAGAAAATGGCTGATCGTTTCTCTAGATAAGACTCTTATTCCCCGTCTGGGATCATGTAAAGCTCTTTAAGTCAGAAAATGTTTTTAAGTCAGAAAATAAGAAGAAAATAGCATTTTTATTCCTAAGAATGTTTCATGAATCATCAAATTGTGGATGATGAAACGCTCCATGGATTTCTCCATTGTTTTCTCATTGATCTGCTTCATTCTCAAATCCGTCACATTGTGGAATTAAATAGGAAGTAAACTCTTTTTCATGTCTTTTTGTTGTTGTTTAGATCAGCGGTGAGGAAGCACTGAAGAAGACGACTCTAAAGTCTCTGGGCCTCACGGGAGGAAGTGCCATCATACGGTGAGCTCTCAGTGCTGAGGTCAAATCCGTGTCTGATATATGATGATAATGAAGATGTTTCTGTCCGTTAGATATGTGCTGAAAGGCTCCAGCTCCTCATGTCCTGGTGCGGACATGGATGCAGTTAAGACAACCGTATCACAGCCACCTCCACCAGAACCATCAGCCCCTGCTCCAATGAAAACCCCTGCTCCAATGAAAACCCCAGCTCCGCCCACTGAGGTCACCGCCCCGCTGAACCATCACCCTGTCAAACAGGAAGATGAGGAGCCGAACACGAGCCAAGAGCAAGCAGTGCGGCCCAAAACTAAAGCTGCTGGTGAGCCGCAGAAGTCCCAGCTAATGACAAAAGAGGATGATGAGCGACCGGGGACGTCCCAACAGTGCCATGGTTCCACCCCCTCGGCCACGCCCACTAACTTTGTGCCATTTGCGGGAAGCGGACAGCGTCTGGGAGGACCTGCGGCCACTGGACTGAAGGGCTCGACCTCGTGGTCGTCTTGTGTGTCCGGCAGCCCTCCCAAAGCCAAAAAACCCAAACCCAGCAGTGAAATCAAGGTATTAAAACACTGATAATAATCAGAAATGTTTCTTGAGCAGCAAATCAGCATATTAGAATGATTTCTGAAGGATCATGTGACACTGAAGACTGGAGTAATGATGCTGAAAATTCAGCTTTACATCGCAAAAATAAATTACATTGTACTATATATTCACATAGAATACAGCTATTTTAAATTGGAATAATATTTCACTATTTTTACTGTATTTATGCTCAATTAAATGCAGCCAGTTTGTGAGCAGAAGAGACTTCTTTCAAAAACATTAAAAATCTTAATTATTCCAAACTTTTAAATAGCTTTTCATGGAAAATCGGTATCTTCTCATGTGTTCTCACACATTTTGTTTTCATCTCCAGATCTGTCATGCGTGTTTGTTCACTCTGTTGTGTTGTTGATTTATTTGAGAGACGGTCGGTGTGTTTTTGTTGCATCTGAATTCAATCACGCATCACCACATTTAGATCCCATCACACAAACAACAACAACACTCTTTTTTCTTCATAGCTTGTAGATTTTCTCGGTGTCTTGTGTTTTTGTTCTGTTCACACACACACTCACACATGTTTGTTTTTGTGAATTGTGGAGATATTCCATAGGCGTAATGGTTTTTATACTGTATAAACCGTATTTTCTATCGCCCTACACCAACCCTACACCTAAACAGGAAACTGTGCACATTTTTACTCATTCTGTACGATTTATAAGCCTTTTGAGAAATGGGGACATGGGGTAATGTCCTCATAAGTCACCCTCTCCTTGTAATACCTATGTCATACCCATGTCATTATACAAATTTGTGTCCTGATATGTCACAAAACACACACACACACACACACACTTTTGACTGTGTTTCTTGTATCTTTTAGAGATCAGTCAGTGCCAAACAAGCGACGAGGGCTGAAGAGGAAGCAGATGAATATCTGGAGGTAAAGACACACTTGCATCCCTCAGCGGCCCATATAATTATATTCATTATATTCTCATTATATATATTCTACATTCTCATTATATTCTACATTACTTTATATATTATATACTGTATATATATGTATACACATTATATTCTGCTTTCTTATGAAATTTTATCAGTACATCAAATCCTTCTATTTTTGTTATTATTAATTATAACTTTATTTATGTGTTAATTCGTGGGCGATATGACCAAAATCTTTATTTTTTTACTATTTGAGTCATTTTGTTTCACAATAACAATGTATATCACAATATAGTTATTTTTTTATATTGCAATAATTTTTTTATATTGCAAACAGTATATTTTTGCTAGTTTATTTCATGTTTATTATTAAAAATAAGCACAAAAATACAAATAAACAATAGGAAAAATACAATATAAAACACAAGATACAGTCGGTCTATTTAACTGTAGCGTTCTATGGAATTTTAATTAATTAATTAAATCAGACAAATAAAAATGAAAACCAGATTAATAACTTCATTATGGATATTATATGCAAAATAGGTGTTCAGCTCAGTTATTAAATTTCATCATTTTTATTTAATTCATCTCCATCTCCATCAGATCGAAAAATAAAATGCAAAATAAAAATAAAAAAATAGTAAAAATAAAATGAAATTTTAATTTTCACTTTTTCACTGCCAATATTAAAATGAAAAGGCAACTGCAAAAAAGAAATTGCAAATACATTTTTTAAAAAGATTTTAATAATGCTCACGCAATAATAGTGACAATTCAAATTTAAAAAATGTAATTTCCTTATATTATGTTTATGTGTTATTATATTATAAATTATATTTTAAAATATGCATTTATTATATTTTCTTTACTTTATTTTCTCTTTTATTTAACTTTTTTTTGTCAAAGTATGCAGATGTATGCAAATGTGTGTTAATCAGTAGGCGGGCTGTTTATTGCACTTAAAATATTTTCTTTATTTTATTTTCTCTTTAATTTCACAAATTTTTTTTTTTAAAGTATGCAAATGTGTGTAAAATTCTGTGTTACTCAGTAGGCGGGGCTGTTTTCGCACTTAAAAACTCTTTATTTTCTCATTCATGCATATTTCTTTATCGCAGTAGCATGTCAATAACTGTAAGTGTATGGTGAGGTAGTTGGCACACGTTAGCGTAATAATTGATTGTTTATCTGTCCAGCCGGTCGACAGGGAGCCGCTGGTCTTCCATCTGGATTCAGGAGCCCGTCGCCATGACGACATAGAACTTCCCGACGAGTTTTTTGAGGTCACCGTGGACGACATTCGGAAGAGATTCGCCCAGCTGAAGAGCGAGAGGTGAGAACGTGCTATACACGTCTGAGTCTCATTTAGACAGGAAGAGGCCGTGTGATTGACGTGTAAAGTGACCAACCACAGTTCACTTCCTTTGAATAGCAGTGTTGTTATAGAGTGCAACTGTGCCCGCCCCCTTTTTCAGCGGTGCTGGTTCCGGAAGATTTTAAAAAATTTTCGCTAACGAGTTATAAGCCAATCAGCTATGAGGAGAATCATAACATTACAAACTTATTTGATTTGAAGTGAAAAAGATTTTGAAAATCAGACCAAGGTATCAAGTACTGTGTACTTAACAGCTTTAGTGAGGGAAAGAACTACAATCCCATGAAGCATTGCGAACAGCCTAATCGAATTAAAAACAATGGAGGAATATAAAACTACTCATTTAAAAGTGTTGATTAAATATAAAAACAATATATAAAAAAGAGCTCTTTTGGCGCCTTTTGCTTGTTTTGACTCTCTGATTGGTGGAATTTTCTGTACAGCATCATGGGAAATGTAGTTTTTCACCATAAATTCTGCTGTTAAACATGATTATTTTAAGCTGACGGCTTCAACAGAAGTAAATACCACTGTATTTGAAGTTGAACTACTAAAATAACTAAAACTAAATAAACTGAAACTTTATAAAAACTATATAGATATAATAAACTAATAAAACTGACAAAAGCACACAACAAAATTACTAAAATTGCAAGTTAACTAAGCTACTTTCTAACTAAAATATTAACAAAAACAGAGCTAGAATATCAATGATACTAAAATAAGACTGACCTGATCAGTGTAAATAGTTTTCATTTTGTCTTCTGGTAAACATGTACATATCTTATGTTTTTTTTTTGTTTTTTTTTTATGACAGAAGGTCAGAAATGTAAATGAAGGGGGTTTGTGGCTCCGTGACCTTTGACCTCAGACTCCTCAGACAGAGTTTTATTTCTGAGCATTAATTATTGTGACTCTGAATTGCCGTTCTAAGGTATCTAATTAGAAGCCGCAGACAGACGAACCTCCCTCTGTCTTGTAGCGTGTTTGTGTTTGGTATGTGTGTGTCGTGGTTTTTGAGTGTTACCGCAGCAGACGGCCGTCTGTGACACCAGTCAGCGCATGACTGGAACCACTGTTATCACTGAGATACTAATATAGTTTTTATTAATATTTTGTATTAGTTTTTAATTTTAGTTACAATTTTGTTGTGTGTTTTGTTGTATTTTTTAATAAGTCTGTCGTTTTTATTATGGTTTTAGTATCATTTCACTATAATAACCCTGGTGTCGCAGTATCAGTACATTTATATCTTGGTATAAACCTTGCAAAGTTGGAAATAAATGTTTTAAATGATTAAATAATCATGCACTGTAAAAAATGATTTTTTAGAGAATTATTGGAGTACGTTTTACAAGTATATACGGTATATACAAATTACAAGTATATATAAAACATTTTTTAGTCTTTCCACTTCAAAATTTCATATTTAATTCAATGTGTAACTTGCCGATTACAAGAAAAACTTGCCAGTTTTCTCTTTTCATTCAGATCTTGATGGATTATATTATTTGAAATAAAATAAACATGAACTGAAATTAAATAAAACATTTTATTTCATCTAGTGATGTACTAAAATAACTAAAACTAAATAAACAAAAATGAAAAATATATAGACATATTTTTAAAAAAAATAATTTTTAATATTAATGCGAGTTGTCTCTGTGTTTCTTCATTGATCTTCTGTCTGTTTCAGGAGGTCGTTTGAAGAAGCTCCTCTCGTGACGAAATCTCTCCGAGAGTCTCAGATGAAGGAGAAGTTGGACAGGTATCCAAAGGTCAGTCTGTGTGCCCATGTCTGCCCAGCGCTGATCATGTGATCAGTAATGTGACTGGGTTTATATGATTGTTTCATTATCAGGTGGCGTTGAGGGTCCAGTTTCCAGACCGCCAGGTTCTTCAGGGCTTCTTCAGGCCTCTGGAAACAGGTCAGATTGGACTTTTTGTTTGTTTGTTTGTGTTGAAATTTAAAATATTTTTGTTTTCTATTTTATTTCATCACATTTTTATTTTCTTTTTATTATTTTCTTTATGTTTGTTAGTGTAATATAAAATATTTGTTTTATTTTATTTTATTTTTTTGTTCTTTATGCTGTTGTTTATTTATTTATTTTTGTTATGTTTAGTTGTATAATATATTTTTTGTTGTTATTTTATTTCATTTTATTATTTTTGTTCTTATCTTTGTTGTGTGTTGTTTTGTTTTTGTTTTTTTGTGTAAATAATTTTTTCTTTTTATTTTATTTATTTTTTTCTTTATCTTGTGTTCTGCTCTGTTTAGTTGTGTAAAATATATATTATTTTATTATTTTATTATTTTTATTTTCTTTATTTTATGATGTTTAAATGTATAAAATATTTATTTTATTTTATTTTTATTTTATTTTATTTTATTGATTGATGTACTGTGTTCACAGCAGATGTTACTGTGATGTTTGTCTGTTTTCCAGTCGGTGCTCTGAGAAGTTTCGTCAGATCTCACCTGCAGGACCCAGAACTGCAGTTTTACCTGTGTGAGTTTCACCACACACACACACACACACACACTCACACACACACTCACACACACACTCATGATGTGTGTGTTTTATCTGTGTATTTTTTACTTTCTAGTTGTTGCTCCACCCAAAACCATCCTTGACGATCCAAGTGTCACTCTATTCCAGGTGAGACTGACTTTTTTTTTTGACATCATCCTCATTCTGAACTAAACAAAGTGTGTGTCAGTCAGTGATGAATACATGAACTGAAGGTTCTGTACAAGAGAATGATGTTTCTGAGGTGGACGAAGTGTGTGTTTTCAGTGAAGAAATGCACATAAAGCCATTCTGTGATGTCAGGTTGATGTAGTGAAACGCCCGTCAGAGGTCAGATGTGACTGGTGTTGTTGTGTAACATCTGTCTGTCTGTCTGTGTTTGTCTCTCAGGATTTTAAGTGGCACAAACAGGATGTTCTTGCTCACTTTCCGTCATGTAATGGAAGGAATGTTTTCCACATACACGCACACGAGCATCTCTCGAATCGGGGTCTCTGAGGACAGACGCCCCTCGGCCCGTTCAAACACATTGTTTCCTGATCAAAGAGCTCTAAGAATAGAAATCGGCACAGAGACGCCCATTATAGAGGCAGAGAGACCACAGACACACAACTGACCACTGAGTGTGTGTGAGAGAGAGTGTGTGTGTGCGAGTGTGAGAGTTTGAATGTGTGTGTGTGCGAGTGTGTGTCTGTGTGTGCGAGTGTGAGTGTGAATGTGTGTGATTGTGTGTGCGCGAGTGTGTGTGTGCGAGAGTTTGTGTGTGTTAATGTGTGCGAGTGTGAGTTTGAGTGTGTGTGTGTGTGTTTGAATATGTGCGTGTTTGCGAGTGTTAATGTGTGTGTGCGAATGTGAATTTTTGCGAGTGTGTGTGTATGAGTGTGAATGTGTACGATTGTGTGTGTCTGTGTGTGTATGAGTGTGAATGTGTACGATTGTGTGTGTGCGAGTGTGAATGCATGTGAGTGTGCGCGAGTGTGTTTTTGTGTGCGTGTGCGAGTGTTTGTGTGTGCGAGTGTTTGTGTGTACGAGTGTGCGTGAGTGTGAGAGTTTGAATGTGTGTGTGCGAGTGTGTGTCTGTGTGTGCGAGTGTGTACGAGTGTGTGTGTGCGAGTGTGTGTGAGTTTGAGTGTGTGTGCCTGTGTGTGCGAGTGTGTGTGAGTGGGAATGTGTGTGTGTGCGCGAGTGTGTGTTTGTGCGAGTGTGTGAGTTGTGTGTATGTGTGTTTGCGTGTGTGTGTGTGTGTGTGTGTGTGTGTGTGTGTGATTATGTGTGAGTATGTGGTCTCACGTGTGTTTGGGTGTTTGTGGTGGAACCATGAAGTAAAATGTTTCCTGACATCTTATTTTAAATATATATATTTTTATATATATATATATATATATATATATAAATAAACATACAAAGTTTTGATATAAGATTTTTTAATGTTTCTAAAAAGAAATCTCTTCTGCTCACCAAGGCTGCATTTATTTGATCGAAAATACAGTAAAAAGAGTAATATTGTGAAATATTATTACCACTTAAAATAACTCTCTTCTATGTGAATATTTTGTAAAATGTAATTTATTCCTGTGATCAAAGAACAGCATTTATTTAAATCGAATCTTTGATGAATAAAAGCATATATATATATATATATATATAGTGACAGTATTTGAAACATATATATATATATATATATATAATATATATAATATTTATTTATTTATATATATATATTTGCTGTGTGTATTTTTGGATCATTTTTACCCATCTTTCTCTCAGTGACTGGTAGAACAGAGACTGACGACAGTCATTAACCTCTCTGTGGGTCTGTTTTCATCATTCTCTCTCTCTCAGGCGAATCTCTTCCCCGCTGCTCTCGTGTACTTTGGCTCAGACGTGACGACAGGTTTGTTAACATCTCTTTCATCTGCTGTCCAAACCAATGACATCAATTTAATCTGCTTTACTGGAAGCACACAGTGCATTCTGGGTAACGGGGAGCATTGACCCCCTGTTGGTTCCAGTCACACACTTACTGTCCAGTCAGTCTATTTTGGCGTCTGAAGTTTTGCTCCGGTGTAGTTTGATGTTCTGCTGTGAAGGACACTAGTGATGGGACAAATGAAGCTTTTTGAATCAATTGAACCAAAAATGCTTCACTGTTTCGAAGTGCTGGAAACGTTGGTGACCCCTGTTGGTCAGAACCGTGTAAATGCAATGAAAACTCAGAGAAAACATGCATAAAAACACCTTTTACAAAACAATTGCAAATGTTTTATTAAATGTTTAATCAATTAAATGCAATTAATAAATCATCTAATACCATCAAATATTAAGTGTCTTTATAATATGGACAGGTAGTGAGCAGTAATCGTGTGTGTGTGTGTGTGATTCCACAGATTGTTACTTGCGCTCTGATCTTCTGGACGTCAGTGTCTCCGCCCTACAGGCTGATGAGCTCATTGCAGGGTGAATATTTTACTGTATTTCTTTTTTTCCTTTTATTGAACTGATTTAACGCTTCCCAAGGGGTCATTTCAGGGGGCAATAATAATAGGTAAAAAAACAAAAAGGTGTGTGTGTGTAGTACCTGTCATATTTAGTAATATAGTACCTGTCAAAAGTTTGGAAAAATTACAATTTTTAATGTTTCTGAAAGAAGTCTCTTCTGCTCACCAAGGCTGCATTTATTTGATCAAAAATACAGTAAAAATTGTGAAATATTTTTACAATTTAAAACAACTGTTTTCTATGTGAATATATAGTAAAGTGTAATTTATTCCTGTGATCAAAGCTGAATTTTCAGCATCATTACTCCAGTCTTCAGTGTCACATGATCCTTCAGAAATCATTATAATATGCTGATTTGCTGCTTGAGAAACATTTCTGATTATTATCAATGTTGAAAACAGTTGTGCATATAATACAAATTAGGCAGAGTTAAACACAAAAAAGAAAGTAACTTAAGAGGCAAAAGAGGTAAAAAATTGAAGAAAAAAAAAATCAATCAAGAAATAAAAATAGAAGAGGTAAAGGTAAAAATAATGTTTGTGTGTATCAGCGGCTCGTCCAATCAGAAATCAGAGCTGAAAACATCAGTTTCATGATGGTTACATTAACCTGAGCTCCAGTCTGTGCCAGAGAAGCTTTGACTGGTAAATAACTGTGATGTGAAACACTTGCATTCCCCAAACACACACACACAGTTTTCCTGGGAGGAACGTTTCTCTCCCTCTGGAATTCCTTTGAGGTTCCGTCCCGATGTGAGATTCCAGCGGCTGTTTCCGCTCACATCCGCTCTAAAGATAGTGGCTGCTTTCCTAGAAACCCCTCCAGCGCACACACACACACACACACACACACACACTCCCACCTGTCTCCCACTCTCCATCATCAACACACACACACACACACACACACACACATCAAAGCAGATGCTGTTTCCTGCAGCTCACAGTGATGTCTTAATGTAGGATACATACACACACACACACACACACACACACTGAAGCGCTCATGAGTTTATCAGCATATAGATCTCAGATCACTTACATAAACTACTTTCCAGCATGATTCTACTGTCACAAATACATTTTCCTTTCATATTTAATTCTCATTCAGGTAAAACAGTTACTGATTCACAGAATAAATAAATGATTCACTGATTCGTTTGCAGGCATCGTTCACAATAATCCATGACTCTCTTTGCTTGTAGTGAAATGTAGCTGTTTTTGCTGTTATTTAAATGAGGGTGTTTCTAGTTTCATCAGTCATATTTAATGTACATTTATTGTAATTGTAACACTCAGAGCTGTTTTAGGATTATTTATATTCTGTTATGGTATTTATTAATAATTTGAATTAGCTTTTTATACTTTCAGTTTATTTTATTTTTAGTGTCAGTTTTAGTCCTTTTGTGTAAGTTTTTATCTAATATTTATTTTATTTCAATTAAAGAAAATTATTTTAAATAGTTTTAGTAAAAAAAAAACATTCACACTGATTAAGATTCTGTTTTTCTGTCGGATAAATAATATCATTTGATATTGTCCCGTTAGCTTCAGTATAGTTTGCTCACATACTCACTCACACACTCAAAGTACCCTAGCAACCACCCTGAGTACCTTAGCAACTGCATAGCAACACCCTAGCAACCAGCCTGAGTACCCTAGCAACCGCATAGCAACACCCTAGCAACCACCCAGAATACCCTAGCAACCGCTTAACCACACCCTAGCAACCGCATAGCAACAACACTGAGTACCTTAAAAACCGCATAGCAACACTTTAGCAACCACTCCAACTACCTTAGCAACCGCATTGCAGCACCCTAGCAACCACACAGAATACCCTAGCAACCATATAGCAACACCTTAGCAACCACTCAGAGTACCTCATAGCAAAACCCTAGCAACTGCATAACAACACCCTAGCAACCACCCTAAGTACCCTAGTAACTGCATAGCAACCACCTGAATACCCTAGCAACCACCCTTTGTACCTTAGCAACCGCATAGCAACCACCCAGATTACCCTAGCCGCATAGCAACACCCTAGTAGCAACCACCCAGATTACCCTAGTAACCGCATAGCAACACCCTAACAACCACCACGAGTACCAGCACAATAGCAACCACCCTAAATACCCTAGCAACCGCATAGCAACACCTTAGCAACCACCCCAAGTACCTTAGCAACCATCACGACTACCTTAGCAACTGCATAGCAACACCCTAGCAACCACGCCAAGTACCCAGCAACCGCATAGCAACACCTTAGCAACCGCATAGCAACACCCTAGCAATTACCCCAAGTACCTTAGCAACCACATAACAAAACCCTGTGAACCACTCAGATTACCCTAGCAACCACATAGCAACACCCCTGGCTTTACTAAACTAAAAATTGAACTATTTCAAACTGAAAACCATCAAAATTCAAGCTTTTAAAACTACTTCAAACTTTCTGTCTGGGCTTTTTCAAGCCAACTTAAAGTTTGTCCACGAACTTTACTCATCTAGTCAATAGTGTGTAACTACTTTCAAAGCATCTTTTTCTACGCTGATAAACTATTACTTTCAAGAATCCTTTACTCATCTCAAACAATAAACTGATGTGATGCAGGAAGTCTCTAATAACTGCAGCCTGTCTGGAGGTGGTGACCTCTGACCTCAGTAAGTCACATGAAAGGGGTCAGAGAGACGCGCTGAGCTCTTCTGATCCTGTTCCTCTCTCGATCCATCACACTTGTCCTTCCTATGATCCCATCTTCAGCTGTATGCCGCGCTCTCCTCCTCCACTCTCCTCATCCGCTCCCGCTGAACACGTCCCGCCGTCGGCTCCTGAGTCATGTGATTCCTCCGGCCAGCGGGCGGCGACAGAGGACAGCTGTGACTCTCAGGCAACGGCGCCCAGACCCGTGAGGAACGACCCCGGGAAAGTGCCAAAGTGGCTCAAACTGCCAGGTGTGTTCATCGCATTTGTAGCAGCGTTTTTTGAGTTTTATTCATATTTTGAATTTGCAAAACACAGCGTTTTTCTTCCTCATCCTGTTTAAAGGTAAAAGTGATCTGCACTACACTCGAAGTACACTTTAAAAAGGGCCCTTAAGAGTTTATGATGTGCATTACGTTTGAATTAACTTAGGCACCTTGATTAAAGGCACAACAGAAAATATAATTATTTAATAGTTTAATATAGGAAATATATATTAAAATATATATTGCATTTTCACACTCTTTTTGACTATGTTTTCAGGTAAGAAGTGACGTTTGATCAGCGCAGGAGGACGAGAGCGTTTGGATTCTCCGGCTGCAGTAGTTCAATAGTTTATCAATATTTCATGCAAACCTTCATCAATTAAACATAATGTTAATTGCCAATTGAGTTTTTCTCTCTTTTTTTCTGACATCAACTGTTTCTGATGATAATTCTAGGTCGCATTTAGTGATTCACAGAATTAATTAGTGATTCATTGATTCGTTTTCAGACAGCGTTCATGACTGCTTCCGAAATTGAATACTTCCCTACTATATAGTATGCGAAAAAGAGTAGTATGTCCGAATACACAGTATTCGAAAAACAGTAGGCGAAAAGTCCCCGGATGACTTACTACTTCCGGCGAGATTCTGAAGTGTGCATTCATTGGATGATTTACTATCCCATGAGGCCACGGGAGAGGATTTATGAATGCCAGTGAAGCGACACAACTGACTCCGGTAGGTCACATGACAGTAACAACATGGCGGATGTTGTACCTACTCAGTACGTGATTTCGGACGCAGCTCATGACTCTCTTTACTTGTATATATAGCTGTAATTTATTTCCATTTCAGTTGTAGTTTGTCATTTTTGTAGCCTACTTAAACTTATTTATTTCCAAGGCAACATTTGTAATTTTCATTCAAGTTCTTATCTAATATTTATATTTTATTTATATTCTTTTTTCTGACAACAACTGTTTCTGATGACAACTCTGGGTTTCATTTAGGGTACTTTACACGACAATAGTGTACTAAAAGCGTAAAAGTTTTTCCTTTGCGTTTTTCGCGTGCTGACGACACGGATCTACGAAAATGATTAAAATCGCTGTATTTTGCTGCCAGGCCAGTAGTTGGCAATGTCACTTTGTAAAGATTTTTTTTATTACAGAAATAAATATGCAAAATTTGTACAAATATGTAAACAAATATACATATATGAGGAATGTATAAAGGAAAACAATTTATGCCTAGGGTAAAAAATTACAATAAGTTAAATCTGCGAAATGCTTCGCAAGTCTTTTTTGCTTTTAATATTATCTAAAGTAGTGCCATATTGTTTAATTTTAAATGTCACTTTGTAAAGAAAAACTACGCGCCTATAGACTGAACACGTAACACGCATGCGCATAACGTCACCGTTTTCACAAATTCGGTATCGTGTTCAAAAACCTACATTTTGAATCCCGTTTTCAGTACCCCAAAACACCGTTGTCGTGTAAATGAACGGCCAAAAGTTTTCCGTTTTCAGTTCAAAATGGCGTCGTGTAAACGAACATTAGTTTCAAATGAACATTTTAGGTGTTTTTGCCGACGCTGGTAGTAAGCGATGCTTTGATGTAAACGGTCCTGACGCCTCGCTGCCCGTCTGAAGGAACTTCAAAGTGTCCGGAGGAGAGACTCTGGCGCGCCTGGCACTTGTCATCTCTTAACTAGCTGCCGGCCCCGTTGACTCGGTTAATGACCTCCAGCTGCGGCGGCTCTTTGAAGGCGGAGCGGCGGTTTGATGAAGGCCGCGCGCGGAGCACCTGCTGAGGGTTTAGAGGAGCCGCGCAGGTGAACTAAGCTCGCGTGTCCTCAGTTTAACCCGCAAAACACAGCGTTTTTCTTCCTCATCCCATTCAAAGGTAAAAGTGACCTGCACTACACTTGGAGTAGACTTTAAAAAGGGCCCTTAAGAGTTTATGATGGGCATCATGTTTGAATTAACTTAAACACCTTGATTAAAGGCACAATATGTAAGATTTTTGGATTAAAATATCCAAAAACCACTAGAACGTTGTTATATATTTTGACTTGTGTACTTAGAATATCCCAAATGTTTCCAAGAATGTTTAAATCCAGAGAAATAAGCAATTTTAACCAGGATACGGAACGTGTCCGTGCGTCGCCTATAAGTGACATCATACCCGCGTTACCCTCAATTTCCGGTTTTATTTTGCAGGAACCATGGAAACACCAAAGACGCTTTATTATATTATGTTTTATTAGACAAGGGAACAACTGTTTGGATACATTTATAAACAAAACTAATCATTGTTATATAGCTCAACATGTTTAGTCTTATTGTTTGAATCTCGTTTTCTTGATTTATATTAATATGATATTCTAATATCGATCTAGCTTACTGCAGTGTGCAACAAGTGTCTCATAGCAGCCGCCGAGCGAATGCACAAAGTAACGTTAAAACATTTTCAACACACTCAAATGTATCTGATAAACAGCGCTGCGTTACCCCCATAGACTGTAAAAAAAAAAGATGGACGACGCGACTCCGCTTCCTTCCATTGTAATGAACTGAACGTAAAACATTCGACGATGGGCGTTGATATGTTATGCAAAAACGTCAGTTTGGAGCCTGGGCATGCGCAGAAGGAATCGTCAGTGGAGCCCGGAGGCGGAGTCGCCGTATCAAACTTCCGCCCAGACGTCTACATCATCAAGATCAGATCATCTATTTGTTTTATTATCTATTGTTTATTATATTTTTCTTTTCCTCCTTCCTTTTTTCATTTGGCTTAATTACATCTGGCAAAGAGGAATTTACATTTATTTGAATGTTTATTAATGTACATTGTTCGTTTTCAAATAAATTACTAGTGATAACTACAATACATAGGTCAAAACAACATATCGTAATTGATGTGTTTTAAATATATAAATTATACACAATTTAAAATTCTACCTGTAAAATAATATTCTGTTTCTAGAGCAATAATATTTTTGAAACGGCAAATTCAGTAGATAAACTCAATAATATGCCACTAGAAACAACTCTAAAATGTCAGAAACGGTCCTGCCATTTTAAATCAAGTTGAACTAACGTTACAGGAGATCGACTGTTGTAGACAGTGTTCTATAATTAATTAGAGTAGGCTATCATTAGTTTTGTCTAATTATTATTTTATACCCATAAAAATAATTAGTAACTGCCAGAGAACGATCACCTGCTTTTTCCCGTCATGGCTAATGTTAGGCGTGTTATCTTAAGAGCTAATAACATTTATTAATTAGCTTAGAAAGCCCACATTTAACGTTACCGAAAAAAGCTCAGTGATCCATCAGATCCTGTAGGTCGGTTAGTACAGTTTACTTCTGAACAACTCCTTTTGTTGGTGTGAAATAACACAGAAATCGAAAATTAATAGTAATCTTCGATCTCCCCTCGAAGCTCCGGCAGTCCTCAGAGAAGCTGTCAATCACAACTGTCAATCATAACGACACGCCCTGTTTTTATAGCATCAAATTGCTAGCTAAAATCAAACTTATCAAAAAAACGAACAATTGAACATATATCAGCGTGATAACAACTACCTTAAATTACCAAAACCATCAATTTTATTGGAAGTGTAATTTATTTTTTAAGTCCCGTTCATTTGCATGGAGAGGGCGGGGTTTATGACCTGTACTGCATCCAGCCACCAGGGGGCGATCAAAGAGCCCGCAGCTTCACTTTTCAGGACGAATGAGACACACCCGGTTACCCCACTTACGCTTGACCGGAAGAAGCAGAAGCGGCATAATAAAAGTCCCACTGCTCTCGCGCCGTGTCTCATGATTGTCTCTTATTAGCAATCGCTCCAGCGGACTCGTTACGCTCACACATCACTCGCCCTGCTCTGCTTTATACTACAGTAACGTTAATAATCTCATCCATGAACATGATTTCTGCCCGAGGCCTGTCCCGATTCTTTTCCACCAGCTGTGAGGTGAAGACGACAACTCCCATGATTCCGCGCTTAATCTCGGGGTCATCAAGCTACGCCTTTGTTTTGAATAGGCAACCTCTAGCAGTGAAAAATTACATATTGTGCCTTTAAAGACCTTCAAGTCAACATGAAGTCATATTTATTGTCTTATTGTGAACAGTTCATTAATGCAAAGGGACCAGGATTATTATCGTAAACTGAAAATAAGACCATAAAAACATTCTCATTAAACATTAACGGAAATTAAAAAAAAAAAAAAAATTTTTTATTTATCTCAGCTAGTTGACATTTTCGTTTAAGTACTAAAATAAACTAAAATTAATTAAACTAGACTATAGACATTATTTTTAAAAGCTAATAAAACACAAAAAACTTTAAAATTTAAAATGAAAACAAAAATAAAATAAAATTAATATGATCCTATATGATTAGGCTATTACTTATTCACACCACTTTTTGTCATTTTAAAACAATTATTGGCCATATGTGGGGAAATGAATGAACCATGTTTTGTTTGTTAGCTCATCTGTGTCTCATCTGAGGACACAATCATTTCGTGCTGTTTGCATCTGTCGGCTGCGCTGATTCAGTTTCAGGTTATGTTCTCGGATGAAGTGGCTGTTCTGCTCCCTCTAGTGGACTTTTTAAGCTCTTTTACACTGCGCGTGTTTTGGACACGTGTTTTCACTCTTCGTACGTGGATTAGGCCTACTACTGTTGATGATTTGACGTGATTCAGGATTGTTAGATTAATCCTGGAGTTGCAGATACATCTGCCATTTCAAATGAACACAGTAGTAATGTTAGTAACTTATTCCAGATATTTTAATCAAACCCGCAAATTCGTTTGAAGAACCAAATTAGCCAGAGATCAATTATCACGATTAGAAAATCTGGCATCTGTCAAATCATCTGAGAGGTACGAAGTACGGACACCAGGTGTCAGTACAGACCCACAAATCACTGAGAGAAAAGCAGCCTGCACTACAGCATGCGAATGCTCGGATATTTCAGCAGGTGGCGCTGTTGTTAAAAATATCTTTATACAGTCAAACTGTTTTTAGGTCCAGGGTTAATATAGTTAACTACGACTAATGTTATTTGAAATAAAGTAAACATTAACTGAAATAAAAATATAATAAGCGTATTTTATTTCAGCTAGTTGCCAAGAAACGTTACTTATTCTTATTTAGTTTAACTTGTACTAAAACAACCAAAATTAGAACTGAAATAAAAATAAAACTTTATAGACTTAATGACAACTAATTAAAACATAACAAAATCACTAACCGAAAATATATAAAAATAAAAATTCAAAACGCACAAAAAAAGGCTTATCTTAGTATCGATCTCAGAGTCGCAGCTGTTAAAAAGAAGGAACATTAGCTGCTTGACCGAACATGGCAATATGAACTGAAAGTGAATTTTAATATGATTCCAGCATGTTTGTTTCTGGTGTGATGATCAGTGTTTTTTGTTGTCAGAAATATTACAGGTGTTACATCTTGTGGTTAATTCAGTAAATGAGTCACAGTTGCAACACAATCTGCATCAGATGCTGGAACGTAGAACTTCACGACTTTATATCTGTGTCACTGCCGATTACCACACATTAATTAATAACTTTTTTTTATTTAATTTTTCAATTTTAAGATAGATAAAATATATTTTAATAAAAATATAAAAGCAAGTCAACTTTTACAATGTGTGTGTGTATGACTTTGTACAAAAATAATGATTTTAATGACTTTTCAATGTGAACATCATTAAATATTCCATCATAAATCAACCCTCTTATTGGAGTTCTTCATGCAAAAGCTGCTCATGAATGGATTTACAGGTTAGTAAGTCTTGTGGTACTTTTCAAACATTGTTGCTGGTTTCACAGTCAAGGCTTAAGGTAGATTAAAATGCATGTTTGAGCTGTTTTAACTAAAAGCAACTTGCACTGATATATCTTAAAATATGTCAGTGCCATTGTTTCATCTCAAGATGCACATCAGTAATGATTTTTTTGTTGTTTTTTTCTGAGGCATGTTTAAAAAAGCTAATTTAATGTCCTTATTTAACTAAAGCCTAATCCTGGTTTAATCTAAGGCCTGTCTGTGAAACCAGGCCTGTGTGTTTTAATGTTTATCTCAGTGCAGTGGTTTGAAGAGGGCTTTTTGTTCATGCAAATGCATAATTCATTCATTAATGCATAAAAGTTAATGCATTCAGTAACCCTTGTTATTAGCGACACCGGTGGCCGTTAAGTGAACTGCAGGCAGCAACTTACTGCTCGTGCTCGTTCTCGCGTACCAGAGACTGAACGTGATTCACGGCGACTTTTTTTGTCGTTCCTTACTTAGAAGTAAAAAGTTGGAAATATCTTTGCAGCGATACTGTTAATGAACATCCTGACGCCGGCCACACTGCTGAGAGCGACGTTTAGATGAATATGTAAATATATGCTGCGCGTTTTCCTCTCAATAACAAAATAAACAACAAAAATGAGGGAAAAAAGCAGCTAAGAAGCATCTGATCGTAGTTATGTGGATATGTTTGCACCAGCTCTGCGATTCACCGGCATTATGTCGACAGATGAGGTAACTAAAATTAAACTGTTATGATAGTTTGATTATAAAGTATATTTGAGTTTATAGACGGCATTATTCGTTTCATGTGTCATAAAATGGAAGAGAGGCTCTCGGGAGCGCGCGTAACCGTCACATTCTTTTGATTTTTACCGGCAAAAACGTCCCGAGTCCTTCACTTAAAAATCAGTCTACATGCTTTTATAGACAACCTAGTCCTAGGAAGTCGGGGAATGTGTCTTTTTTTTAAGTTTCTTTACAAGCTGTTGACAGGTCATTGACAAACAAGGTTTTTAAAAGTGTCAAAAAATATAGCGGAGATACAATTAATTTTGAAGTTTTATTAAGTGTTAACAATGAGATTATGTGGAGTTTTTTTTTTATAATCAATTAACACTTCTTTTGTCATTTATCACAAGATAGACAAAATTTGTAATCAAAAAAGTAATTCGGTTTAACCAAAATTTCGGTTTTACCAAATTACACTTTTGGTTATACCGAATGACGATATTTTCAAACATTGCTAACAGGTTTATATCTAGCTAGCTAACAAAAGGACAATCAAACATTTTATATTTAGTACAAGTTTTTAAAATACTACAACATTTTCCATGTTTTATAACGGTTGTACCGAATGACCTGTTTCGGGACATGCGTATGAGCAAGTGAAAACATGAATTTTTCAAATAGTTAAGAGAGAGTTAGTTACTTTGCTTCACGACCGTGTGGTCCTTTGCAGGTGTCTGAATGATTTCACATCCTGTCACATGATATTGACTGCATGACTTGATCCAAAATGGTCCCTTTATTTTGGTTACTTCAAATGACATCAGTGAAATTCATTTTTCTCATAACAAAGCAACGACTTCTACACATAATTTTAATACCATTTTGCAATATGTTGATATATGATGTTATAAAATCATGCCAGAATAAAAAAATATATACATTTATTACATTTTAAGATATTTTAATCACAAATGAAATGGCTGTATTGGCCTTTGGATGGTTAAACCGAATGACCTTTTGACACTTCAAAATCTTTAAAATACCTTTATATTTGCAAAATATAATTAAAACCTTTTGGATTCAATAAAAGAGATCTAGTTGTACTAGCTTACATACTTTGGATGTCATATCTTTGTTTTTTATTATTATTAAGAGATTTGGACAAAAAAATGATCCGTCACGTCTTTGACCCTAATACATAAAAACATAGTACATTTAATGCATTAATGCATAGAATTAATAAATGAGGTTCTAAATGATATTTGAAGTTCATTGCATGGACAAAAATGCAGAGATGTTAAGAATATCTCCTTTTGTGTTTCACAGATGAACCACACGAAGGGTGATGATGACAAATTGATCATCTTGGGCCTTTAACTTGCATTGAACCTAGAAGATGCGTTTCAGAACTATGACAGACGCACAGAGTAACTCGATAGTCTTTAGTAATCTTGAATATTTAAGCTTCATTCTTCAACTGCATGCTTAGAAACCCCAAGTGACTCTTGTGTCTGTGTCTAAAAGTGTTTATATATAGAATAACTGTCCGATTCCTTCACAGGTGCTTCTGGACACACATTCCAGCCTCCTGCCGCACCCCTCGTAGTGTAGAAATAACCTCGGCTGGAGCTCCACGACTGGAGAAAGTAACTGGCTGTCATCCGTACGGACACATGGACGTGAGAGACTCGAGACGACGGATCTGATTTTCTCTGTGGACTCTTTCTGGTTTCTGTGTGGAGTTTCTTCTCTCAGAATGCTGGAGGAGATTTTGATGACTGGAATTGGACTAGAAGGTAACTGATCTGATGTTAATGATCACGTCTCCATCTCTGTGAGACTCTGGCGATTTTGACGTTTTTGTTTTTCGACAGGTCGTGAGTCACGCTCTCCAAAATAGAGTCAGAAATACTTCATGCACCCCTGAGGAGAAGAACGTCTGAGAAAACAGCCACGACTCTGCTGCCTTGGAAACCAAACAGGAAGCGTCAGACAGACGGTGGGCGGCCGAATCACTACAGACAGACAACAGACACAAGCACAACTGATGAGCTCCGTTATCAACAGATAACCTGGAATCAGTACTTCAAAACAGAACGTCAACTTTCCTGCTGGTGGATCTAGTGGTCTAGAAACATTCCATCATAACAAGTTATAAAACACACTACCATTCAAAAGTTTGGGGTCAGTAAGAATTTTTAATTCTTTTATTCAGCAAGGATGCATTAAATTGATCAAAAGTAACATTAAAGAATTTACATTGTTA
Source organism: Mylopharyngodon piceus (assembly GCA_039654765.1). Lineage (NCBI taxonomy): Eukaryota > Metazoa > Chordata > Actinopteri > Cypriniformes > Xenocyprididae > Mylopharyngodon > Mylopharyngodon piceus. The sequence continues at coordinate 994,171 of CM077452.1, read as the reverse complement.
CAAAATATTATTTCAATTTTCTTTTGAACATTCTATTCAAAGAATCCTGAAAAAGTAGGCCCATCTTGAATTCCATAGTTTTTAACATTATTTATTTATTTATTTTAATTTTACATCTTGTAATTAATTTAGTATTTTTTTTTTTTATTTTAGTGTTCATTTTTAAAATTTAAAATTTTACATTTTTATTATTTAATTTAACAAGATTTGATTTGTTTTCATTTTACATGTTTATGATTTAATACATTGTGGGGTTTTTTTGTTTTAGTTTGATTTCATTTTAAAATTATTTTAATTTTACATTTTTATGATTTAATATACCAATTTTTATTGGATTTGTTTTCATTTTACATGTTTATGGTTTAATGCATTTTTAATAAGTGTTTAATTTTATTTTAAAATTTAAAAAATAATTTAATAAATGATTATTTAATAATTTAATTTTTAGATTAATGTTTTTAATTTTCATTTTGCATGTTTGATTTAATATATTTTTAAGTGTTTTTTAGTTTAATTTTTTAAATTTCACATTATGATTAATTTTTAGTGTTTGATTTTCATTTTAAAATTATTTTAATTTTATATATTTATGATTTAATTTACCAGTTTTTATTGGATTTGTTTTGTTTATTTTTTTATTTAATTTTTTTTTTTTAATTTTATATATTTGTTAATTATTCTTTTTTAGGGTTTGATTACATATATAAAAAGTAATTATTTTAATTTCACATTTTTATCATTTAATTAATTTTTAGTAAGTGTTTTATTTTGAATATTTGTTTCCACAAAAAATATGAAGCAGCACAACTGTTTTTAACATTGATAATACGAAGAAATTTAATAGAACTGTGCCATCACAGGAATAAATTACACCTTAAAATATAGTACAATAGAAATCAGTCATTTTAAATAGTAATAAAATTTAACAATATTACTGTTTATATTTCTGATTAAATAAATGCTGTCTTAGTGAGCAGAAGAGACTTTTGAGCGTGACCCCAAACTTTTGAACTTTTGCACAACATGAGCGGATCCGCTGGACATTATTTAAACCGGGCGGCCGTGTTTTCTCCTGTAGGTGGCGCCCGTTTGTGTCAGCTGACTCTGTGCTGCGCCGTCATCTCTCTGGTGATCCACGTCGCCGGTTACAGCGCCACCTACGGGACGTTCTGTATGGCGGTTTGGACGTCCTGCTTTGCCATCACAGCCGCCGTTTTTGTGCTGGACGTGACGCGCCTGCACACGTGTCTTCCCGTGTCGTGGGAGAATCTGACCGTGACGTTTGCGTCTCTGGCCGTCCTGCTCATGCTCACCGTGTCTGTCATCTATCCCGTGTACTTTGTGCGCGCAGACGACTGTCCTTATAATAATTGCAAAGTAAGAAATTTCCGGATCGCGGTGACCGTGTGCTCATGGGCGGCGTGTGTCGCGTACGGGACGGAGGTTTTTCTGTCGCATGCCAAACCTGGTCGCACCGTCGGCTACATGGCGACGCCATCTGGCATCCTGAAGGTGGTGCAAATCTTCGTGGGATGCGTGATTTTTGTGATGCTCGCCAACGGGAGCGATTTCACAAGCCACGTTGCGACCGTGTACTGTGTGGCGGTGTTCGGCGTCTGCTTCGCCGCCTCTGTGCTGCTGGTGGCGCTGGCGGTCTCGGGCCGGACCGCGGCTCTGCGGCTGCCGTTCGAGCGGTTTGTGGTCGTCTACACGTTCGTGGCGGTGCTGCTGTACTTGAGCGCTGCCGTAGTTTGGCCCGTCTTCTGCTTCGACAGCAAGTATGGCGCTCCGCTGCGGCCGCAGGGCTGCCCGAGGGGGAAGTGCTCATGGGACATGAAGCTCGCCGTCACTGTGCTGTGCTTCATCAACGTCTCACTTTACATCGCCGACCTCGTCTATTCCCAGAGAAGCCGGTCGGTGTCGCAGCATCCTCGAGTGTAGCGAGAACATTAATGAAACAGTGAGACTTCAGATATATACCATGATACTGTTTGTTTGACGGCACTGACACTCTCAGATTTACTGCTGTGTGTTCCTTTACATGCCTGTTTATTGTGATTAAAATATGCATACGCCACATATTACTACGATTATGGATGCTACGATCATGAGCTTAATCGCATCAATTTGATCGAAGTATTGTGTTTACATGTGGTAAGGTTCAGTCGCAATATTGCCATAATTGCATTATGTAAACATGGTTATTGTTATTGAACTGAACTGAACTACACTGAACACTGAGTCAGTGAATAATGACATTGCTTATAGCTGAATTGAACTCGTTTCATAATTGATGAACTTTATAATTGAGCTGAATAATGATACTTGTCTTTTTAGACTCATATTTAAAGTTTGCATCATTAAAGGGATAGTTCACCAAAAAATGAAAATTCTGTCATCATTTACTCACCCTCAAGTTGTTCCAAACCTGTATAAATTTCTTTGTTCTGCTGTACACAAAGGAAGATATTTTGAAAAATGTGGGAAACTGAACAATTCTGGGGCACCATTGACTTCCATAGTATTTTTTTTCCTACTATGGAAGTAAATGGTGCCCCAAAGCGGCCTGGTTTCAAACTTTCTTCCAAATATCTTCCTTTGTGTTCAACAGAACAAAGAAACTCATACAGGTTTGGAACAACTTGAGGGTGAGTAATTGATGACAGAATTTCTATTTTTGGGTGAACTATCCCTTTAATTCTGCTATTTTTCTGTTCATTACTGTGAAGCTGCTTTGAAACGATCTGTGTTGTATTAAATGCTGTAGAAATAAAGCTGACTTGACTTGAGTTTGGTTACGTCATAATTACATGCTAATGCAGTCAGCATCAGCAAATACCATCATGGGTGTGTGCAAGTGTGTGTGTGTGAGTGAGTGCGTTTGTGTGAGTGTGCTTGCGTGAGTGTGCGAGAGTGAGTTTGTGTGAGTGTGTTTGTGTGTGAGCGTGTGTGCGAGAGTGAGTTTGTGTGAGTGTGTGTGCTTGCGTGAGTGTGCGTGTGTGAGAGTGAGTGTGTGAGTGAGTGCGTTTGTGTGAGTGTGTATGCTTGCGTGAGTGTGTGTGAGAGTGAGTTTGTGTGAGTGTGTTTGTGTGCTTGCGTGAGTGTGTGTGAGAGTGAGTTTGTGTGAGTGTGTGAATGAGTTTGTGAGTGTGTGAGTGAGTGCGTTTGTGTGAGTGTGTGTGCTTGCGTGAGTGTGCGTGTGTGAATGAGTTTGTGAGTGTGTGAGTGAGTGCGTTTGTGTGAGTGTGTATGCTTGCGTGAGTGTGTGAGAGTGAGTTTGTGTGCTTGCGTGAGTGTGTGTGTGCAAGAGTGAGTTTGCGTGAGTGCGTGTGTGCGAGAGTGAGTTTGTGTGTGTGTTTGTGTTTGTGTGCTTGCGTGAGTGTGTGTGCGAGTGAGTTTGTGTGTTCGCGTGTGTGTGAGAGTGAGTTTGTGTGAGTGAGTGTGTGCTTGCGTGGGTGCGTGTGTGAGTGAGTTTGTGTGAGTGAGTGCATTTGTGTGAGTGTATGTGTGCTTGCGTGAGTGTGTGTGAGAGTGAGTTTGTGTGAGTGTGTTTGTGTGCTTGCGTGAGTGTGTGTGCAAGAGTGAGTTTGCGTGAGTGCGTGTGTGCGAGAGTGAGTTTGTGTGAGTGTGTTTGTGTGCTTGCGTGAGTGTGTGTGAGAGTGAGTTTGTGTGAGTGTGTTTGTGTGCTTGCGTGAGTGTGTGTGTGCGAGAGTGAGTTTGCGTGAGTGCATGTGTGCGAGTGAGTTTGTGTGTGTGTTTGTGTTTGTGTGCTTGCGTGAGTGTGTGTGCGAGTGAGTTTGTGTGAGTGTGTTTGTGTGTTCGCGTGTGTGTGAGAGTGAGTTTGTGTGAGTGAGTGTGTGCTTGCGTGGGTGCGTGTGTGAGTGAGTTTGTGAGTGAGTGCATTTGTGTGAGTGTGTATGTGTGCTTGCGTGAGTGTGTGTGAGAGTGAGTTTGTGTGAGTGTGTGTGAGAGTGTGTGCGAGAGTGAGTTTGTGTGAGTGTGTGTGCTTGCGTGAGTGCGTGTGTGCGAGAGTGAGTTTGTGTGAGTGTGTGCTTGCGTGAGTGCGTGTGTGAGTGAGTTTGTGAGTGTGTGAGTGAGTGCATTTGTGTGAGTGTGTATGTGTGCTTGCGTGAGTGTGTGTGAGAGTGAGTTTGTGTGAGTGTGTGTGTTCGTGTGTGTGCGTTTGTGAATGAGTTTGTGAGTGTGAGTGAGTGCGTTTGTGTGAGTGTGTATGTGTGCTTGCGTGAGTTTGTGTGAGTGTGTGTGTTCGTGTGTGTGTGAGAGTGAGTTTGTGTGTGTTTGTGTGCTTGCATGAGTATGCGTGTGTGTGAGAGTGAGTTTGTGTGAGTGTGTGTGCTTGCGTGAGTGTGTGTGTGCGAGTGAGTTTGTGTGTGTGTGCTTGCGTGAGTGAAAATGAGACGGATGACCTGCTGTCTGTTCTACACTCTGATTGGTTGATGGGTGTGTTTCTGTTTTTGCATCAATGAGTCCAACTTGGTGAAATCATACCATAATGTTCTTATGGTAACACTTTGAATCCGGCATGATTTAGCGTCCTGTAAAAGAGGTCCTGTGATTCCGGTAGGGTTCAGCTCCGGTGTGTCCAGACTAATCCTGCAGCAGCTGGATGGAGCTTTTGCCCGTCAGCAGATTCAGATCTCCTGCAGGACGTGAGGCTCAAAGCGGCAGACTCAGCACATCAGCGCTCGCATCTGCAGATTTCTCATTCTCTCCTGCTTCTCTTCTCATCCGTTTCTTCTCATCCGTTTGTCATGCAGCCACAGCTATTATTTATCTGTCCTGCTCCTCTCTTGTCGTGTGTCAGCGGGACAGATCTTCACCTGCTCTGTTTACTATACGCTCATTTGTCTCAGTTACACGTCACTGTTGTGTTTAACTGTGGAAGATTCATAAAACATTCGCCCATCGTGAAAAACTACAGGAACATCAGTGCTGTTGAAATGAAGAACTATAACGCAGATTCTCACATGTCTGTCATTCAGCCTTTTTTGTGGAAACGTCTGCTGATGTGTATCTGATACAGCACTGAATCTCACTACAGCTGTCAAGAACGTGCCGAACTCATTTTTCACCACAAAATCAAAAGAAAGAATTTATTTTGCATGGAGAAAGTAAATGACCATTGCATTGTGACATTTGTGACCATTAGAAAATGTATCCCTCAAGTTTTCTTTTTTTTTTTTTTTATCTTGTGAGGATTTTTACAAGAATCCCTAATGTATGTTTCATAGAAAAAAAATATGTAGGTAATTGTCATTAAAATGTTACAATGGAAAAAAAGACCCTAAAATGGTTTATTTTCTCCATGCAAAATATAGTTTCTTATTTCTTTCTTTTGATTTTGGGGTGAAATATGAGCTGGACATGTTTTCATGAGATGCGTTTATCAGGAGAAACAGCATAGTGTTATCAGTGTGTGTGTGTGTGTGTGTGAGAGAGAGTGTGTGTGAGAGAGTGTGCATGTTTTTGTGACATATCAGGACACAAATTTGTATAATGACATGGGTATGACATAGGTATTACAAGGAGAGGGTGACTTATGAGGACATTACCCCATGTCCCCATTTTTCAACTCATTTAGGTGTAGGGGGAGAGAAAATACGGTTTGTACAGTATTTTAAAATTACGCCTGTGGAGAGTCCCCACAATTCACAAAAACAAACGTGTGAGTGTGTGAGTCAGAATGTATGTGTGAGAGAGTGTGTGTGAAAGCGAGAGAGCGTGTGTTTGTTGTGTGTGAGAGAATGAGAATGTTTGTGTGAGAACGAGTGTGTGTGTGAGAGAGAGAGATTGTTTGTGTGTGTGTGTGTGAGAGAGAGTGAGAATGTTTGTGAGTGAGTGTGTGTGTGTGTGTGTGTGTGAGAGAGAGAGAGTGTTTGTGTGTGTGTGTGTGTGTGTGTGTGGTCGTCCTGAAGAACATCCCCTTCAAAAGGTGCTTACTGATAACACACGCAGAGACTGCTGACTCCGTGATGTAGATAATCGCACTCATTTTTTTAAGGCTGTCGTTGATTTTTCTGCTTGGCTCTGCTCTCTCTCTCTTTCTCTCTCTCTCTCTCTCTCAAATCTCAGTTTGTTCTCAGTGAGGCCGTCAGAGACAGATGGTGGGGCCGTGTGTGCGACTCAGATGATGGTCCAGTTATGTGTTTCTCTATCATCATCAGCACTTTACATTGACTTCTGTATTTTATGTACAAAAACAGGGGTTTGTGTTGATTTCAGGTTTTGCTTTCCTTCTGGGGACATTTGGTTAAAAAGATATTAAAACCTGATCCACACCGTCATCTCTGTGCCGGCATGTGCCACAGCATCTTCCTGGTTTCCCATCATCCCCGGAGGTGGCTCACGGCCCGTTGACATCTCAGCATCATTCGTTTGTCTCAGTCATCGACAGTCTGGCAGTGTGTGTGTGTGTGTGTGTGTGCGCGCTCAGGGCCTCTCATTCGTCTTCAGAATCAGTGGAGCCAAACGCCGCTGGGGTTTCCTTTCCGTATCCTCTGACCAGCATGTAGATCACGTTATGGTCGGTGCCTGCGTCTTCACAGCAGGGAAACGTCACCGTCTGAGTGAGATCAGCAGTGACAGCTGTCAATCAGCGGACGAGGCTGCGGGCGGCTGCGCTTTACTGCACAAAGAACCTTCCTGTCATGCGAGATCAGTAGAGGATGTGAAGAGATGAAGCCAACCAACCCTGTCAGTGACGGCTGATATTATGAACAGATACTTCTTTCACCATGATTTTACTATAGTATTTGCGATAAAACCATAGTACTAATGGTTAAAGTCGTGATGTAGCGACGGCTCTTCCTTATTGTAACGTACATCTGGATTATGGAAAAATAAAAAATGTAAAGCGGGGACTTCTGTGCTATTTGCCCCTATTTGGGTGTGAGCAAAAACACACCGTTTTTGTGTGTGTCCCTTTAAATGCAAATGAGCTGCTGCTCCCGGCCCCCTTTCCAGAAGAGGGCGGAGCTTTAACAGCTCACGCTTCGGTTGCTCAACAACAACAAAGCTGGAGAATCTCACGCAGCCAAAATGAGGATTGTCAGTAACGGTGTTCAGCCTTACATTGTTCAAACCGGAGTCGACACTGATGGAGAGACTCAGGAAGAAGTTATAATAATAGACTACATAAAGTATATTTGTGTAATTTAACATAATTGCAGGCTCTGCACTTCCAATTTCTCTTAACGTGGGGACAGGAGAGGTGTCAGTCAATCAATGGGAAAACAAAGTAACTTGTGTTACTTATTTGAAAAAGTAACTAAGATATTTTGTTGTAAATGTAAAAGTAATGCGTTACTAATTACTTGAAAAAGTAATCTGATTATGTAACTCACGTTACTTGTAATGTGTTACCCCCAACACTGCAAATCACTGTTCCTACAGCGTTTCTAGAACATTTGTTCCCAGCTAACAAATTAATTTGCTAATGTTTATATTAAGTCTTGGAAACATTAATTATGAACGTTCAGTGTTTTTTAAAGGTATTTTTTCATGGTTATGCGAACGTTAAGGAAACATTTCATTTTGCAAACATTATGGGATGTTACTTTTAAATGTTCTCTGAACATTCCACTCATAACTGGGTTTACACTCAGATGTATGTTACAATACAGAAGAAAAGATTTGTTGCTACTTCCGTTTCGTCGCAACTTTAAACTCACACTGCGTCCGAAATCGAATACTTCTCTACTATATAGTATGCGAAAAATGATACGCCAACAGAGTAGTAGGCGAAAAGTAATCGGATGACTACTTCCGACGAGATTCTGAAGTGCGCATTCTGTGGACACTTTACTATCCCATGTGACCACAGGAGAGGATTTATGAATGGAAGTGAAGCGACGCAACTGACGCTGGTAGGCAGTGTTGCCAAATCCACAGTTTTCCCGCGGAATTGTGTTGCTGTGGGTTGTTTTTCATGTCCGCGGGTTGAAGCGACCCCAATAATGTGATATTTAGCCCCTGGAATGCTAATTTTGCCAGGGGAACCCCGCGGATTTTACCCCACGGGATGCGATTTTTACCGGGGACCCCCCCTGAAATGTGATTGGGCTAGTTTTGGGCTACTTTTGAGTAGCAATTGGGCAGGTTTTGTTGTGAAAACCTAGCAACCCTGTCGGTAGGTCATGTGACAGTAACATACTACCCATATTCATACTACATACTTATTTAACAGTAGTGCTTAGTACTACACGATTTTGGACGCAGCGTCAAACTCATTTTCGTAAATGCGCCTCTTGAGCTTTGTTGTGATGCTTCCCTCATGCATATTTTTGACATGCCAGTCAAGCTGAATGAATCAATACTAATTAAAAAGTCATTAAGCGCTCATCTTTTAATGAATTAGAGGCGTTGTTGATCCAAACGCACATGAATGCGGGATGATTTTTAATAACCGGCCCGCGCGGTAGTTTTGGTTCATTTGTATTCGTGTGTAGCCCTAACCGACATCAAAGAGACCCTCACCTCCTCACAGAAGACCCTCACATCACCTATGAGCGGCTCTGAATGTCAAGAGCTTCACGGCTCTATCGCTCCTGACGCGTCTTTTGTGTGGAAGCATTTAATCCGGCGACCGCCGCGGTAATTTCAGAACGCGCGATACGAGCTGAATACAGAAAGTCAGTGGAACACCTTGTGTGGGCGCCATCTCTTTCTCTCTTTCTCTTTCTCTCTCTCTCTCTCTCTCTCTCTCTCTCTCTCTCTCTCTCTCTCTCTTTGGTTTTCTCCGAGCCAAATGAGCCCCTAAAGAAAAACCGTCAATCTGTGGATTTGGCATCCGTCTCCGTCTAATCACAGTGACAGAAATCGTCGTCCACGCTTCGCCTGGATTCCTTTTCAGACAGAACTGATTCATGTATTTGGGTATTTTTAATAAATCTGAGGGGATTTGAGGGAGAAAACCAATGAGTGTCGGTACGCTCCGGCGGGCACAGAGAGGCATATTGTGCCCACGCCGCGGGACTTTAATTAACTTATTTAAAGAGGCAGACGGGCGAAGTTTGGCTCGCTCGAACTTTCTGTCAGGAAACACGAATGTTTCTGGCTCTTCACCCGGAGGTGAGGCGCTCGTGATGTCACTGGTAGACAGACGGTTAAAGTGGCTCTCTTGACAGGGGAATGAAAGCCGGACATCGTCTTCGTGCTCTCAGATGAGTGAGACAGCAGCTGCGGTGTGGATCTGTATATTTAGCACACTGGCATGAACACTATTCAGACAGATTCCTCTCTCAGCTGCTCACTAAACACAAGCACTTGATGATTATAACATCAAGGCCAAATCATATGATCAATATCTGTCTTCTGATTTAAATAACATATTTCAAAGCAGAAAAAATCTGACATGAACTGTCCCATAAATGTTGTTTCTTATGCTCAAATAGCGTTTAAAAAAACACGTATTTTTCAGGCTAGACGAGCCAATGCGCATGTGCAGTCCTAAGCTTGAGTCTCAGGTTTCTATGGGAACCGAAGCTTCTAACGGCTGCTGCAGTGACGCAATGACTTTATCAATCAGCGATTGGCTCTTTTACTTAGAAGGCGGGAAGTATTCCGCCATATTTCGTGTTGCAGTTTCTCCCATTCATAACTGTCTTTCTATATCTATTTGGTTTACGTGACACCAATAAATCATCTTTGTTGGTCAACAATTCCTTTAACTGAGATTCTCACTCTTTCTGCCCAACATTTAACTCTATAAAACCATATTTGATGTGAATTTCTAAGGTCTCTAAATGATCAATATGATCTGATAAACCTGTCACACACAATCTGTCCTTCTGTTTGTCTGATTGATAGTTTAGACTTTTTTAGCAAGTAAAAGTATTTTAATTGTACCGACGTCCCCCTTCAGCTCGTGCTTCACGTCTTTTTTGCTGTTAAATCTTTACTGATTTTTATCAAGTAAACGTAAGAATAACTTTGATATTGTTAAAAATATTTCAGCTGAACTGAAGCAACTGAGATTTGTTTGATTATACATTATTTTATAAAAAAAATCACGAGTTTTAAAAATGATTATTAGACTTTTGAGGGAGGTTTATTTGTTCATCTCTCAATCATCATTGTATTGCATTGCATAAATATCATCTTACTAAGACATTATTGGCAGATATTGATATTTATATGCATTTTATGTAATGTAAGTATCTGCTTTACTGTTATAAAGATGTGATTGATTTACATTACAAGCATTGAATTTAAACTTACTTTTTGTCAGCATTTCCACCAAATTGCATATTTTTGCTCAGTTTGGGTCTCTGAATAAAACTGAGCTGTTTTTCCCAACATATTCTCACTACATCAGACTATATAAACCATTAAAGCCTGATGTAAAACACATATGCAAACTTTTTGCAGTATTTTGTCCACAAACTGTTCAATTTAAACTGTGTCAGGCTTTAGTCGTGTTTTTCAACCATTACTGAAACCTTTGTATGTAAATGGTGGTGGGGGAAAAAAAACCTTGACTTCTTTTGATATATAATTCATGAGAAAGAGAGGATTTCAAGTATGCTTTCCTGACTGAAGATAAACATACTTGGGGTTCCTTGATAATCCATCTTAAGCCGATGCTGGATTCTGATATGAGGGATCTGTATGACAGACAGACACTGAATGGACTTTGACTTTCACATGTAACCTGAGTGTCAAAAAATCCTAAAGGAATGTTCATGGAATTTCAGTCATAATTTAGTCCTAATCCTAATGGGATTAAAACAAGAATCCTGTTTTGTTGCTCAAATTAGACACTGTAAATATAAACTTCAGGTCCATTCTGAGTTTTATTTTTAGTGTTGTCAAATCGATTAATTGTGATAAAAGTTTGTGTGTGTGTACACGTATGTATATAGGCCTATAAAACACATATATATTTACAAACTTTAATGCTAGATGTGATTAATCGATTTGACAGCACTAGTTATTTTAGTATTATTCACATACTATTTTAATTTTCTTTTATGTTTTGATTTCTCTTTTAATTTCAGTTTAATTTATAGAAATTGTGTTAGTTGTTTTTTTAAATATTCCATTTAGGTTTTTAATTTATTTTTATTATTTCAGGTTTAGTTTTAGTTCAGTTTTAGTTTTTATATATTTCCAGTTAGTAGCCTAATTTTAGTGCTTCAACTTAAACCAAGGCAACATTTCTAATTTTAGTTTAGTTTGGGTTTTCTCAGAAGCGCAAGTCGTCATAGTTGGGTAAACTTTTACAGCGGTGAATGAGAGACTTCATTAAATATATTTTTGTGTTTCCATTTGCACAAATAGCAAAAGAAAAACTCCACAATAGTGTTTTCATACCTTTCTAAAAAAAATAAAAAAAGTTTTTACCGTCACTCCCATAGCCACTGTATTAGAAACACCCTCACAGTGTTTTTTTTTTTTTGTAATTTAATGCAACGGTAAAATAATACTAAGTATAGTGTTATGAATGTACTAACATTTTTTAAAAAATGAAAATATAAAAAAAATTGCAGGATTTACGATATTGATGACCGTTAAAACGCGTCATCAGTCTGTGAAAAGGGCGGAAACTCTGAGAGGATTTAACATAGGCTATTAGTAAAAATTTATGATCAGATGACACTGAAACAAGTTTTTATAATGTGTAACCCAGGTACGTCCTTATTTCTAAAATATATAATTTAGGATAGCCTATAGCCGAAATAAATAATGCGAGATCTAAAAATTCACTTCATTTGACGTATACTTGTATAGCGCTTTTGACAAAGCAGCTTCACAGAAAACGAACGTAAAATGCAACATATTTTGTGCAGTGTATTTATGTAAAGTATGTGTCAGTGTTATGTGACGTGTCTTGTCTATATAAACAAACACACACCGCTGACCCACATCCAGCGTTTATTCTACAGGAACTGATGCAATAAGACCTCTTTGTTACAAACCCCGCCCTCACTTCATCCAAGAGCGCTGATTGGTCTGACGCGACAGTATCTCGTCTCTCATTGGTGCCTCCATGTGTCAGTCAGAGCGTGGTCTCTCTGCACATGGAGGGAATGAAGCCACGTTGACACCAATTAGTGTTTTTGTACCGTTTGATTTTCTAGAACACCGAACCGAATCTTCAGTTCACAGTGAATCTCGGCGAAGGTGAGAAAATATTCATTTTCCTGAGATGATGAAATGTTTTCGAGATTGTATCAGGCTGCAGGATAAGGAATGATTATTCATATGCACTGATCATACTAACAATAACATCATATTTATACTTTATTCTATTGTGTATGACAACAATATTACTCTAGTAGTTGATGCACAATTAGGCAAAATGTTTATGTTGCAATGTATGCATAATATGACTGTATAATTGTTATTTTACAGTGTTTTTTCTATAATTTATTATTGTCTTCCAGCTTCTTCAGGTTCTGAATGTGTTGTAGCTCAAGCTTTGATGCCCAGTGAATGCATGAACAGCATATGTTCTGAATGCAATGCATGTTTGTTTGGATGAAAGTGTCTGGCAGAAGAGTAATCGAGTTGATGTGTGTGATTGTGTTTCTGCAGGTGAGGAATCATCAGGATGAGTGTGGGCTTCATTGGAGCGGGTCAGCTGGCACATGCCCTGGTCAAGGGCTTCACAGCGGCGGGTAAGAAACCTTAGCAAACACAGACTAGTGAACTTTAGTCTCTCGACTGATCGGATTGTTATATAATTTTATTTGTTCACTTTACTGAGTTCTTTTACATGCAACAACCAGGTCATAGTGACCATGTCTGTCAAGATCCAAAAATAACAAGCTTTTGTTTTTATATTTTAATCTTAGATTAATTTAAGTTTATTTTTATTATTTCAGTTTTAGTTTATTTATCTATTTATTTCCAGTTTGTAATCTTAGTGCATCAAATTAATGGCAGTGTTTCTCATTTTTGTTTAGTGCATCTATTATTTATATTATTTCATTTAACAAATATATTTTTTAATCATTTTAGATAACAATAATAACCTTGGTTCCAGTAAGATCTAATCTAGAAGTCTTCAAATTACAACAGATATTATTTGAACAACAATTTGTTCAAATAATGAAATCTTCTTTTTTTTTCTTTTTTTTTTCTTTTTTTTTTTTTTACCTCAAATACAAATTAATTTTTTTTTCCCCTGTGGTCCTTTTTTTTTTTTTTTTTTTTTTTTTTTAAATAATACACTTTTTTAAAAAAATAAAATAATAATAATTATGTTTTTTATTTTAATTGTAGAAATTTAGTGTGTGTGTATATATGTATATATATAATTTAGGTTTCATTTATTTTTATTATTTCAGTTTTATTTATTTATTTTATTTATTTCCAGTTTGTAATTTTAGTGCATAAACTTAAAGGCAATGTTTCTCATTTTTATTTAGTATATCTTTTATTTATATTATTTTATTTCATTTAACAAATATTTTTTTTTTTTTATCATTTTAGATAACAATTATAACCTTGGTTCCAGTAAGATCTAATGTAGAAGTCTTCAAATTATTATTATTATTTTTTTTACCTCAAATACAAATTAATTTTTTCCCTCTGTGGTCCATTTTTTTTTAAATTATAAACTTTTATTTTTATGTTTTCATTTTAATTTTAGAAATGTAGTCGTTTTTTTTTTTTTTTTTTTTTATTATTTCAGTTTTCAGTTTTTATTTATTTCCAGTTAGAAATTTTAGTGTTTCAACTTAAAATACTATTTCAGTTAGTTGCAAAAGCAACATTTCTAATTTTCATTAGGGTTAGGTTTTCATCTAATATTTATATTTCATTTCATTTAACAGTGTTTTTAATAGTTTTCATTTTAGATATCAATAATAACCCTGAAAGATTTTAGGTTACAGAAAGATTTTATGCATTTCTGTCAGCGCTGCTTTGAGATTTTGACAAGTTCAAATAATAAAATGTTTGTTTGGGGATTTTTTTACCTTAAAACTCAAATACAAATTATATTGTTTTGTTTTTCCCCCTGTGGTCCATTTCATTCAGCTCTTTTACATACAGCAACCAGTTCGACTCTCAATATCCAAAAATATCAAGCCACACAATTAAAGTGTCATAGTAGTGTAGTGTATGTTCTCTGTTTCCTGAAGTCATGTTGTGTTTGTGTTTTTGCTCCTCATGCTTGTTTCATCCCTGTCTGTTTTTCAGGTGTAATTGCTGCAAACAGAATCACAGCGAGTTCACCTGACACAGATCTGCCAACAGTCTCGGGTCTACGGGTGTGTGAACCTGAACTCTGATGTTTATAGTTTAAAGTCGTTATGAAAGGGAAGTTGCGCTCGTCTTTTCTTCCCTATTGTGCCTTATATCCGAGAGAAACGGCTTCTCAAACAAGAACAAATGTAGGGCGGGGCTTGATTTTGTCTGTGTGGAATTGATTGGATGATTGTGGTTTGCTATTGGTGGATCTCGTGTGAGTGACAGGTTGCCCTGCCCTCGTCATCATAGAAGAGATGTCGCTGCAAGAGGGAGGGGAAGATATTCTGATTCAAGATTACGAGGAACATGAATTTAAAACGATAAATCATTTAGAATAAACACTGCAATATTCCATAAAAATATTAATTTAACTTTGATTTCATGGTGACTTAAACATGTTCTTTTCACAGAAAATGGGCGTCAGTATGACTACAAGCAACAAAGAAGCCACAAACAAGAGTGACGTTCTGTTTTTGGCGGTCAAGCCGCACATCATCCCGTTCGTTCTGGATGAAATCGGTCCGGATATCGAGGACCGTCACCTCATCGTCTCCTGTGCTGCTGGAGTCACGATCAGCTCCATCGAGAAGGTGCGAGACACACAAATATTTTATTAAAAGCATTCATGAAATACAATGTATTAGTAATGTCATGAAAAACTTCTCTACACGCTGTGGGTTTAATACAAACATGATTGACTGAATTATTCAGCAGAAAGTGGCAGATGAAACGCTGTATTATTGTTCTTTTTGTACTAACCTGTCATGGCTCGAGAAAAACACATTCCTTGCTATTAATTGTGCTGAAGCTCGTCTCTCCCTCAGGTTATGCATTTTTCTCTTTTATCAAACATTTTTCCTCAGCCGAAGCTCCCAAAGGAATCAATTATATGGTGTGATTTGATCCGTTGTTTCATATTGACCGCTACATGTTCATCTTCTTTTCTTCTCTGTGATTGTTTTACATGGAGTGTAGAGCAAAACAGCAGCTTCTGGAACTATGAATCACATTCATTATTCCATAGAGAAAAGTTTGAACAATAAGGAGCTCCAAGGTTGTAAAGTGATGGTCTGTGGATCTGTAGGAACACAGGTCTTCAGTTTGCATGTGATTTCTTGAGTAGTTCATTCACTGCACAATGAGTACACAGTATATGTAAATTACACTATATAAACTGATGAGCCATAACATTATGAGCACTGACAAGTGAAGTGAATAACACTGATTATCTCTTCATCACGGCACCTGTTAGTGGGTGGATATATTAGGCAGCAAGTGAACATTTTGTCCTCAAAGTTGATGTGTTAGAAGCAGGAAAAATGGGCAAGCGTAAGGATTTGAGTGAGTTTGACAAGGGCCAAATTGTGATGGTTAGACATCTGGGTCAGAGCATCTCCAAAACTGCAGCTCTTGTGGGGTGTTCCCGGTCTGCAGTGGTCAGTATCTATCAAAAGTGGTGAACCGGCGACAGGGTCATGGGCGGTCGAGGCTCATTGATGCAGGTGTGGAGTGAAGGCTGGCCCGTGTGGTCCGATCCAACAGACGAGCTACTGTAGCTCAAATCGCTCAAGAAGTTAATGCTGGTTCTGATAGAAAGGTGTCAGAATACACAGTGCATCACAGTTTGTTGCGTATGGGGCTGCATAGCCACTGACCCCTGTCCACCGCCGAAAGCGGCAACAGTGGACACGTGAGCATCGGAACTGAACCACGGAGCAATGGAAGAAGGTGATTCACGTTTTCTTTCACATCACGTGGATGGCCGGGTGCGTGTGCGTTGCTTACCTGGGGAACACATGGCACCAGGATGCACTATGTGAAGAAGGCAAGCCGGCGGAGGCAGTGTGATGCTTTGGGCAATGTTCTGCTGGGAAACCTTGGGTCCTGCCATCCATGTGGATGTTACTTCAACACGTACCACCTACCTAAGCATTGTTGCAGACCATGTACACCCTTTCAAGGAAACGGTATTCCCTGGTGGCTGTGGCCTCTTTCAGCAGGATAATGCGCCCTGCCACAAAGCAAAAATGGTTTGAGGAGCACAACAATGAGTTTGAGGTGTTGACTTGGCCTCCAAACTCCCCAGATCTCAATCCAATGGAGCATCTGTGGGATGTGCTGAACAAACAAGTCCGATCCATGGAGGCTCCACCTCGCAACTTACAGGACTTAAAGGATCTGCTGCTAACATCTTGGTGCAGATACCACAGCACACCTTCAGGGGTCTAGTGGAGTCCATGCCTCGACGGGTCAGGGCTGTTTTGGCAGCAAAAGGTGGACCAACACAATATTAGGAAGGTGGTCATAATGTTATGCCTGATCAGTGAAACATATATATAACACTTTTAATAATAGCAATAATTCCATGTACAGGTAAATAAGATGCAGATGAATCCTCCTCTGTGTGCAGAAGCTGCTTCAGTACCGCACGTCTCCTAAAGTGATGCGCTGCATGACCAACACGCCGGTGGTGGTGCGCGAGGGAGCGACGGTGTACGCCACAGGAACTCACGCAGATGTGGAGGACGGGAAGCTCCTGGAGCAGCTCATGGCGAGCGTCGGCTTCTGCACGGAGGTGGAGGAGGATCTGATCGACGCCGTGACGGGCCTCAGCGGCAGCGGACCTGCTTATGTGAGCCTCACCTTCACACACTAACACTGGGAAACATTTGATTTCTGAAGGATCATGTGACACTGAAGACTGGAGTAATGATGCTGAAAATTCAGCTTTGATCACAGAAATAAATTACACTTTACAATATATTCACATAGAAAACAGCTATTTTACGTAGTAATAATATTTCACAATTTTTACTGTATTTTTGACATTTATTTTTATGTTAATGAATCTTGCATTATTTACTTTGTTCTCAGCATGAGAATAACCCTGTTAAAATCATCGTTTTTTTAAAACAGATGTCTTGTATATTTGTTGTCAGGCGTTTACGGCTCTGGACGCTCTGGCTGATGGCGGGGTGAAGATGGGGTTGCCACGGAGACTGGCGGTGAGACTGGGAGCTCAAGCTTTACTGGTACGTCACGTCACATGACTCGAGCTCTCATGTAGTCTGGATTTACAGTGATTATAATAGTGGTTAAAGATACATACACAAGATGACATGACCTTTTGAGTTTAGCTTGATGGCATCACAAATATTATGCAAATTTATGCTTTATTTGGTATTGTGGCCAATACAGCTGTAGTGTCTTATTTAATACTTAAGTATGTTCTTTTTTTCTGTTTCATTAAATTAACAAAAATTAATTTTAGGGCACTAAGAATTTTTCTTCTTCCCAGACTGTTTTTTTTTCTTTTCTTTTCTTTTTTTTCTCAAATTCTGTTTTAATGGTTAAATTATTTTTTATTAATCCAAAAGCATTACAATTTAAAAACACTTTATTAAATTGTAACAAAAATACATTTTTAGGGCCCTATGAAATCCGTTATATTTTTTTTCCAAATTCCCCAATTTTGTACTGGATTCTGTTTAATTAAATTAACAAAAAAAAAAAAATTCTGTCTTAATGGTTACATTATTTTTTTTATTTATTTTTTTTTAGTACAATTTAACAAGAAGTCATTACATTTTAACAAAAATGAAAGTTTCATGGACCTATTTTTCCCCAATTTTTCCCATTTTCCCAAATTAACAAATATTAGTTTTAGGGCCCTATTAATTTTTTTTCTTCTTCACAAATTCTGTTTTTTTCCCCAAAAATTCTGTTTTAATGGTTCAATTATTATTTATTAATCAAAAAGCATTACAATTTAACAACACTTTATTAAATTTAAACAAAAATACATTTTTGAATATGAAATCCGTTATATTTTTTTCCCAAATTCCCTAATTTTTTTTAAAAAAAAATGTTAAATGTTGAATTATATTCTAGCAATAAAAAAGCATGTCTAATGAATTGAAATCATGAAAATTATTCAATTTAACAACAATTTATTATTACATTTGAATAAAAACTACATTTTAGAGTCCTATGAAATCCATTTTTTCCCCAAATTCCAGGTATTCGGCTGAATCTTTTCTGCCGTTGTTATTTACAGGGCGCAGCTAAAATGCTTCTGGACTCGGAGCAGCACCCGGGGCAACTGAAGGACAACGTCTGCTCACCAGGTGGCGCTACAATCCACGCGCTGCACTTCCTGGAGAGCGGAGGCTTCCGGAGTCTCCTCATCAACGCCGTGGAGGCGTCCTGCATCCGAACCCGGTAAGAGCTTTCATCTGCTAAGTACTGCGGTTCTGTCGGCTCTTAATTACTGGTTTGTATTAGTAAGAGGCCAATTCGTCTGCTGGCTGATTAATCAGCTGACACTGCTGAGATGATTCCGATTGGCTGATAAACAGAAGTGTGTTTGTGCCAAAATCCAATGATGGATCGATAAGTAAATATTGGGTGAAATAAGTGTTCAGTTAACTTCATACTGGTCACTGTCAGGAAAAAAACAGCTTATAGGGCCCTACGAAGTCAATTTTATTTATTTATTTATTTATTTTTTTTATTTTTCAATTTTTCTGGATTCTGTTTTAGTGGTAGTGTGTTGAAACTGGCGGTTATGGTAAGGGGCGGGACATTTTCCAAACACGCTCGAAGCGTTTGACCAATCACAACACACTGCTCCAGCCGACCAATCGGAGCACACTGTGCTTTTCAGAAGGAGGGGCTTCATAGAGACAGGAACTAAACAGAGCGTTACTGACAGACTGGGAAGAGAGGAGCTGCAACAATGGAGAATATGAGGAAAATAATGAACATTTAAGCATGAAAACCTGTTCTAGTAGAGCCCAAAAACATCATCAAGGACAGCAGGTCCTCTTTAATAACGTGTTCCTCTTGGCAGGGAGCTGCAGTCTTTAGCCGATCAGGAGCAGATCTCGCCTGCTGCCATCAAGAAGACGACGCTGGATAAAGTGCTGCAGCAGCCGGGCGTCTCGTCCACGTCAGTGGGAACCAAGAGCAGAGTGAACCTGTTCAACAACCGGAGCGGCGCCAAGAAGAACTGAACATGACGGTCTGATCTCTCACGGGACAATACAAGATAATGGCAGTGGCGTCCGTCCATACAAACACACACAATCAAACTGAAGTGCATTATGATGTTACACTAGTACAGGAAACATGTCATTATGGAGTGTCCTTTTTTTTGCCATATCTCTGAGAATTTAAAGGAAGTAATATAAAATGTCAGTAGTCACTTTACTGTCATTTGCACATGAACCTTTGGACCTGTTGATTTTTCTTTGAGTGACTGTTACAGGAAGTGATGTCACAGAATGGCTCTTTAAAAGTAATTTCTTTACTTCTCTTGATCTCTTTTGAATATGTTACCTCTTTCTTGAACACTTCATGGGGATTTGTTGTAGATCTGGATGCCCGTATATAATTTTTTTGTTTGTTATTTTTAAAACGTTGGCGAAAATAATGGATGTCAAACAGCCAAAGTGTTTTGTAAGCCGGTTGTCATGTGTGAAACATCTATCTGTCTGTCCGTTATGTGTAT
This sequence comes from Mylopharyngodon piceus, assembly GCA_039654765.1. Lineage (NCBI taxonomy): Eukaryota > Metazoa > Chordata > Actinopteri > Cypriniformes > Xenocyprididae > Mylopharyngodon > Mylopharyngodon piceus. Next base: position 974,439 of record CM077452.1, on the reverse strand, counting down.
TTCTATTGCAGAAAACCACATAAATGGTGCTTAATGTTAAAAAAGAAGTGCTTACGCTTGCAGTTTTATTTCCGTCTGCTTCATTGATGAACTGCGTTCTTGTTGAGCGAGAACATTGTTGAGTTTGTTGCAGACCTGTAATTAGAGCAGGAGGGAACTATGAATAATTAATGTTTCTTTAAGCAAATGAACTGAAGGTGTTTCTCAACAGGAGAACAAACACTGCGTCATGATGGCCTTCAGGTGCTGAACACAAAAACCACCAAAAACATTGCACAAGTTGTTCTCAGATGCTTCTTCCTCGTGTGTTACCGTAAACTGTTTCTCCATGTGGTTGCGCAAGTTTTTTTTCAGTCATTGAACATTGCAGTTATTAGCAAGTCTAGTCGGACTTAATGACACTTGTCTTTTTTTAGAGCTGCTTTACAGCAGATTTGAATTCTGTTTGCGTCGTTGATCATTATTTCCTCGTTTCTCACTGTGAAGCTGCTCTGAAATGATCTGTACTGTATGAAGCGCTGTAGAAGTAAAGGTGACTTGACTTTACTAGTCAATCATCACAAATATTAGTTCTGATAGTGATATGCTGAAAGTTAACGCTTGATCAGATGTGCCGTTTTCAACCATAAAATAGGTGGAAAAAAATCCCACAGGTAGTTTTAGTAATGCACTGAAAACACGACTTGTACTCTTAGAAAAAAAAATTAGGGGTTCAGAGAGAGAGAGACACACACACACACACACATTCACTCACTCACACATATACACACTCACACACACTCATTCACTCACATCCTCACACATTCACTCACTCATTCTCACACACACATATTCACTCACACACTCACTCTCACTCACTCATTCACTCACACATTCAATTATTCACTCACACATTCACTTATTCACTCACACACTCTCACACACTCATTCACTTATTCACACACATACACACACTCATTCACTCACATCCTCACACACATTCACTCACTCATTCTCACACACACACATATTCTCTCACACACTCACTCATTCACACACACATACTCACACATTCACACACTCACTCACACACACACACTCATTCACTCACTCACATCCTCACACACACTCACATATTCACTCACACACTCACTCATTCACTCACTCATTCACTTATTCACTCTCTCTCACACACACACATTCACTCACACATTCAATTATTTACTCACACATTCACTTATTCACTCATTCACTTATTCACTCACACACACACTCACTCTCACACACACACTCACACATACACACACTCATTCACTCACTCACATCTTCACACATATTCACTCACTCTCACACACTCACACATTCACTCATTCACTTATTCACTCAAACACACACACACTTTCACTCACACTCACTCACACATTCACTTATTCACTCACATTCACTTATTCACACACACACATTCACTCACGCATTCTCACACTCATTCACACATTCACTTATTCACTCACTCTCACACACTCACTCATTCACTCACTCATTCACTTATTCACTCACACACACACATACTCACTCACACACTCACTCACTCACACATATACACACACTCACACACACACATACTCATTCACTCACTCACATCCTCACATTCACTCACTCATTCTCACACACACTCACATATTCACTCACACTCTCACTCACTCATTCACTTATTCACTCACACACACATACTCACTCACACATTCACACACTCACTCATTCTCACACACACTCACATATTCACTCACACACACACTCACTCTCTCATTCACTCACTCATTCACTTATTCACTCTCTCTCACACACACACACATTCACTCACTCACACTCACTCATTCACTCACATTCAATTATTTACTCACACATTCACTTATTCACTCACTCACTCATTCACTTATTCACTCACACACACACACTCACTCTCACACACACTCACACATACACACACTCAGTCTCACACATTCACTTATTCACTTACTCACTCACACACTCATTCACTCACTCACTCACACATTCACTCACTCAGTCTCACACACTCACTCACACATTCACTCACTCACTCACACACTCATTCACTTATTCACTCACACACTCAGTCTCACACACTCACTCACACATTCACTTATTCACTCACTCACACACTCATTCACTTATTCACTCACACACTCAGTCTCACACACTCACACATTCACTTATTCACTCACTCACACACTCATTCACTCACTCACTCACACATTCACTCTCACTCAGTCACACTCACTCACTCACACATTCACTTATTCACTCACTCACACACTCATTCACTTATTCACTCTCACACACTTATTCACTCACACGCTCACACACACTCACACACACACACACTCACTTATTCACTCACTTATTCACTTACTCTCACATACACACACACACTCATTCACTCACTCATTCTCTCACTCACACACAGTCTCACACACTCACACATTCACTTATTCACTCACACACTCACTCATTCACTTATTCACTCACACACACACATTTTCACTCACGCATTCTCACACTCACTCACACATTCACTTATTCACTCACTCACACACTCACACATTCACTTATTCACTCACTCACTCATTCACTCACTCATTCACTTATTCACTCACTCACACACACTCACTCACACATTCACTTATTCACTCACTCACACACTCATTCACTTATTCACTCTCACACACTTATTCACTCACTTATTCACTCACACGCTCACACACTCTCACACACACACACACTCTCACTTATTCACTCACTTATTCACTTACTCTGACATACACACTCACACACACTCATTCACTCATTCACTTACTCATACACACACTCACTCATTTACACACTCACTCATTCACTCGCACACTCACTCGCACACACTTATTCATTCACACACACACTTATTCACCCACTCACTCACTCACACACACTTATTCACACACTTATTCACTCACACTCTCACTTATTCACACACTCACACTCACTCTAGTGAGTGAGTGTGTCTGTGTGTGTGTGTTTGTGTGCGAACGAGGGAGTAAGTGAGTGAGTGAGTGTGTGAGAGAGAGTTCTGCTGCGTTGAGCTGATGTGAGGGAACGTTTCCAAACTCAGCTGGAGGCTCAGCTATTTCTAGAGCTGAATTTTGTAGATGTTTTTCTGCTCAGCTGGCATGTAGATGAGTGCATGAAGACAGACGCCTGTTTTAGAACCGTCAGGGTCACTTCTGAAGTCTCTCTGACCTACAGGTGAAAGTTTATGTAGGGGAGACACCAGCTCAGAGAAGGAAATGAGCAGAGCAAAGTGGCTGACCAATACTGTATAAGAACATTTTATATGTTTTTTGCTAATGTTATGAAAACATTACTCCTGAATGTTCTCTGAACGTTCCAAACATTTTTTTAAATGCGAACATTAAGGGATTGTATCATTCTTCAAACATTATGGAAATGTTACTTTTGAATGTTCTCTGAACATTCTAAAACAAGTAGTAACATTTAAAAAACGTTAGGCAAACATCCAACTAAAATGTTTCAGAAAAAAAAAAAAAACGTTTAAATGTTTTTGTGCTAACATTCTGAGAACATTATTAAAGCCTGAATAACTCTGAATTAATGTTTTATTAATCATACTGAAAGGATGTTTGCTTATAACTTTGAGAGAACCTTGCCGGAACGTTCTTTGTGGGCTAAGATAATGGCATTTGTGATGGCTGACCTTCATGTGATCCTGATGGTATGTTATTCTGTATTGCAATCTGTTTGATCAAATTACACAAATCATAACATCAACATTTAGAAAGATGAAATCCTCATGAAAGCTGGCTGTCAGTCTCTTCAGCTCTTTATGAACATCCTGTTCATTTTCTTGTCATCATGTAAAAAGTCTAATAAAGTTGAAGTGGCCGAGTCTGACGAGGGCAGATTCTTGATAGACTTCCTTGAATTACAACACAAGCATTTTCATTTTTGCAAAGTTTCAGAGCAAGAGTTAATTTCTGTTTCTCAGAACCTTTCGAAGTGATTACTATTATGTGTCGATGTCTTTACGTTCACGGGCAGGACAGCAGGATTAGTTCCAGCGTTCAGCGTGTGATTAAGGACGCTGCTCTTGTGTTGTGTGTTCTGAGGGCCGCTGTTTATTTGTGTCTCTGATTGGAAGTCGAGGAGGCGCTAAAGAGTTTGATAATCCTCCTTTTATTCCAGGGGTTCTTCCTCGGCTGGCCCAGCGCTCTCAAACGCTGATAAGTCAAACGAATCTTACGCTCCTGTTATTCCTCTGGAAACACGCGGGACTGTTTCAGACGCTGTTCATCATTTTCTGATGATGTTCCACAAACACAATCAGTCATTTTCTCCATTCTTGAGTTGCTCGCCTCACCAAACAAGTTTCTTCAAAAGAGCTTTTGCCTATTTGTGAACCATTTTTAACTACTTGGGATTATTTTTCTTCTAAGTTTTTGCACACATAAAAAGGATAAATCATCCAAAAGTAAAAATTCTCATTTACTCTCATGTCGGCTGTCCCAGCTAACAGGGAACGTTCTCAGAACGTTCTAACAAGGTTCTCTCAAAGTTCATTTAAAAGTAATGTTCCCATAATGTTAGCAAAATATTAAAATGGAACATTTTTAAAACATTGAACATTTTGAATGTTCTGAGAACATTCATAAATAATGTTTTCATAACTTAATATTAGTGCTGTCAAATCGATTAATCGCATCTAACATAAAAGTTTGTGTGTGTGTGTATATATATATATATATATACACACACATATTTTTACAAACTTTTGTTAGATGAGAACATTCAGAAATAATGTTTTCATAACTTAATATTAGTGCTGTCAAATCGATTAATCGCATCTAACATAAAAGTTTGTGTGTGTATATATATATATATATATATTTTTACAAACTTTTGTTAGATGAGAACATTCAGAAATAATGCTTTCATAACTTAATATTAGTGCTGTCAAATCAATTGATCGCATTATCACATCTAGCATAAAGGTTTGTGTATATAATATACACACACATATTTACAAACTTTTCTTATATGAGAACATTCAGAATGTTTTCATAACTTAATATTAGTGCTGTCAAATCGATTAATCATGATTAGTCGCATCTAACATAAAAGTTTGTATATATATATACACACACACATATTTACAAACTTTTGTTAGATGAGAACATTCAGAAATAATGTTTTCATAACTTAATATTAGTGCTGTCAAATCAATTAATCGTGATCAATCGCATATCGCATCTAACATAAAAGTTTATAATATATATATATATATACACACATATATTTACAAACTTTTGTTAGATGAGAACATTCAGAAATGTTTTCATAACTTAGTGCTGTCAAATCGATTAATTGCGATTAATCGCATCTAACAAAAGTTTGCATATACGCAAACTTTTGTTAGATGTGATTAATCGCAATTAATTTGACAGCACTAAGTTATGAAAACATTATTTCTGAATGTTCTTTTGTTAGATGATGTTAATAATGTTTTCATAACTTAGTGCTGTCAAATCGATTAATTGCGATTAATCGCATCTAACATAAAAGTTTGCGTATGTTTTTAAAACATTGAACATTTTGAATGTTCTGAGAATATATATATATATACACACATATATTTACAAACGTTTGTTAGATGAGAACATTCAGAAATGTTTTCATAACTTAGTGCTGTCAAATCGATTAATTGCGATTAATCACATAATCACATCTAACATAAAAGTTTGCATATATATATACACAAACATATATTTACAAACGTTTGTTAGATGAGAACATTCAGAAATAATGTTTTCATAGCGTAATATTAGTGCTGTCAAATCGATTAATCGTGATTAATCGCATAATCGTATCTGACATAGAAGTTTGTATACACACACACACACATTTACAAACTTTTATGTTAGATGCAATTCATCACAATTAACCGATTTGACAGCATAACTATTAACGTTCTTAAAACATATTTTTGTTAGATGGAGTCAAACTCCAAAAAGGAAGGACAAATCACCATCATAAAAGTATCATTAAAGTAGAATAATGACTTACATCATGGTGTGTTCCTCATGCAAAATGATTATGAAGAATATGAACTGCTTTTATGATGCTTTTATACCATTTTTCAGCTTGACAGCCCCATCTGCAACATTTCTTGGGTAAAACACTGATTTCATATACTGATCTAATAGACAACTGGCACCAGGGTTGCCAAGTCTGCAGTTTTCCTGCAGAATTGGGCTACTTTTAAACTGCTGATTTTTCCCCCCACGGGTTAAAGGTTTGACATATTGCATAAACTGTGTGAGACTGAAATGCTTGTATTGAAATATTGTATATTCTACCAATGATAAAACTGTGGAAGATGCTAAGTTTTGTGATCACTACGATATAGTGCTTTTCATTTTGCATAACTACATAAAATATGTATTTTAGGTATAGGTTTGAGTTTTGGTATTTGGGATATGGCTATTGGGCTAGTTTGGTTACGCACACCTGGCAACCCTGGCTGGCACAGAATCAACACTAAAGCCGTTTTTGCTGAGAGCTGTCTGAAAGTGTCCATTAGATACCACAAATCCATCTAGACATTTGCTCAAAACCACCTTACGTGTTGCAGATGCATTTCAGCTCTTTATTTCTGTTGGAGCTTCCGCAGCACTGATATTCTCTGAAAAGAGCTACTGGGAAGGAGTGTGAACAGAGAAGTGTGTGTTTGAACAGATATATTTTATCATTGCTGTACAGCTGGAGGCTGCAAAGGGGAAAGAGGAAGACGGGCTCTGGTTCTGACGGTTCATCAAAACCACAGTGAATCATCACGTCAGCTTCCTCAAGTGTGAACATCACTGATGCAATCCTGATGGAAGTCAATGCAGCTTCACCTAAGTTAAACATTTTTGTGCTAACATTTTGAGAATATTATTCTCAAATACCAGCGCTGCATCTGAAAGCTATTTCTTCCCTACTATATAGTATGCGAAAAACAGTACACCAAAAGAGTAGTAAGTTCGAATGCATAGTATTTGAAAAACAGTAGACGAAAAGTCTCAGAATGACCTATACTACTTCTGGCGAGATTCTGAAGTGCGCATTTGATGGACACTTTACTATCCCATAAAGCGACGGGAGGGAATGCTAGCTTATGAATGCTAGTGAAACGACGCAAGTGACGCTGGTAAGCAGTGTTGCCAAGTCCACGGTTTTCCCGCGGAATTGGACTACTTTTACACTGTTGCCGTGGGTTGAAGCGACTCCAAATAATGTGATATTTAGCCCCTGGAATGAGAATTTTACCGCCAAAAACGCAGATTTTCCCCTCCGGAACACCATATTTTCTGTGGTTGTGAAAACCTGGCAACCCTCCTGTAAGGTCACATGATATATGACAACATGGTGAATGTAATACATCCATGGCTGCATTCCACTCCAAATTTTTATGCCCTTCACTCGCTAACTTCCCGCCATCTCGTGGACTCGGATGTGCGTCATTGCTTACGCTGCGTGAGTGCCCACTACTGGCGGAACTCGTAAATGAAACGCACTAAGCCCTTGATCACTTGGAATTCACTATGGAGCTGATTTATTATTTAAACCCCTTTTCTACTTATGAATTTCTTTTATGCAACATTCTATATGCTTATAAGTTGTTGGAGAAAATGTATAAAATCCTATAGGTATATGAGCTGTTGGAGAAAAATAAATTTACAAAAATGAAACAATATCAATAGTATAAACTTTTAGAGTGTGAATATATGGTAGCTACAAGTATTATGTGATTAAATCTCAACATAATTAATATATTATACACTATTTTGCGATTAATTCTCAAAATAATCAATATATCATACACTTCAGTTAAGCGCGATCTGCTGTGACGTCACAATCAAGTTGAATTGTGGGATATAGAGCTGCTTGAAGTGTACATCGGAGTAGACTCGCTCCCTCGGTCAAAATCGAGGGGATGAGGGTCTGTCCATATAAACTTCCCTCCACTTCACGAAGTGTAACGCACTTCAAAATGGCGTCAGGAATTCCCCCAAGTGTAAGTGCTTAGGGAAGTTCGCAAGTGCATGTCTAAAAATGGAGTGGAACGCAGCCCGGATTTCGCTCATACTATATAGAACATACATTTTAAAGGTCGCAAAGCAAGTTCAAATTCAAATACTCAGTATGCGATTTCAGTCCTCATTTGCGTTTTATGTGTAATACATAACATTCTCAGTACTGTTTGTAAAGATGTTGTGTTTAATGAGCTTTGTGTTTTACTTATTTATTATGTTTTATTAAAATGTAGTAGACTGCATTTATGCTCTTTTAATTCTACTGTTCATGAGCGCTCATCATGCGCCTGTTCCTTTAAGAGTCGCGCTGCCGTTGCGTAGGTCCTTCATGAATGAAACCACGTGACCAAGCCCAATCATATGACGTCTGGCTTCAGCGCGAGAGAAAGAGGATCAACACGGTCTCAAATTCGCCGACAACAGCGTCAAACTCCCACTGGATTCTCTTCGCTTCCACCAGACACCGTCATCTGCAGCTCCAGACGTTTCCTGACGCGTTCGGTGAGTGCGTCGATGTTGAATGTGTTTATAACGCGGACGAGAGTCGCTCGGCTCAGACCTGTTTTGCTGAGTGTGCACGACACTGTGTGTGTATGTGTTTGCGCGTGCGTGTGAGCGTATATGTCAGTTTCTTTTTTTAGTGCAGAACCATTTACAAATATATACAAACAAAATAAGGAATTAAATAAAGAACATTCAGAATAATAGCACCAAAAAACAAGTAGTGTTATTATTAATTCTGGTTATTTATAGGCTATTATTATTAATATTCTATATTATTATTATTGTTATTATTAATAATAATTCTAAGTATTTAAATACAAAAAATGTCAAGGGACTAGAATAAAAGTTATGTATTTTGTATTTTAAGAAAATATTCTATATCTCCGCTTTGCTTTTTAATGTCTTTTTTGCAGCATCACAGTATTATGAATTAATTCTGGTTTATTATTTGCCTATTTATAGTTATGAATATTCATAAATAATTTAAATATGTAATTCATAACTATTATTCGACAAGTTGTTCATAAATGGATTGTAAAAATATGATTAAAAAAAGCTATATCACCCAAAATAACTTTTTTTTCTTTATTTTTTTCCACACAACTACTGGTGAACTATTTATAATCATGAATATATAATTTCCCTACATATAGTTACCCTATCTATGTATTTAGCTATACTAGCAAATGGCTAATAATAAAATGGTGTTAATATTACAATAATTTATTAATATGTGTATTGTTTACTATATTATAACTATCGGTGTTCATATGCTCATATACATATGTGTGCGCGTCACATGACGCCGCCGCGCGCGTTGAGCGGGACGCGCGTTTTAAAGGGCTCGCCGTGCTGAATCATCACGATCGGGTCATTCCGCTTAAAACCCGCCACACACACGCTCTCTCTCTCTCTCTCTCTCTCTCTCTCTCTCACACACACACACACACACACTGAGCCATGATGACAGCGAACAGACAAAGGGCTCATCGATACACACTCACACACCCTAATCTGTGATCAATCAGCTGCTCAGATCGGCTCTGATCGTCGCTTTCGATTTGAAACATTTGCAGAAATCAGCGGGATTCGGCTTGTGTTATATTTAGAGAAAGAGAGAGAGTGTGTGTGTGTCAGGCAGAGGTTACACAGCAACACAAACGCACGCGCGCGCGCACACGCGAATCTCTGGATCTGAATAATCGGAACCTGCTGGTTCATCAGAACCGTCTGCGCTGGACACAGATCGTCCGGGTTCGAGGTGCGTTATTCTTTCTCTTTAGACGTTTTTGTCTGTTTTACGCGAGACGAGGGAATTATTTCTACAGGTTTACACCCTTAGTAAAAGTACTGTGGCGGTACTATGGTATCAGGTGTAGTACTTTTTGTTATATGCTTCTGATTCGTGTGTCATGGCATTTTACTTGCCTACATTGACATCATTTCATGGGCATCTGTGTCGTTTCGAATCGTTCCAAGGGGCTTACGAGCCCTAGGTAGGGAACACATTAGGGTTTGAGACCACAGCGAACAAAAATGTATGTTCTAAGAACGTTTTGCTAACGTTGCCATTTAGTTAAGAAAACGATATATTCTCTGGTCGTTCAAACCGTCGTTTTTTAAAAAAGGTTTTAAAAACGTTTTTTTTTAAAAACGCGGGAACATTCCCTTATATAATTTTCCAAACACTGGGACGTTACTTTTGAAAGTTATGTGAACGTTCCCTGTTAGCTGAGACAATAAAACGCATTTTGTTTTTGTTTTTTTTGTGGAAGACGCTAAAAGAAAGTACAAAAAGTACCATGGTACTTATAAAAAAAAATATACCATGGTACTGAATGATATATCATAGTATTTGAATGGTACTTCAAAGAACACTATGATATTATCTTTGTTTATCTTGACATATGATTTAACGCCCTGTTCTATTCATGCTGTGTGTGGAAACTAGTTTTGTGGAGCATTTGTTGAATTCCGTTACCGCGCGCGCGCTCGGAATCATGATATCAGCGTGATTTCAAATCAGCGCTGCTGAAAATCATTATATCAGCGCTATTAATGGGCATTTGAGCGGATGAGGAAGATGCTGATTCATCAATCGCTGGTATTTGTTTGACGTGAGCCCGGGCACCGGGGCGTCATGGCAACACGGCACATCGGAGCGCGCGGAACCGGGTAGCTTTCGAGGCACGGAGAGAGCGCGTGCATCAATAACAGCAGCGCTGCGCGTTTCACTGTGTTCGGATTGATGTCTTTATCAGTTGCTTTTACACGTGTGTAGACACAAATGACAGCAGGATATAATTATATATAGCATGCGCTTGTGTCTTTTTTTTATAATGTTTACATTACATTTTTACATTGATTCAGGAAAGATATGGTTAGAATACACGCATATCTGCTGCTTGTATTTGCTTTACAGACTGTTTGTTCTTGTACATTTTGTTTTTTAAATCAGCTTCCGTACCATGGTAAAGTGATGGTTGCTCAGCCTAGACAGCATTTCTGGGCATCAGTCCTGCTCAGCATCATCACAGATACTGACCTCATTGCGATTTTTAATAAAATTGCTCATGGAAGATACATTTTTGTACATTTTAGTTTCTTTTTAACCTTTTATATTTTGCTGTCAAATCTCTCTTTAAAAAATGCTGGGTTGAAAATGGACAAACCCAGCGATTGGGTTGTTTTAATCTAGCGGTTGGGTTTAATGTTTGCCCAAAGTGCTGGACATTTTTATTTAACCCAACTATTGTTTAAAAATGACTATATGGCTGGCCTAAAATGAACCCAAAATAGTTTGGAAATTAAAAACAAGACGCATAATTACTAGAGGCAACAATAATAATCAAAAGGTGAACATTTATTAATAAGAAATTTAATAAATGTTTATTGTTTAATATTCATTAAACATTAATAAATGTTCATGTATTAAACATATTAATATTAATTTCCAACATATTTTGGGTTCATTTTAAGCAAACAATATAGTAATTTTTAAACAATAGTTGGGTTAAATAAAACTACCCAGCAGGTTAGGTCAAACATTTAACCCAACCGCTGAGTTTGTCCATTTTCAGCACAACTTGTGTTTTTTAACCCAGCATTTTTAGAGTGCCGTTTCTCACCATGAAAATATTAGCTGGCGTTAAACTACAAACAAACAAATAAATTTTGACGTGGAGATTCCTGTAGCTCAAACAGCACTAGCAACGCCAAGGTCATGGGTTCGAGTCCCAATGAAATGCATGAACTGATACACCTTGAATGCAATGCAAGTCACTTTGGATAAAAGCATCTGCCAAATGCATGAATGTAAACATATCAGTGGTGTCCAAAACTGCTATCATATTCATTTAAGTATGTATTAAGTATTTGCATGTCAATCCAAAAGTTGCTACATGTCTAAAAAAGTAGTAGCACCATACTGGTGGTACCATTTTCTTTTGGTTAGTGAGATCTGTGTAACCATGTAAATCCATTTAGACCCTTTTAAGAGCCTGTTTACATCATTAACCGGAAATCTCCCAATAACAATTCCAGCTAATTGTGATATTCAGGCAATTAGAGTCTGAAACTCTGTGGTAGAGAGGTGTAATCTGATCAGGACTGTACTTTAGGCTGAAGATTCACTCTTAATTGAGCGCTGACTGAAGCTTATGAGTGAAATCTGCTGATGGTTGAGAGCAAACGAGTGCATGATTGAAGTTGTGGTGAACAGGATAGTTTTTTTTTTTTGTCTTAAAGGCATTCTCTGAAAGCGCTGAGACAACCAAAAAACAGTCTCTCGCTTGACAGATGGTGTTTGCGCTGGTTACTGGTGATCTTTGTGCTCTGAGAGCGAGCAAAAGACGTCGTAATGTGACATGGATGATGATGTCGGAAACAACTTGAGATGCGCCTGCCTCGGGTTATTCTTAAATAAAGGTGTAAAACGGTGTGATGAACGAGAGGAGGGCGGATTGCTGCACTTGCAACTTTTTAAAATGCGAGACTTGCATCACCAAAAGAAATGTGATCGTTTGCATTTACAGTAAGTGTTTTGCAACAGATTGCAGTTTCTGTTCTTCCTCTTTTTTTTTTTTTTTTACTAACAGGTAGTTTTTCTCCTTTTTTTTCTTTCTTCCCCCAGCAGAATACTCTTCCTCTTATTCAGAGCGATGCGGCTGCATTAGCAGTAAGTGTGTGTGTTTTAGAGAAGACTAAAGTCAGAGCTGTGTGTGTGTGTGTGTGTGTTAGAGGACAATGTTCATATCAACCCCATTTGTGCCTGTTTGATTGCATCAGTTTCTCTGAACACATAATCTGTCCTGTTAGACTCTTATATCTTTAGTGTTTGTGGTACAGAAATGAAAATGAGGTGGAGAAATGTACTTATCACTGTTGTCACAATATCAAAATTATATGATACCTGACTAAAATACCTTGATACCGATACTAAATTGATACCATGGCAAAAAAACTAAAATGGTAAATGTAATTGAATATGACAGAACTTAAAATTCATTGTTTTATTAAATAAAAAAACAATCACTTGTCCAGAGTGTTCCTGCCCTGCTTTTTGACCCTTCCCTCCCCTTTATTTAAAAAAATTATAATTACATGTCAGTGTGAACGTTCTTACAGAGATGGTTGCAATAATCACATTAATATTTTGAACGGGTTGTGATAGGAATGGGTGACATGACCAAAATCTTGTTTCATTATGAGTCATTTAATATTTTTTAAAATGTCATTTTATAATCACAACATAGTTATTTAAATTTATTTTATCACTGTTACTAAAGCAAAGATGCAATCAAACAATATTACAAATACAAATTACAGTGTTTTACACGCTACAGTAGGTCTATTTAATAGTAGCAATTAAGTAAGATATTAAAGCTGCAGTCCGTAAGTTTTGCCTCTTTGTCGCCATCTCTGTTTGAAACCTGCAATCGCAGTTATTTGCGGAATCATCATCTTTACGTGGGCTGTGCCTCAGCGCGGATGAATCTAATGTTTGCTGTCAGTCACCACATCGGTGTGGATACTGTACTTTGGAAACACAGATTCTACGTTTCGGAAATATGACCAAAATAAGAATTTTCACCGGAAGATGTCATCTGAACAAGTAACATGTCTGCATTACAATAAATCGTGCTGCCAATGGTGATTAAATCTAACGTTCGCTTAGCTCATGTCACATCAAACCATACAAATTATTAGTATTGTTATACTTTGCTCTCCAATTGTTAATGTTAACAACATCAGCATTGCGTGACTGTGTTAGTGTGTATTAGCATTACCTGTAGATTTCAATTTCTGTAGCCACTCCACAGTCCGAAGTCTTTTGCTTTTGACTACAGGTGAATCTCCATTTGTCACTGATGATTGTCATTTGGACCTTTCTGGATTACAATCCGCCATCAAAATAAGTTTAATTATTCCAGCTGTTGTGAGAAAAGGCTATAAATGATCCGTCACCTGTAGCATCCTCACATGATATAGCCTACTAGCTGGGACTCCTTCTTCATGTAAACAGACGTGACGTAAGGGGCCGTTCACATATTGCGTCTAAAAACGCGTGGAAAGCGCGGCCACACCGCTTTCTCCTTCTTTCCAAAGCGCTTGCGCTCCAGTGGCGTCTGTCATTGCTATGCAATCATGAACTGCGCTCTCCATGAGGAGTAGGAAGTTTCAGCAGAGGATAAATTGATTTCTAGCCCTTGCATTAGCTTTACTACTAGATATATTTATGGAGATGAGATGTAAAAACCACCCTGTACAGCTATGATCAGCTGTTCGGCTGAGATTTCGATGTTTTGTTACGGAAAGGCCGAAGCTGATCGGTTGGTTCTTGTCACATGACCTGCGGTGTGTTTGCGGCATTCTGAAAAGTTGAGAATTTTTCATCTCGATGCGCCTGGAAAACGCACCGCATGCGCGTCGCGACCGCATCACTTCCATTATGAGCGCGCCTGCAGTCGGCTACATTTGAAATAACTGACTTGCGCGCGGAAAGGACGCGATATGTGAACGGCCCCTAATGACGCAAAGACGAACGGCGGCATGCTCGAATTTTCCGCGGAAACCCACCAGTACTGATTTTATTATAAAACATTATTACAAGCTTACCGTTGTGAATCGGGCTAAGGTAATGAGATAGTTTTGAACACTGGCTGGTTATGTACTTGCTCAAAAAATTGATTTTGGATCATTTTTAACCAAAAAAAGTTACGGAGTGCAGCTTTAAATAATCTAATGTAAAAAAACCTGCATTGTCTTCACTCTATAAGTTAACTATACACTGATTCTTAAAAAATATATATTTAAGTTATGCAGTCAAGAATAACATTAATCACACAGACAGCAGCTGGTTTATTAGGCTACTGTCACTTTAAGACATGCACGGACTCAATGCACTGGAACACATCCGATTTCCTTCTCAACTGTTTTGTTCACTAGTAAAGACTCCCGAGCAGTGTTGCCAAGTCCGCGGTTTTCTTTAGCACTGTTGCCGCGGGTTGTTATTCATGTCTGCGGATTGAAGCGTCTCCAAATAAATTAATATCTAGACTCTGGAATGCGAATTTAACCAGGGGAACCCCGCCAAAAATACGGATTTTATCCCCCAGAATGTGATTTTTACCCCCCTGAAACGTAATTGGGCTAGTTTTGAGTATCAGTTGGGCAGGTTTTGTTGTGAAAACCTGGCAACCCTGCTCCTGACTTAGTCGACTGTGTTTACGTGAATACTCGCCAGGATGTGCATTTTAACATATTTTTGCCCATTCAAGGGCAATAATCCGTGAAAGAGACCTGAAGCTGCGATTGCATGCTGTCTATATGTGGCTTTCGGTGCGTGGCTGCATGCGCTTCAGGTCCGAGTCCCACGCTTTATTTTCTCATGCATGGATGTTTCTTTGTTGCTGTCTTTGTCATGTGCTGCGTGGATATATTTTACTCGCTGCAGGTAGTGGAAGCAGAGCTCTGCACAGATGTCCTGCTGTCATACATTGACACAAATTAAAGGGTTAGTTCACCCAAAAATTAAATTTCTGTCATTAATTACTCACCCTCATGTCGTTCCACACCTGTAAGACCTTTGTTCATTTTCAGAACACAAATTAAGATATTTTTGATGAAATCCGAGAGGTATATGACTCGTCCATAGACGGCAATATAATCAACACTTTTAAGGTTCAGAAAGGTACTAAAGACATCGTTAAAACAGTCATGTGACTGCAGTGGTTCAACCTTAATGTTATGAAGTGACAAGAATACTTTTTGTGTGCAAAAACAAAACAAAAATAACGACTTTATTCAACAATATCTTCTCTTCTGTGTCATTCTCATACATTGTTTACGTCCAGCACTTCCAGGTCCTACGTCAGAACGCCGACTCATTATTGGTCGGCTCCTGCGTCAGCATCACACACATGCGTCGTGCTGATCACGTGATCAGCTTTGGCCAATACTGAGCCGGTGTTCGGACGTAAACACGGAAGCCTTCACTGTGCTTACTGCGGTAAGGATAATGACAGGGAAGAGAAGAGATTGTTGAATAAAGTTATTTTCGTTTTGTTTTTGCGCACAAAAAGTATTCTCGTCGCTTCATAACATTAAGGTTGAACCACTGCAGTCACATGACTGATTTAACGAGGTCTTTAGTACCTTTCTGGACCTTGAAAGTGTTGATTATATTACTGTCTATGGACGAGTCATATACCTCTCGGATTTCATCAAAAATATCTTAATGTGTTTTCCGAAGATGAATGAGGGTCTTACAGGTTTGGAATGACATGAGGGTGAGTAATTAATGACAGAAATTTCATTTTTGAAATACAGCTCTTATTAGAATCCTGTCATTCTTATAACCGGTACAAATAAAATATCATATCGTACAGTTTTTAATAGCAGGGTATCGCGATACTTTTCTAGTACCGGTATATCGTGCAACACTACTTAAAACACAGTGTACTAACTAAACAAGCTTGACATATTTCCAGCTATTTGCCTGTTCACACTGATATATGCCGTACAAATTACAGTAATCAAAACAGATTTTTGTCAAGTAAAAAAAAAAAAAAATTAGTTAAAAAAAATCAGAAGGAAAAATGTATACATTTAATAAAAATAATGTCCCTTCTGATATTGTTGTACATTTTTATTTATTTTTTTTAACTCGACACATTTTTTACTGTAAATGTATAGCATATGTGCATATTATGTAGTAATAACTAATTTTTCCCACCTATTTATGTTTTTACTTGACAATCTGTTTTGATTACTGTAATTTTTATTATATGTAAAATATTATTTTTTTGCTTTTTCTTTATATACCTTTGCTAAATTTAGATCTGGACATGTTGTTCGGAGGTTTTGTGAGGTTCCGCTTGTTTGCATCTCAACAGGAAGTCAATTGCAGCTGGTCTAAAATTTGTCCTATTTTGTCCAAACATCCTTAATTTATTAGAGAAGGATATTTTTAACAGGAAGTTGTCAGTGTGAGTGATGAGTGTTTGTGTCTGAGCTGGAGGACAGGTGTCCTTCAGAAAGTCTCTCTCTCTCTCTCTCTCTCTGTTCTTCTGTTTAATAAATATCTCTCGCTCAGGCTTATGAGGACAAATGAACATTGTTCTGTATTCAGTGCAGGAGATGAGCCTGAGATTTATTACCTTCTGTGGGGGAATCGGTGAGACACACACACACACACACACACACAGCAGCAACAGTTGTTTGATGTTTGTGTTTGCTGTATGAATTCACACACATTAGCCTTGACGTGTGTGTGTGTGGAGGGTTGATGAAACTCCAGGAAAGATGTTGAGCTGCGTGTGTGTGTGTCTGTGCTGCATTAGCAGGTGCTGTAAAGAGTAAACACACACTCACACACACACACACACACTCAATGATCATTAACCCACTGCTGTGTGTGTGTGTGTGTTCATCTTTATGGCTGTGTGTAATAGCAGTCATGCACAGACAGAGATGAAGGTTATTTGAGGTCATTGTGTGTGAATCTACGCCCTCCACCACACAGAAAAAAAGTTTTTACTGAGTTAATGTAAATAAAGAGGAAAAAGTGTGTGTTTTGGAGGAGGGTGTGTGTGTGTAGATCAATGGAGTCTATTTTTTTCATGGCCTCTTTGAGCAATGATGAAATACGCTGTAAGATACAGCTCAAGTATAGTAACGCAGCGCCTCAGAACAGTGGCATAGTTTTAAAGACAGATACCACGGGAATTACACGCAAACCACTGCAGTCCGAACATTAGAGAATGGGAACACGACAAGCACAAAACAAACTCCATTTGTTCATTTAGATGAAAATTTCAGAGGTGTTTGTGCTGCTAAACCTGCAGGTGTTATGATTGTTTTTCAGTTGCAAACTGATTGTTTACTAGTCGAAAACTCAAATTCCTCCTTCAGTGTGCATCTGTGAGATTTTGTTACATGTGTCTCTCAGCTTGAGGATGCCCATTATGCCAATATGTGCTTATAATGGCTGTTTTTTTTTTTTTTTATTAGGTTGACTGGTATGAAAAGATGATGCATTTAGATTAAAATATGAGAGGTGTTTGTGCTGCTAAACCTGCTGCTACGATGCATATGGTTGCCTGGACGTTGTTATTTGGTTGCAAAGTGGTTGTTTACTGTTCAAAAGCCTGCAGATTTGACTACATGGGATTTTTTTTTTCACCTGTTTTGTGGTCCAGTAGGTGAAAATGGTGCAACTTTTAATCTCTCAGATGCTGTGAGGATGTTTTCCATGCAATTATGGATTTTACAAATAAAGTTTTGAAAGATAATCATCAAAGCTTCACATTCAACTGGAAACTTTTCTTGGAAACATATCTGCCGCAGTGAAGTATGGATATTCATAATGTCTCCTGGACTTGATGGCGTTCTCGCTCTGCCTGGAGTCGATGTCTTCCAGTTGCATCATCCCGGCTGCGCTTTGCTGCAGTTTTTACCCGCAGTGTTGAAGTGTTGCTCGCTCTTGCAATCTCCACCCGCCCAAAATGAACCTCCGAACGAGTGAAATCGAGACAGAAAAGGAGAAAGCTCGCTTCTTGTGAGATTTACCTTTTTGGGCAGGTGTGGCGTGTCTCTTTGTTTAGCTGTTTAAAGTTTCTGTATTTTCTCTGAAGTCTCGTGTATGCTGGTGTCTTTGAGGACCGTCATCAACTCTTTACACAAACACTCCAGAGGAAGGAGGACGTGATGTCCAGATTAAGCTGAGCCAAGTGTCCCGTTTGGAAAAACATCTTGATTTTGTTCCTCACATCTTTGTTTTGTCTCACAGCCGGATTGTGTCGCTACGTTGAGTTATTAAACACACACAGTAGTTAGTGATTGTCTTCTTGGTTCTGTGTTTTCTGTCTCTCAGCTTGTTTGAGGCATAGTTTGAATTTTATAAAACTTCCGCTCTTGAGTTTATGTAAGCGGCCCATAGAACCGTATGGTAAAATGTTGTGAAATTTGGCACAGAGATAAAGGACAGTCTGAACATAAACCACAGCAATTTTGGAGTCTCTAGTGCAATCCCTCTAGCGCCACCAACTGGCATTACATAGTGATAAAAAATCCCCATCAATGAAATCAATTTTTTGCAACCCCAGGGTCCAGTTTTTTGTTTTGTTTTGTTTTTCACTTCATACTCTCTAAAAAAAAACATGTTGGCTCAACAAAAAAAAAAAAAATTGTATACATTTTTTTTGAGTTATGACAACTTTGAATGAATTTACGTTCAACCAACAAGCTACATTGAGTTAGAGGAATTTGTAGCATAAACACAAATTAAGTTGATTGTAGGCCTGGAATCAATTAATCTTATCTATTTCAGTTCAAATCAACAGCTATAACTTATTTAGCATGTACAAGTAAGATATTACATTACAATTTCATTGCTTATTGTAGCGTTACTTATCGTAAGTGGACCTTATTTGTAAGCGTTACCGATGTTTTTTTTTTTTTAATTTATATGTGTTTATTATATTTTATATAAGAAAATATGATAACATATATACAAATATTTTTTGAAATGATTAGAGATGCACCGATATATCGGCCAATAATCGGTATTGGCTGATAGTTTAAAAACAGCCAATGGTCAGGGCCGATATATCCTGTCAATCAAAAGAGGGCAGGAAAATGCACTGAATTTGTGCTTTGTGTAAAGAAAATGCTAAGAAACCAGTTTGATGTTCAATATTATTGGTAATTAAATGAAATAATAACATTCAGAAAGTTAAGAAACATTATTTTAATCTTCAGAATTTCGTTAATGTGTGTTAATATTAATTTGAGTAATGTGTTTATAACTGATACCAGTTATTCTGAAACAAGTTGATGAAATGGAGAGAATAAAGTTTTTATTTGCATTTCTTTCAAAATATAATGAATAATTATTAATTATAATTATCATTAATTTTAAAGAAGGTATAAATGGCAGAACCCCCAAACTATCGATAACTCTGAATAATCGGCTAGCGGTATCGGTGGAGAATTTTAGTATCGTGCATCTCTAGAAATTATGCTTCCTTTAACAAATATACTTATAATATTATTATTTTCTCAAAGGGAGCATCATTTCAATAAACGAAATAGATTCAAAATGTTTAATGAAATCAAGAATAATAAACTAATATATAATCAGTCTATTTAAAATATATATTTCTTGTTTATTTTGTTAAATAATGCAAAGAATAATGATATTTAATGACAGATTTTAGCATAATTTGTAGCATAAACACAAATTTTTAAGTTGTTTACCAACTATCAGAGCCCTGGAACCAAATAATCTTATCTATTTCAGTTCAAATCAACAGCTATCATAGCACATGCTAACATAACACATGTATATTTAATGAACAAGTAAGATATTACTTGTCACTGGCATTAGCGCAGTCATTGCTTATAGTGTTTACCTTCATGTATCTACTCTTCAGCACAATGGTGTCCACAAAAACCTTTTTAAATGCCAAACATAACAGCATTAAACACTAACAGGTCTTTCCCTTCACTAAAAACAAACATTTATTCTCCTTTTCCAGTCCTATATGCAAAGCATGCATAGTGTTGAATTATAAACAAACAAATAATTCCTAGTGCGCATATGAGTGTCAGTCTGTTTTTGAGAGGTGTTTAACCGCAGATATCTGTCATGACTTTTTGCTGCTTATGTGAAAGTTGTTGGAAAAGATGCAACGGTCACATGCCTGTTTTCTCGTGTCTCATTCGAGCGTTGGTCCGATTCAAGGAGACCTGCTGCATCTCAACAAACATTCGCTCTTTCTTCCTCTGCATGCGATATTTATGTGTTGGCGTGTCTGTGTTTGTGCTGACCTGCGACAGAGCAGGAGGGGGAAATAAGATTTAGTTAACTTATCTGCGTGTGCCTCGGAGAACCAAATTAACCCACGAGTCTCTCTGCTGGAAAAAGCCCTTACTATAAAAAACAGGCCTTCCTGACGGAGCAGTTTTTCTGCTGCGGTGAGGAGATTTCTCTCACACACTACCTGAGACGGGGAAGCGTTTCTCTCCTCCAGCGCCTCACCATCATTCTCTCGTCTTTCACTCGTCTAATTGCACCTTTGAGTTTTCCTGTCGCTCTCACGCTGATGCTTTTACTTTCCTTTCAGCCTCTCGTAGTTTCTTCCTTTCTTTGTGTGTCTCGTTCAAGACTCACGGCTCTGATATTTGTGCCTCAAGTAGATGAAATGTCTTTAGAGGTGTATTGGAAAGTGAAGACATTTCAGTGGTCCTCACTAGTTAAAAAGGCATGTTTTTATTTTGTAATGGGTAGGTTTAAGGGTAGGGTTTTTTCAGATCAATCCCTTTTAAAAGTATGTGTGAAATGTTTGTACTAGTACTAGGAACTCAAGACGCCTTCTATGTTGCACAAGAGTGTTTATACAGGATTAACAATACTAAAACTGGATGAACTTCTAGGAAAGGCTACACAAACCTTTACTCACCTGTGAATCTGTTTCCTTGAATATCAGACTGGTGTGTCAGTCATGTGACCACACTCTCACATTCCTGCAGACGATGATCAATGGCTGTCCAGACCCGAACATTAACATCAACCTTCATACAGAAGTAGGTCAGAGAGACGGAGACCCACTTTCTGATCAACCATCATGTGCTGCTGCGAGCCACTGGCTAATCTTTATGTGTACCGACACACACGTAAATGCATATTTTTCACATACATTCTCCATATTTTTCAGCCTTTTGATGGCATTTGATTTTTAGGTAACACTTAAGATAAGGTCTTATTTGTTAACGACATCAGTTAACATGAAATAACAATGATAAATAGTTCTAAAGCATTTCATAATCTTAATGTTCATTTCAACATTTACAAGTACATGTTTAAAATCCATTATTTAATGGACCTGAGCTGATAAATACTAATAAATACTTTAACAAATACATTGCTTATTGTAGCATTACTTATTGTAAGCGGACCTTATTTGTAAGTGTTACCGATTTTTATTTATGAAAATGTATAAGAAAATGCGATAATGTATAAAAATATTTTAATTTGATTATTTATGGATAATTTATTATTCTTGTTTAACATTTTTTATCTATTTTGTCGGTTGAAATTATGCTTTCGTTAACAAATATACTTATTTTCTCAAAGGGAGCATCATTTCAACCAATGAAATAGATTCAAAATGTTTAATGAAATCAAATTAATCAAGAATAATAAACTAATATATAATCAGTCTAATTAAAGGGGACCTATTATGCCCCTTTCACAAGATGTAATATAAGTCTCTGGTGTCTCCAGAATGTGTCTGTGAAGTTTCAGCTCAAAATACCCTACAGATCATTTATTATATATATATAATGACATAAACTCAAGAGCGGAAGTTTTATAAAATTCAAACTATGCCTCAAACAAGCTGAGAGACAGAAAACACAGAACCAAGAAGACAATCACTAACTACTGTGTGTGTTTAATAACTCAACGTAGCGACACAATCCGGCTGTGAGGTAAAACAAAGATAGATATATATATATATATATATATATATATATAATTATTATAGCTTGTCAAATTTGCCCCTATTTGGGTGTGAGCAAAAACATGCCGTTTTTGTGTGTGTCCCTTTAAATGCAAATGAGCTGCTGCTCCCGGCCCCCTTTCCAGAAGAGGGCGGAGCTTTAACAGCTCACGCTTCGGTTGCTCAACAACAAAGCTGGAGAATCTCACGCAGCCAAAATGAGGATTGTCAGTAACTTTTGCCATGGCGTTAGAACTGGTACACCGTTGTCGCTTGCGAAAACAAAATGACGGCGCTGTGGCTGGAAATGTGCAGATTAAGGGGCGGTAATATTATAATAAGATCCCCTTCCTACGTCACAAGTGGAGCGAATTCTGAGCGGCTCGTTTTTTCACATGCTTGCTGAGAAAGGCTTACCAAAACAAAGTTACTGAGTTTTCCTTTTTCACGTTTTCTGGGTTGGTAGATGCACCGGGGACCCGATTATAGCACTTAAACACGGAAAAAGTCAGATTTTCATGATATGTCCCCTTTAAAATATATATTTCTTGTTTATTTTGTTAAATAAATGCAAAGAATAGTGATATTTAATGACAGATTTTAGGAATCCTAATGTCTAAAACATAAAATCATGATAATATTCAGATATACAGTCCGTATTCTCTGTCTCAGCTGGAGTCTGCGCAGGTTTGACGTCTGCGAGCTGCTGAAGGTCTTGCAGCAAAACTTTTTCTAATTGCAGGTTTTCTTGCGTCGGCTGCTGCTGAGTTCAGTTCTTTTCCTCCCCTTCGCTCGACCCCAATCCTGCCGCCCTCCGCTAAGCTTCACAAAATGTGTTGAGGAGGCAGTTTTGACCTAGAGCTTCCCAACAACCCCCAGCGCTCGCTCTCTTTCCTCACTGCTTTCTTCATCCGTTCTTCATTCTCTCACTTACACAGTTCTACGAGTTTTGCTTCTGTGGTTGTTTTTGACTGAAGTTTGTCGAACTGCAGATGATTAAATATCCTGTACTGGCATTAGGGGTGGGTGATACACCGGTAGACAGGATTAAATTTGTCAACAGGTTTTTGGACTATCGTCTCTATCGCAGTTATGCTCACGTGACGTTGCTGTGCTGTGTGGTCACGAAAGCTTATCATTTGCATGCGTTATAAAGCATTGGATTTAAAAACAAGTGATTGAAGCGCAGTAAGCAGCGAAAGACAACTAATCTCGGTGTCTGAGAGAGTGTTTCTGACGTGCGCACATGAAGCTGCTGCTCATCGAGCGCATGAGTACTGAACTGAGTTCTTTTTGCCGCCTAATTGGGCTTGAATGGTTAAATACGCATACTTATGTATCAAAATGACCATCTTTGCAAGTAAACACAGTCATTTATGTCTTATGTGAACGTAAACAGTTGAGAAAGAAAATGCACGAGTATATTCGATCTGTGCAGTCGGTCTTAAAGTGACAGCAGCCTAATAAACCTGCTTTCGTCTGTCATTAATGTTAATCAAACAACAAAAAAGAGAATCTCTCACTGCTTTTTTTGTCTGAATCACTTTTGTAACTTAATCACTTTTTAATTTACATATTATGGAAGCTTGTTTCTGCCACTGAATAAAAAATAAAAAAGATAATTGTGACTTTTTATCTCACAATTCCGCCTTTTTTCTCGTAATGTATGAGTTTACATCTTTTTCTCCGAATTGCATGATATAAAGTCGCAATTGCGAGTTATATAGTCAAAATTGTGTGATATAAACTCGCAATTGTGAGTTATAAAGTCAAAATTGAGTTATAAAGTCAGAATTGTGTGATATAAACTCACAGTTATGAGTTATAAAGTCAAAATTGAGTTATAAAGTCAGAATTGTGTGATTTAAAAAGTCGCAATTTCTTTTATTTATTTTTATTCTGTGGCGGAAACAAGCTTCCATAACATACACACACACAAACGTACATATATAAAACATATATTTTACAGTATGTATATTTTTGTGAGGAGACCCTCATTACCAGGCAACAGCAACCCTCCTCATCCTCACACACACACACACACACACACACACACACACACACACACACACACAGTCAGAGGACAGCGTAAGTCCTTTATCAGAGTTAATGTGTTTTGTGCGTCCAGCAGCGGGTGTCCTTCTCCTCTCAGATGAATATTAAACAGACTGTGTGTGTCATTATATTAACCTGTGTGTCCTCTGAGGAACTTCTGTGATTGTGATCAGACGCCCTTCATCTGTCCGAGACATCAGCACATCACAAACACACAGATGTGAGTGATTGTAAAGCTGGTCGCTAACTTTATATATGATGTGCAACATTAAACATGATCATTTTTAAAACTGCAAGTGTAATAGTCTGATCCTCTCTGACGTCAGTAAACTCAAAGCTCTTCAAATCACCAAATTAAACGTTTGGTTTAACTTGAAGAAATTATTAAAAAAATATGTTGCTACTGTAATTGCATAATAAAATGTACTTACCAAAATAGTAGTAATAATACAATTTAAATTATATAAGAACAACTACAACAAATATTTATTATTTTAAGCAATATCATGCAATCAAGAGATTTTTCATCCATGTTGTAATTTATACAGTAAAATTCACAGCAGCACTTTGTCAATAATTGGTAAATTAATTGTTATTGTGATTGAATAGGCCTAAATTGTTGAAGTTTTATGAATTAAATTGATTTGATATGATTCTAATGACTACAATTGAATTAAAATGCAATCCAGAACAAAAATATGTTAAAAAAAAAAAAAAATGCAATCCAGAAAAACTTAACTGGGAAAAAAATGGAATCTGGGAAAAT
Organism: Mylopharyngodon piceus; assembly: GCA_039654765.1. Classification (NCBI taxonomy): domain Eukaryota; kingdom Metazoa; phylum Chordata; class Actinopteri; order Cypriniformes; family Xenocyprididae; genus Mylopharyngodon; species Mylopharyngodon piceus. The sequence goes on along the minus strand of CM077452.1, from coordinate 948,982 downwards.
TCAAACCGATTTCATAAGGCACAAAGATTGATTAAATTTTGAAGTTTTATGAATTCAGTTGATTTGATATGATTTTAATGACTACAATTTAATTAAAATGCAATCCAGAAAAAATTAAAAGGAAAAATGGAATAACAATTTAATCAATCTTTGTGCCCTATGAAAGCTTTATGAGTTCAATTGATATATGATATTTTTTTTTTTTTATGACTAAAACTTAATTGAAACGGAAAAAATAGAATTTGGGACAAAAAATAAAACTGATTTTATAGTGGCCTACTATATTAATCGCTGCAACTCGTTCATCTATTACTACTATTTTTCTGTTCTATTCATTTTTCAATTAAATAATGTAAAATACAGTTTATTGCAATGGTTCAGTGTTCTCAGAGTGACTTTTAAGTTTATTTTGGACTCTGTCTGTATGTCAATTTCTAAAGAAAATCTGAAGCTCTTTAAATATTCCGATGCTTCCTTGTGTGTTTGGTGGGAAACACAAGCTCCGCCCACTCATATTCTCTCTGTTTAGAGTTACTGTGTGTGTTTGTACTGTAAGTCATGGCAGGCGTCCTTCAGTCTTATTTGAGTCTGTGTGTGTGTGTGAGAGAGAGTGAGAGAGAGTCATGTAGCTTCCCCTGCTGATGTTGTGACTTCCTTTGATGTGATTCTATTCATAACTTCAGGATTCATGACGGGGTCAGAGGAGCCACTATCTGTCTCTCTCTCTCTCTGTCTGTCTGTCTTCACAGAACTTACATACACACCATGAGAGCCGTCTGTCTGTCTCACCACTGACAGGAGGATTCTCTCCGAATCAACTTCCAGGAAAACACACACACTTTAGGGATGGGTCAGGATGGTTAACTAGTCACTTAGCCAGGTCATCGTGGGGTTTATTTATTTTTAGCCTAATTACTTAAATAATGAAGCCTAATTATGCAGGGGCTCCTTAAGAACGATCGATTTGTTGTTCAGAAAAGCCACTGACTAGGTGATTTTAACGGTATGTTTTGCATTTACACATAATGCATTAGTTTCTGTTGTGCAGCACAGAAAATTAAAAAATGATTTGGTGTAAATAAATTATTTTCTTTTGATTAATTTTTAGAAGGTTGAATAAATTATTGCTTTATGAATTCAATTGATTTGATATGATTTTGATGACTAGATTTGAATTCAAACGGAATCCAGAAAAATTTAATTGGGAAAATTAAAACCGACTTCATAAGGCACAAAAATTGATTAAATTTTGAAGTTTTGTGAATTCAATTGATTTGATGTGATTTTGATGACAAAAAAATTAATTGGGGAAAAAAATGGAATTTGAGAAAATTAAAACTATTTCAAAAACAATGATTCAAATGAAATTAAAAACAATGATTTTGGTATAAATTACTTTCTTTTGATTACTTTGAATACATTATTTCTTTATGAATTCAGTTGATTTGATATGATTTTGATGACTAGATTTTGAATTAAAATGGAATTCCAGAAAAATTTAATTGGGAAAATTAACCGACTTCATAAGGCACAAAAATTGATTAAGTTTTAGGAAATCAACTGATTTGATACGATTTTGATGTCTAGAATTAAATTAAAACGCAATCCAGAAAAAAAAGTAATTGGGGGAAAAAATGGAATTTGGAAAAATTAAAACTATTTCATAAGGTACACAAATTTTTGAAGTTTTATTTAATTCAATTGATTTGATATGATTTTGATAACTAGATTTGAATTAAAATTGAATCCAGAAAAATTTTGTTAGGAAAAAAATGGAATTTGGGAAATTCAAGCTGACTTCATAAGGCACAAAGATTGATTAAGTTTTGAAGTTTTGTGAATACAATTGATTTGATGTCTAGAATTGATGACAAAAAAAATTAATTGGGGGGAAAAAATGGAATTTGAGAAAATTAAAACTATTTCATAAAGCACAAAAATGTTGACGTTTTATTTAATTCAGCTGATTTGATATGATTTCGATGACTAAAATTTAATTAAAATGGAATCCAGAAAATTTTAAATTGGAAAAAATGGAATTTGATTGATTGAGCGAGCATATTTAAAGGGTCATGAAACCCTAAAACACATTTTTGAGATGTTAACAGATATGTACAAGTTGCACATCAGTGTAAACAACTATAGCACTCATTATTAAGGGAAAATGCGTTATTTTTTCGGAGCCATTTTTAAAAGCAAAGTTGAACCAACGTCATGAAAAGTGAGGTATATGCGTTAATTCAGACTGGTGATTGGAGAGTACACATCTACGTCATCAGTTTATGAGCTTTTCTCTGCATTACTCATGAGAACAAACTCTTTTAATCCAATCACAGCGCTGTATTACGCAAGAGATCGCATTACAGAATTCAAATGTCACAAAAGCCCGTTTCAGCGTTTTGTTTGCCTCTGCCTGTTCAACTGTTGTTCTTCAGACACATGTAGTTAGTGTATGTTTCCTCAGTATAGTAACACAAAAGTGTTGTTTACATTTTTGTGGACTGGAGAAAGTGTGTTTCAAGTTTTTATGGACATATTTCATATACTCTGGTGCTCCAAACATGAAGCAGTATCGTGTATGTGTGTATATTTCATCACGTCTTTTCCAAATGAAATATATATACGTCTGATCATGAACGCGTTTACATGATGAATTATTATTCTGATACACAGAAGACAACGATGTAGACCGAAAATTCAAAGAAGAATGGACAAACAAGTAACTATGCCTTTATCTTACTCTGTTAAACTGATGTTTGCAATTTGCTGTTCTCATAAATGTAATGAAAATATTAGACCTTTAAATGTTTGTCTCATTTTTCATATAGATAAATCGTATTTGATTCTGAGTGAGTTTGTTGTTAGTAGTCTCTAATGATAAGATTTTTGTGAGTTTGTTGTCGTTATATTTTTAAAATATAACGACGACAAGAACTGCTGTGTAGGAAAGTATAGAATCATGCTTGCCATATCCCATGATGCCACTGGGTGGCGGGAACAATGACAACCCTTCATCACACTGTGCGCCCTCAAACGCCTCAATGGGAGTCATTGTAGACGTGTGTGTGTGAGAGTGAGTGTGTGTGTTTTTTCTGATTATTCTGTCGGATGAATGACGTAAAAACACAGATGATGGTGTGAGGACTGGTTTTGCTTTGTGATGGAAAAGATCATTACAATTAATTCAGTTTTCATGATAAACTAACATCGTCTTGTGATTTAGCGGCATGACAGCGTTACGACAGATATTTTGCTAACACTTTACAATAATGTTTCTTTAGTTAACATTTGTTAACTACACTAGTAAACAAGAACGAACAACGAACAATACTTCTACAGCATTTGTTAATATTAGTTTTACCACATTTACGAATGTACTACCTATCTGTTAACACTAGTTAATGCACTGTGAACATGGAGAACAATGAAGAACTGGATTTTTATTAACTAACATTAACAAAGATTAATAAATATTGTAAAAAAAATATTTAATGTTAACTTGTCGGATCTTATTGTGAAGTGTTATCACTCTCTCAGTGAATCGGTTCAAAACGTACACCAAGTTGGGTTTTAACCCACCGATTTGGGGTGTTTTTTTTTTTTAACCCACCGATTTGGGGTGTTTTAACCCACCGATTTGGGGTGTTTTTTTAACCCACCGATTGGGGGGTGTTTTTCAACCCACCCGATTTGGGGTGTTTTTTTTAACCCACCGATTTGGGGTGTTTTTTTAACCCACCGATTGCGGGGTTTTTTAACCCACCGATTGGGGGGTGTTTTAACCCACGGATTTGGGGTGTTTTAATCCAGCGATTGGGGTGTTTTAACCCACCCGATTTGGGGTGTTTTTTTAACAGTTATTTAATTGCTTATTAATTGCTGAACAAACCTCTTGAGCCTTCCCAACAAGCTTACACTGCAATAAAAGAGGCCATACCTCTTTCGGCCAACGAAGTGCGGATGCTATACGCTCAAAAGCGGTAAAGTAAGTATCCACCTCAGTTTCTCTGAAGTGAGGCACTAAAGTAATGTGTTTGCTGATATCAAAGGCAGCTGTTGAAACATCACGTGCAACATCCGTAGAGGGCACAACAGGGCTAGATTGCGCAACTGGGCCANAGGTAACCTTCATCGCCTCCAACTCAATTTGTCGCAATTTTACCTGCTTTTCAGCCTCAATCTCTAAACTGCGGACCTTGAGGCGCAGATCCATTTCGGCCTGACGCGTCTGAGCCCGCTCCTGCGCTTCCATCTGCATACGGGTGATTCGGACCTTAAGCCTGCACCTCCGCCAGACCCACTGGAAGACGGAGAAAAGGGATAGAAGGGCGGCAAGGCGGCCTTGGCATCGGCCTGCACCTCCGCCTCGGCGGCCTCGCTCAGCGCCTTCCCCGGCGTAACAGGGCTTTTAAGACGCGCGTCAGCAGCAGCCGACGGGCCGGCTTCAGCACCATCCGCATCTGGCAACACAAGCACATGAAGTTCAACCAGCTTTTGTAAAATAACACTTTTAATTGTTTTCTTTAGTGCCTGTTTCACCACAGAGATCCCGTACTGGTCAGCGATTTTCAACAAATCATCCTTCCTATACTTATCGAATTTGTCTAAACTTGGTTCCTTAATAAATGACTGTAAATCAAAGACACTCATGTTTTGTTTTGTTTTTACCACGCCACTCTCACTATACACAATATTACTGTACACAAGCGTTTCTTTTCTATCACGGACACACAAAATTAATATCCGGGAAAGATCGGATTGTTTAGATCCCGGACGAGCCCCCATAAATGTTACGTTCTTTCAGATGTTTTTCTATTCGTTTGGTTAGGGGAAGTTTAAGAAGTAACATTTGTAAGTGTGTGTATGCATATACAGAAGTGGTAGGAAGGCCGAGAGACAAGAAAACTCTGTGTAAGGTGTTTTAACCCAACGGATTGGGCTGTTTTAACAAACCGATTAAGTGTAAGGGTGTAATCAATATTTACAATATTTACAGTATTTACAAAGTACGAAAAACAAATTACAGTTAACAACAAAAACAGAGGTGGGAAGGGGAGCGTGAGAGATGCCAAATCAAAGAAATAAATAAAACAAAACACAGCTAGCTATTTTAACAAACTAAGCTGACTACCAAAAAGAAAATGTGGAAAGAAAAAGGTTTTCGGCGTAGAAACGCCCTAACTAACCTATTCTGTCTAACCCAAAAAGGCAAAAAAAACATACAGCGGGTGGCACTCTCTCCTAACCTAGTGTGTCTAATACAAAAAAACAAAATGTCCTACGTGTGCACAATGTATGTCGCGCGACTTACTTACCTCTTCCCAGCCTCACACACAACGTGACGACTGGAAAGACTGACAGCAAAACGCAACTGTACACTGTACAAACAAAATCAACAAAGGACTCTTCAAACAGGTAATAAACACACATACAATATACATTGAACAATATCGGGACAAAAGGAAAAAAGAAACAGTGCAATAAACCACAAGCAAACAACCAAATAGAAAATACGAATTGAGCCAAACAGCTGGAAACGCGGAGGAGATACGGGGTTTTTAACCGGGGCGTTGAAAGATGATTGGTAGCGTAAACCGGGGACGTCATCAGAGTGACAGGCTGATGGACCAATGGGATCTGGAACACAAAAGACTACCACACACACATAACATGACGCACACACAGCGTGCGTAACATTAATAATGTTCATCTTTTGATTATTATGTTGCCTCTAGTAATTATGTGTCTGATTTTTAATTTCCAACATATTTTGGGTTCATTTTAAGCCAGACATATAGTAATTTTTAAACAATAGTTGTGTAAAAAAAAATGCCCAGAAAACAACCCAATAGCTGGGTTTGTCCATTTTGAACCCAACTTGGGTTGTTTTTAACCCAGCATTTTTTAGTGTAGATTCAGTGGATCATTAAATGGATTTTAAATTTTAAATAATTACCTAAATATTGAGAAATGTGTTGAATATGAATATCATTGGATTGGAAATGGATTGTAAAATTATGATTTTTTTATTTATTTATTTTTTCTCCCAAAAACACGTTTCTGTTTTTAATTAGACATAACTATAACGCGTTTGTGTGCGTTGACTGCAGTGTTTGATTGGTTTGTTCATCGTTTGATTCAGACGGTGATTGTCGTTCATTGGGGTTTGGGTCTTTGGAAGGGATCCCGTTTTCCTCTGTCTGTCTGCTCGCCCTTCACCGGCGGCTGGTAATCCCCTGGACCACGGCCCAAAATACACTTCCTTATCATTGCTTCTCCTTCCTCTTATTGGCTGCAGCGAGGCTCGAATGCAGAGAAGGTGTTGTAGAACATTAAGCTCCCAACCGCCAGAACCACAGAGGAAGTCTGAAACAGGAAGCCGTGGGTTCAAAGTTATCACTTTCACTAGTCCAGTTTGTTTTTTTCAGAGAAAGGTGCCTGGTTCCTTTCACACGTGGCAGGAGATATCAAAACTCTTTTGCTTTCACTTGCTGTTTCTCATCATAAGCATCATTCTTGAAGTCATACGCAGCTCTATTCCTTAATTAAACATCACATGTTCTAGATTGATTCCCAGTTCTAATACATGTATGTTTTGTAGATCTGCGTGGCTTGGCAGCGGTTCCTCGTGGCATGACGACCACTAACAAAGGAAACAAGGCCTTGAAGGTGAGCGAGCGGTCTTTACCTCTGATTTCTCATGTTCCTGTTGTTAATGATCAGTCGGTCATCGTTTACTCCCTCATCCTGAATGTTCACGCTGCTCTTGTCAATACAATAAAAGTGGATGATGAATTTGACTGAAAAACACCATAAAATCATCATAACAGTATTGAACATTCTTTTAAATTGGTCATGAGGTGGAGTAAATGACAGCATTTATATGAATTTTCATTAATTAGTAGGGCCCTATGAATTCAGTCTTATTTTTCCCAAATTTTCTGTTTTTTATGGAGTCCGTTTTAATGGTTTAATTAAATTTTAATAATCAAAAAGCACGTCTAATCAGTTGAGTTAATAAAACTTTAGCAATTTAATCGCTTATTAAAATTTTAACAATAATAGTTTTATTTTTTTTACCAGGAAATTACGTATTGTCTGTTTTAATTTTTCTGGATTCTGTTTTAATGATTTAATTAAATATTAATAATCCAAAAGCATGTCTAATTACATTTTTTAAATATATGAATATATAATATTTTTATTGAATATACAAATCAAAATATTAAATATATAATTTTTAAACAATTGTTTTTTTTTAATCAATTTAATAATTTATTAAAATTTACAAAAAATTCTGTATTGTCTGTTTTAATTTTTCTGCATTACATTTTAATGGTTTAATTAAATTTTGATAATCAAAAAGCATGTCAAATTCATATTTTTAAATATATTTATTAGATTATATAAAATATTTGGTAGAGTATATGTTTAATTATATAATCAAATTAAATTTGTAAATATATAATTTTTAAATAATTTATTAAAATTTTAACAATTATAGTTTTATTTTTTCCAGAAATTCTGTATTGTCGGTTTTAATTTTTCTGGATTCCATTTTAATGGTTTAATTAAATTTTGATAATTACATGTTAGCAATGTAATAATGTATTATTACTGTGAATTTTTTCATTTTTTTCCCGAAATTCAGAATTGATTATTTGATTATTTAACACAAATTTATTATCAAAAATGCTGGTGTGAATGCATAAAACTTGAACAATTTAATTATTTTATTTTGAAAATTGAATTCCTTTTATTTTTCGGCAAACAAAGTGCTGCATGAACGGTTTAAATTAAAAAATAGATGAATAATTAAAAATACTGTTATAATAAATATTATTATTATTATGACTTTGATAAGTACATTCTACCATGCAAAAGTAATATATTTCTGTCATAATTTCTTCAAGTTAAACCATACAATTTTTTGATTCAACTGATTTGAGTAATTTACTCCGTAAATTCCATTTTTGTGACTGGATTCTGTGATTCTGCCCATGCTCTTCACGTCATGGACGTTTCCCTTTAACGTTTCCCATTCTTCCATCTTTCAGGTGAAGAGGGAGCCCGGCGAAAACGGGACGAGTCTGACGGACGATGAGCTGGTGTCCATGTCGGTCCGTGAGCTCAACCAGCACCTGCGCGGCCTGTCCAAAGAAGAGATCCTGCAGCTGAAGCAGCGCCGGCGGACGCTGAAGAACCGCGGCTACGCCGCCAGCTGCCGCGTCAAGCGTGTCACTCAGAAGGAGGAGCTGGAGAGGCAGAAGGCGGAGCTGCAGCAGGAAGTGGAGAAGCTGGCTTCGGAGAACGCCAGTATGAAAGTGGAGCTGGACGCGCTGCGCTCCAAATATGAGGCTCTGCAGAGCTTCGCCAGAACTGTGGCCCGAGGGCCCGTGGCCCCCGTTTCTAACGCGGCCGCACCCGTGTCCCACCGCGGGCACTTGGCCTCCGTCATCGGGCCCCTCGTTCCCGGCAAGGTGGGAGCCACCAGTGTTATCACGATAGTTAAATCGAAAACCGACGCGAGGTCTTAGTACCGCACGCAGAAGAAGGGTTGGTCAGTGCATGAGGGTTTAGGTGCGGGACGCTCGTCGCTCTCTTCTCGATTTCACAGCGCTTTTGGGGAAGAAAACAGACTGATGACAAAACCCTTCAGTTTTTGCTGCAATGCTCTCTAATGTGGCTTTTTCTGGGTTACAAAAGAAGGAAAGCACATCTAGGGCGGTTTATTCACTTGGGCTTCCAAAACGATCTCCAAATTACGTAACTAAAATCTAAAAACATGCAGCCAAATTTTCCTGGTGGATGTGTTTAATATTGCTGTGAGATTTGTAATTTTGTACAAATATTGGCGACTTCGTATTGTGTTTTTCACATGGGGTCCAAGTGTTTTATTGATATGTGATCATTCAGTGTTTGTGTTATTGGAAATGTTGTACTTTTTATACAGCGTTGTGTTTTTTGTTCTCTTTGGATATGCTGTTTCGCCATTTTTCCGTCCTTTTGTTTACGGACTGCAGGCACAAAACACTTTAAACCGTTCAGACTTCCAAACTCTTCCACCGTCTGTATGTTTTGCCGTGGAACTGAAGGAGAGAGAATCAGCCAGTGAGAAACTCCCTTTACCTGAGCCTAATTTATGCACTGACCAATCACTGACGGGCAGGAGGAGTGGAGGCGGAGTCAAATCAGCTGATGTTGTTCATATGGTAGCTATCAGAATAATCTGCCACCAGTTTATGTGCTCCAGTCGTCTGTTTCAAGCAGGAGATCATCTTTATCGGCAAGGCAATAACATGTTTATGTTGTGCAATGTTAAATTTTGAGGTTTTGTTTGCTTTGTGTAACCTTCTCTTGTCATTTGGTTATGGTGAATTGTTTATTTCATGTTGTGTAACCTTCAGAGAGAAGGTTATAATGTCTTTCGTTGTCTGTAGATCCAGAGAGGTTGTTTTTTTTCTTTCCCCAGTGCCAGTTTTTTTTTTTTTTTTCACTAAAAACGAGAATGAAATATGGCGAACAAAAAAACAAGTTTCTGTTTTTGAAAGACTGACTGAAAGACATAAACTGGTGAAATCTCACAAGCTTTACCATAACTTTGTTGCTGTGACATTGCGTAACGTATTCTAAGAATCTTTGTCTATATGGTGGAGTCTTGAATTTTATAAAAAAAAAAAGAACAGAGTATCTTGCATTATTTATAAAACATTTAAAAAAAGAATTATAAAGTTGTTTGATAGCTCTCTTTTTTGCAATTGTACCAAAAGTGGCTTAACTATTGAAGTCAATAGCTTTTTCTAGTGACTAGGCGCGTAAAACTGTGGACTAGCGCGTGTGGTGTGATTTGTACTGGTGAGGTGGCGGTGTTGTTTACGATGTGGATGTGATGCTCTTATCTTCTGATTTCAGCCCAACGCAGGCGATGAGCGCCGGTTACCCAGAATCCCTGTGATTGTTTGTGTGCGACTGAAAGTTTGTGTGTTCCATGTTTAAGTGGACGGGACACAAACGAAAGAGGGGAAGCGGCCGTATCGCCTGCGTTTGAGTCCTTTTTATGTGACGTGTGATTTTTATATATTTTTGGTGTAATACGTTTCTATGGTATATTTGTTGTTGTTTTTTTCCTTCTTTTTTTTCCTGTTGTTTTCTTTAAATGCCAGGGAAGTGACTCCTTTAAATGCACTGATTTAAACAAGCGATGTGACTTACGGCTGCTCTTCATGCTGCAAAGCTGCTCAAAATATTCCTTTTCTCTACCTTTAAAACAAAGAAAGAGCTGTCTCTATCCCTATTATTTCTCTTTTTTTGGCCAAAAAGTTTCTTCATTAGGAAAAGATTTAAAACTCAGAACTGTTGTAATGCTGCGTTCATGTCTCAATCGTAATTATTAGAGATGCACCGATACTAAACTTCTCCGCCGATACCGATTATTTAGAATATCTGCTGATACCAATATAGTTTGATAGTCTCTCCTAACTAATGTAACTATAGTAGTACATTACTATAATATTAGAGGTTAAAATTAACAACTGAGCCCAAACTATTGTATTCAACTGCTATTTATTTTCGGATATAATAATTTAACTCAAATAAAAACTGAAATGTTTGTATACAAGGTAGTTTTCATAAACGTCTTTGTGGCAAATTTATTCAAAGATACATATATAATAAACAATAAATAAGCTCCTCTAGTATTTTTTTTTTTTTTTTGGCTAAATAACGAACTGTGAACATCGGATAACTTTCCTGAGATAAATGCAAGGTTAAGTGACACTGCGTTTTTATCAATGTCTTTCCGCGATTTAAACATTGATTGATCGATTACATAAGACATGATTCATTTCAGTAAGTTGTACTGTATCTTTAAACATACATTCTGATGTTCATTCATGTTTTTTGAAAAGTGGAAGAAAAGACTTGTGCTCCGTGCTACAGCGATCTGTCACATCACATTTAAGTGCGGCAAAACGCCTTTTTTGGTTTGGATTTCGTGGTAAAATGGACAAAATTTAAAAGCTGAGTCTTTGTTTCTTATCAGAAGTAACAAGCACAAAGATATTTGCGATTATTGGATGGGAGGTGTTACAAATAATGTTTGGTGTGGGGGAAAACATGGACCTGGCAACCCTGACTTGAATTACGGGTGATTCATTGGGTCAAAATGAGCCTGCTTTAACACTGCTATTTTTTAAGTGTTAATGCTTTATTGTCATGTTAACTTTGACAGCCCTAAATTCAACAAAAGATTTTCTTCACACACAGTAAGAGTTGCAGTCGGACACATTTTTGATTGACAAAATTTAATTGGCCCTGATTATTGGCTGTTTTTAAACAATCGACCAATGGCCGAGAGTGAAAATAATTGCTTTTATCGGCCGATACAGATTATTGGCCAATACACTGGTGCATCCTTAGTAATTGAGACTTATTAACATAATTATGTTACAATTTGTAAATTCTGTCCATCCTTGGACTGTGAAATTGTGTCTATTGCAATGCACATAACGCTAAATGTGTCAGCGAAATACTGCACATGCATGAATAAAATGACATTTTACAAATTGCAGATGCTTCCGTACATAGAGCTGCATGATTAATCGTTAAAAGATCGTGATTTCGATTCAAACACCTATATGATCTTATTCCAAAATGACAACAATTCGGCGATGTCTATTAAACCTTCGACGAGTACGATCACAGCGAACATTCAGATCTGTGTTCTGATCCAGAGAGAGCAGTTGTCATGTTTAGGTATGAAACAGCTTCACAAACAATCTTTTCAACCACACAATATCATTATTTCTGTCTTACAGTAATTCAAATTATCACAGAAGTACTGGGATAAAAGTTTATAGTTAAGATATAAACACTGATGTCTACAGTAGTGATCAAAATAGAGTAAATCAACTTGATGCTTCAAGTAAAGATTGTATCATTTACATCGTTACACCAGTAGGTGGCAAAAGCGCTGTTTTATTCAGTAATAAAACAAGAAGTCTTTATGAGCAAGTTATTAAATCATTCATTCAAGAGATTCGTTCAAAAACGCTGTAATGAAACAAGTATTTATGAGTGAGTCATTGAATCATTCAAACGCTGACTCATCCAGCAATGAAACAAGTGAAGTCTTTGAGTGAGTCATTGAATCATTCACTCAAACAGATTAAAAAAATATATATATAAATTAAAATTCATTATTTTTTAAATAGACTGCAGCAATTAACATTTTGTCAGAACCTCTAGTAAATTACATGTTATTTTGCTTAGTTCAGAATTGTTTTCAGAATCAAAATTGTGATTCTCAGTTTATCCAGAATTGTGCAGCTAGTAACGGTGTTTGTACTTCTCGGAATCGGCAGTAATTGCGATATGATGTGAACGCAGCATTAACACTCTACAGCACAAGAGTCTAATCTGATGATGTAATGGTGGTTTCACCCACTCCGGTCCCGCCACACTGATCTGGCATTTTAAGAACCAATTCATTGTGGGTATAATTGTACGACAGGGTTTTTTTCTTTTTTTTTTATTGATGTAAATCAACAGAAATAACTTCCTCTGACTGGCTAATCTGTGAAATCGTTTTGTAACAAAGTCTTTGCTCCATCTCGGCATTGCTTTCGTAACCAATGGTAGCGGTTTTGTGGCGTGTCCGGCATTGTATAGGCGGTTTTGAAGACAAAAAAATAATACTTCTAGTTTACTCGCAAACAATGATGATGACGATGTGATTTTCGTTGAAGTGTTCGTGTGTCAGGTAGCACTACTGCCCAATAATGACGCTCCTGATGATGTTCTCCGATCTCTCTTCCAGGAGGAGTGGCTTGTTGTCGTTATGGTCGTCGTGGTGACTTGTGATCCTATATGCAAATCAGCTGGCGGTAGGGAGAGGTCACGACCTCTCGGTAGGAATATAGTTTTCTGTCCTTGAAGTTGTTGTAAAAGTGCAGCATTTCTGCAAAAAAAAAAGAAAGCGATTGCCGTCTAGATTTACCCAACAAGGGCTTTGCAACTGAGCATTTAATGTCTACAATTTTATTTGAATGAGTCTTTTTTTCCCCTGTTAGAAACAGTGCCGTGTCCCAGGAGGCCGTTCGCTTCTTAACAGTGAAGTAAGACAATCCTGGTTGCAGCCAAAACACTCACACATTGTGGAATCTCTCTAAAATCATTCCGATTTAGCTTGTAGTTCTAAAGGCCCGTTCACACCAAGAACGATAACTATAAGATAACGATAAAAATTGTTCTAAATATACAAGAATAGCACTGTCCACAGCTATAACGATAACGATATAGAGAAACGATATAGTTGGGATCGTTTTCAGAACGATTTTTTTTCTAGCTGTTTAACGATAAAACCCTAACAGCCAATCAGAATCCATTCTAATTTAGGGCTTGCGCATTTAAAATGGCGGACGCCGAGGTCCAGAAAAAGCCACCACTGTTTGACAAGTCAAACCCCCTTTTCAGTGATATTTTAAAGAACATGTATATATGGAAAACAATCGGTCATACTCTGGGAATTAATGATGAGATCATTATGCCAGGCTAGCAAACACTGTAAAATAAAATTACCTCAAGTATCCAGCGCTACTTTCGCTAACATTACATGGCGTCCGTTGAAGTTGAGTTGAAAAAGACTAGGCGTTGTTTCAGCTAAATTCACTGTTAGATTAGATCGATTTCACACTCGAAACATAGCATGCTGAGGACTTCTGCTGGTTAAAGCCGTGTAAATGCAACAAGAACAGCAAAAACACGTTGTACACACTTTGAAACCGCAGCGCGTGAGCTTACAATAAACAGACCGTTATCATTCGTTGGTGTGGACGCAAATATAATTATCTTTATAGTTATCGTTCTTGGTGTGAACGGGCCTTTAACCAATGCAATCGGAGGTCAGAGACGCTCCCAAGCGTCCGGTCTGTTGCTGGGCAAAGCCTGAACTAGCTTTGAATTGCAGGCTTTGTCCTACTTCTCCCGCAAACTCTCAGACTTCCACATTATCTTGACTTTTATTCGTTCTTGTCATGCCCCGATGTGTTTCTGCTCTTCCCAACAGACGTTTTTTCTGTCTTTCCTGGGCCTCGTGGGACACGCATTAAGATGTTTCATTTCAGGTTGAAGAAAAACGAGTCTACGATCTTCAAAGAGTTCATTTCTCCCGTTTGCTGTTAGGGTTTAACGGAGGCTTGACGTCAGGTTTGGCGCGCTTTCGCTGTTTGAAAAGGTGTCAATCATTAACTCTTTATCGTGCTGCTAAACGGATCTTTTTTTTTTTTTTTTGTTACTTTTCCTCTATATTTGTGACTGTCAGATCGATAAAAACGAGGAAAGAGCCCTGTATCTCTTAGCACTATTGTTGGCGTTGGTCGCAGCCTGAAACATACGTTCTCTAAAGGTGAAATATTATTTTAGACGCTTCATAATATTGGATTTCCCCCCTTTTTCCAACTTTTCTCCCCCCTCAGCGACTCGACAAGCTGTTCAGACAGTTTGTCTCTGGTCCGACGTGTAAACGGTCAGAAATGTCAAGCTATAAATTGCTGTGAGTTTAATACGATGGATTTTTTTGTCTAAAAAAGTTGTTTTTCTGTATGGGGTGTATTAAATTAAGATATCATAGTTCTTTGTATGGGAAATATAGATACCGTGAAAGTCCATTTAATTGTAAGTATTTATCAACTAAGTTATTGTACTTTTGCAATTTGTAGATAAGTAATATAATGTATTGGTATATAATGATGAAATTAACTGTATCAGTCAGTCTGGGGCGTCCTTTAATTTATTGATGTATATACTGTATGTTTGTTGATATACAGCTTACTTTATTTTGTATATGACTAATAAATACATTTTGAAAAACAGACCTGGTTTGTGAGGATTTTTTTCTGATAAGTGTGTCTGACCTAATTTAACATGCATAAGAAATATTCCTGAATTAAAACCTTTTTTTAGGTGTGCCATGAATAGCATTGCCACATTTTATTTTATTTTTTTTTCCATGGACCCTGAAAAGAGAGGCTGAGAGCGAGCGAGAGAAAGAAAGGTAGCAGATGACCTAGTTTGAAGCAGCTCTCGGCGGGCGTATTTTTGGCCTGACATTAGTAAAACATGACAGTCATGAGGGACGTCTAGGTGCTGCGACATGCAGACAGATCTGTGTTTACTGCTGCCTCGCAGACCAACGCTTTACCAGTGTTTCTGACCATCACTGATGTCATTTCCTCTCTGGAGTCCCTCACTTGAGTCTCGATCACTGTCTTTTACTCTGCTAATAAATGACCGCTAGCGTTAAATCACTGTAAATGGAAATAAACCGAAGATTTATGGTCATGACTCTTTCCACACAATTTTTTTTTTTTTTTAAACATCGCTGTTATGAAGTAACGTCTCATTTGATAGTACAACATGTTGTAAGTAGTACTATGATTTCCGTGATGCAGAAAACGTGGATGGAATCACGGAATCCAGTCATAAAAACGGAATTTGTTATCGGCATATCATAAACACAGAAACTCAAAGGTCTTCACGACAACCCGTCAAAATAAAAGTTCGGTTTAACTTTAAGAAATAGTGACAGAAATATATTGCTGTTGTACAGTAGAATTTAGCTACATTTCAATGTAGTAATAATAATACTAACACTAATAATAATACTAAAAAAATATTATTAATACTTTATTTTTTAAGGAATAATCAAAAATTTTCTTCCATGTTTTAATTTTAACAGTAAAGTAAACAGTAAAATGGAATCCAGACAACTTAAAAAAGAAAACAGAATTTGGTTAAAAAAAAAATAAAACGAAATTTGAGAAAAAATAAAATAAAACGTAGGCTATTTCATAGGGCCCTAAAAATGTATTTTTTCTTATACAATTTAACAACAATTTATTAAAAGTTTAAGTTTCATGATTTCAGTTAATTAGACATGCTTTTTGATTACTAAAATGTAATTTAACCATTAAAATGGAGTCCAAAAAAATTAAAACGGAATCCAGAAAAATGTTAATGGAAAAAACAGAATTTTGAAAAAAAATAAAACGGAATCTGGGAAAAAATAAAAAGGATTTCATAGAGCCCTATGTGTGATAAACATTAACATTAGAACATTAAAAAATAACTTGATGAGAAAGTTAGCAAAACGTTCTTAGAACGTTTTTTTGTTTTGTTTTTTAGCTGGGAATATCTTAAAAAGTCATTGAAACATCATAGAAGTGTCTATATTCAACATATACTTATCTTTTCTGTGAATTATTTTATCAACTAGAAATTGCTCTTTTTGAGTACAGTAATATATTTTTTAAATTCTTATAAAGGTGTAGGATGAATGTTTTTATTTACAACACTTTTTCATTGTCACTACATTTTAGCATATCAGATTTTTGACTGATTTTAGATAAAGTATTATAGCATATGAATCTTGACTGGTGATGAGTCAGTTATGATTTATTTAATCTGTGAATGATTTTGCATCTTTTTGAAATATGAAATTTAAAAAAAATTGAAAAATATGCTGAAATGTGAGATTTTTGATTTTCTAAGAATCAATTTACTGTTTTGCTCTTTTATATTTGAGACACGCTGATTTAAACAGACTGTATCCTTTAATGACCCTTGATTATAAAACACCGTCATTGTGATCTTTTGTTCTGTTGAAAGATCCTGTAATAATGGCGAAATCCGTTCATCCCTGTCTCTGGGGGGCAGTAGAGCCTCTTTCCCGCTAATATCAGCGCTTGAATATCGCGCTTCGCGCGTGCGTTGGGACCGGTCGGGACGTCTGGTAAAACGTGGGCTGGATAACATTCTGCAGAGTGGGGTTAAAATGAATTTGTTTTACTGACAAACTGCTCCGAAATCTGTAATAGTATAATAGCTTAGTAATAAATGTTATCTGTAAATTATACGTTGAAAAGTTGTTTAGATTTAAACAGACGCTGCTTTTGTCAGTCCGGATCCAAATGATGAGAAACTCCAGTCCGTTTTTAACGGTCGTTATTGTGAGCGGAAGCAGTCGAGTGTAAACAGACATGCTGATAAAGATTTAACTTCACATACGCAGGTAAAACGCTTAGAAATATGATTTATCTTTACTGCTTATGCTTTACACGGTTATAAACTTTAATAAAGCTGTTTGGTCATTTATATAATGTGTTTTAGAAGATTTTAACATCATATATGAGCAGAGCTGACTCTGTTTATCGTGTCATGACAGCTTTAGTTTGATGTGTTTGTGTCAGTATCGTGTGTTTTGTATCAGCTGTGTTTCAGTGTCATGGAGAGTTATGAAGATTTTATTAAGAGACTTTATAACAGTCATAATGATGATGATGATGATGATGACGACGACGACTCGCAGAGACCATCGTCACTTATCGTGTTTCATGGAGCTCGTGTCCTTCCTCCTCTGGTATGAGTATCTTCATCATATTCAGATCTTCTCATTATACGTGCAAATATGCTAATGTGTGTTTGTTTGTTAGCTGAATGAGCAGCAGAGAGACGAGATGAGACGACTGCGAGAAACAGCCATGAGTCTGATGATGAAGAGGAGGAGAGAGGAAGAGTCTCACGTCAGCGTGAGTTTTCTGAGACACTTCATATACATGACCTGATGCTGATTATTATGTTTATTTAATGGTTAATAAATATATAATGGTTTATGCATGCTGCTTTTTATTAAAGCTTCAATCTAGAAATCATACATCAAAATTTACTTTCTTAAAGATGCAGTAAGTGATATTTGAAAAAAAAAATTCACAAACATGTTATGCAACACTGGCACCTCCTCCCTAATGAGTGGACATGCTTCTTAATGCTGATTGGCTACAAGTGTGTTTTGGTGCTCGGTCCGATCCACTTTGATCAGCATTTCTCAGAAATTGCTTACTGCACCTTTAATTCATGTTCCTAATAAAAATGGATTGTCTTCCTCACATTGTTTCTGTGTGTCAGTTTACCGATGTGACGATCAGTGATGCTGAACGACACACATACAAGAGTGATGACATCATCTCATCCGCTCCGCTCACGTCAACCGCTCTCGATGGCCAATCAGCCAATCAGCTGAGAGCTTCTCCAGAGGACGAATCGCAGATCACGGTTCTGTTTGAGGGCATTGGATGCAAAACTCACAGACAGAATGACGCACCTGACGATCATTCTCACAGCCGGATGATGATGATGTCATCGGGGTACGTGACCAATGACAACACAGACGTCACCTGTCACTCTAGCTGGATTGAAGGAGACGGGGGACGGGCTGGTGCCGTCCCCTTAGATACGACACAACCGACCACTACAGGAAGTGACATAATCAGTCACGCTCCAGTAGATGGGGCATTCTTAGAGGAGGAGGAGGAGGAGGATGTCGTGTTGCCTTCAGAAAATGTTACAGAACTGGTAAACCCTCCGTCTGACCCGGATGAGGGTCCGTATCGAATGAGCCTTCAAAACCTGCTAAAGAAATCCCAAGAGTACCGGCGGCGTCAACGTCAGCTGCGCAGTCAAGCCAAAGCCGCAGCCGAGCACAGCCTGTCCGATAAGGAGAACGAGGAACTCCTTCCCAAACAGACTTGTAAGACAGAGCTGAGGAAAGCCAGAGAGAAGAGGAAGGACCATCAAAGCCTTCATGATGAAGATAACACTCACATTGACACTCTTCCTCAGGCCACGTCCACAGCACTTCCTGTTACGGCCAGATCTCTGTACGTCTCCAAACAGAAGCCGGTCAGCGTCTCCAGATCTTCCTCAGCAGCGGGTAAGAGATTCACCAATATCCCCACGCCCAAGTTCTGCTTAAGTCCCGTGCGCTGCACCAAAAAGGCCAGCAGGATT
Source organism: Mylopharyngodon piceus (assembly GCA_039654765.1). Classification (NCBI taxonomy): domain Eukaryota; kingdom Metazoa; phylum Chordata; class Actinopteri; order Cypriniformes; family Xenocyprididae; genus Mylopharyngodon; species Mylopharyngodon piceus. The sequence goes on along the minus strand of CM077452.1, from coordinate 930,139 downwards.
CCCGGTCCGGTTCGGAAAGCTCTGAGCGAGTCTGAGCCGAGCGTTCCGGTTGATGCCAACCTCCTCAGCTCGTCGAATAATGGAGGGATGATGTCAGCGCAAACAGAGCAGATCGCTCAGCTAGAGCTAAATCTGTCCAGCCTTAAAGCGCTGATCTCAGACCTGGAGTCGACGCTCACACTTTCACAGACAGACCAAACAGGAAGTCCAAACGATAACAGCACGAAACAACCCTCCACGGTCTCTTTCAATGAAACGGTCCAGCAAGAAGATTGTGGGATTAGTCAAGAGAACTCAAACTCGATCCAAACCAAAACCAGTCGTTCAATCGTAGGAGTCCTCACCGAAACCGCTAATCCTTCTGAGCGAACAAACGCAGATGAAGCAGAAAGCTCTCTGATTGGCTCGTCTTACGATGTCGACGCCCCCTCCAGCCTGTGGACGCAGCTGACCCCTGAGACGGGAGGTCATGAGGGTGTGTCTCGTGTCAAACGGAGGCTCCTGATGAACGAGGGCGAAGCGTTCACTCCCGGACGAGAGCTGGGAAGAGAGCGATCCAGCACGCCTAGAGGTATGACTGCGATAGGTAAACGATAATTTGTGATAATATCGTAATTGCTATTTTAACCCTGTAGTGCTCCTTATTTAGGGGTGACACTCATACTCCCCACAGTAGTTTTTCTTTTCTGTAAAATCAGTTTATATTTTTCAACAATATTTTTTATTTAATATTTTGTATTATGAGGGAATTTTATGGAACTGAGTAATATTTAGGCAATAAATAAGATCGATTTGTTTCCAAAATTTTTGCAATATAATTTAGTGCTGTCAAAGTTAGCGCGTTAACGCTTGCGATTCATTTTTCCAGTTTAACGCTTTAAAAATATTTTGCGCAATTAGCGCAGCAATCCGTCATAATTTGTCTAGCGTTACATCAAATGATCACGCTCTTCTTCATGCAAATGCTTTTAAACCATTCAAGCGCCACAAACCACAATACAAACGGTGTCTGTGAATGTCGTGTCATGTGACGCAGAAAGACGCACGCCAGTATTGAGTTCTTTCGCGCTTGAACAAACAATAACACAGAATTATGCCAAAATGCCCGTTTTGTGGAGAATCCTCATAAGAGCGGTCTTATATGAGTTAAATAACGTCTTAAAGGGTTAGTTCACCCAAAAATGAAAATTCTGTCATTAATTACTCCCCCTCATGTCGTTCCACACCCGTAAGACCTTCGTTCATCTTTGCAACACAAATTAAGATATTTTGATTAAATCCGATGGCTCAGTGAGGCCTGCATTCACAGCAATGGTACTTCCTCTCGCAAGATCCATAAAGGTACTAAAAACATTTAAATCAGTTCATGCGAGTACATTGGTTCTACCTTAATATTATAAAGCGATGAGAATACTTTTTGTGCGGCAAAAAAACAAAATAACGACTTTTCAACAATATAGCGATGGGCCGATTTCAAAACACTGCTTCGAAGCTTTACGAATCGAATCAGTGATTCGGAGCGCCAAAGTCATGTGATTGCAGCAGTTTAACCGTTTGATAGGAGATACGAATCACTGATTCGATTCGTAAAGCAGTGTTTTGAAATCGGCCCATCGCTATATTGTTGAAAAGTCGTTACTTTGTTTTTTTGGCGCACAAAAAGTATTCTCGTCGGCAGCTCTCAAAAAGTGACAGTAGCCTAATAAACCAGTTGATGTGATGACTGTCATTAATGTCAATCAAAGTACAAAAGGAACAGAGAAAATTGTAGCTTTAATAAGGAGTAATCTATATTTTTATTTATAATTTATGCAGTGAAGACTGTAAAGTGTTTGATAACTTTATTAAATTTATGTATATTTCCTACCTGTTAGAAAGGTAAATATGACAATTATTATAACGGAGTGTCTAATTGCACTAAGTGCAAATAGCGTCCCTTGTTGGCTATTTACATCAGCTCCGCCCACCAATGTCTGGTTGGGCCACTCAAGTTTTAAAAAAGACACACACTTCGACGTCTTCAGTGGTGCAGCAGTAGCGAGTAAGGCTCGAAGACCTGACTTTCAACGCGATCGACACGGGTTCGAATCCGCCTTTTGCCGAGTTTGCATTTATTTAAAAAAAAATGAAAATAATGTTCTAAAAGTGGAAATAAACTGCGAACGAGTGTTTAATAATAATAAAAGTGTTTATTGGGTCGGGTTAGGGGAAGGTGTAGGGAGGGTTTTTATTCTCCCAATAAGGCAGCATCCATTTAATAATTTTAATAAATTAAGATGCTATTAAACAGATGTCACAAAGGGTTCATACCAAGTCCGATGAAGTAAAAAAATCAAAACGTAACTATTTTTTTTGCTCAAAAGTGACCGAAGAGCACCAGAGGGCTGACATTATTTAGTATGTCACTCACTTTGCAAAAAACATGCCTTTTATAGTGCACACTTTTACTGTGTGATCTGATGTAGACTAGTAGAATGTAGTTAGAATGAGCCTGAAATTCTATATATTGGGGCAAAAAATATGACTTATTTCTATATGATATATTCTATATGATTCTATACAATATTTTAGATACTATATTGTATATTTTTGCTCTGTTTAGCCAACGAAAATAGCTCCAAACATATCTGTAACACAAAGCGTTTTATTCCTGAATGAATCAGTGTTTTGTTTTTTTAATGAATCAGTGATTCAATGATCCATTCATAAAGACGTCACATGCTTCCTTCCGCACATTGCGTTCCCAAAACATCATAAGCGCTGTAACGTTCAGTGACTGAACCCTCAGCTGTTCTTTATGTGTTCAGTGATGTCATCAGTGCTGCAGTCATCTGCGCAAACGCAGGAGGATCAGGTGACGGCTCTGATGGAGGACGAGCGCAGACGACAGAAGGAACTACTGCAGGTGAGCATCAGTCACATGAACGCATGCAGAGCAGCTGCTGTGCCTTTAAGAGTCCTGATGTTCATGATGTCATGTGGATTTTAAAGAGAAAGTGCTCTTCGTTTGTCTCTGTCAGCTGATCACTGATGTGATCACATGATATATATTACATCTCTAACTAAATCATTCACCAGCACACGCGTATCGGACTCGTGTTTGTTGTTGGACTCTATGATCAGACCTGAAACCTGCTCAGAGGATTGTGGGAATGTTTCGTTTAATTTCTAGCCGAAGCTTCACGTTTTTCTCCTTCAGGTCCTGTAGCTGCTCACGCCATTAATTACTGCCTCTAATTTATGCATCGAACAGGCTTTAATGTTTTTATATTAACGACCCGTCTGTGTTTCACTGTGGGAACTGACACAGAAAATGAAGATAATTGTGTTTAATTCATGAGCCGCTGATCTTAAGTGCCTGAACACACCTAACCGTCTCTCTCTTCACCTCCATGTGCCCTCTTATGTCACCCTGTCTGTCCTGTTTTCATTTGTATTCTCTCGTTCTGTCATTCTAAAGTGTTTTATTGGCATGACAGGATTGTTTGTTGCCAAAACAATAAAAACAGAAGCTGAACTCAACTATTTCTGCTCATCAAAGCTGTATTAATTTGATCAAAAATACTGTAAAAATTGTGAAATATTTTTACAATATAAAATAACTGATTTCTGTGTGAATATATAGTAAAATGTAATTTATTCCTGTGATCAAAGCTGAATTTTCAGTGTCTTCAGTGTCACATGATCCTTCAGAAATCATTCTAATATGATGATTTGCTGCTCAAGAGACATTTCTGATTATTATCAATGTTGAAAACAGTTGTGCTGCTTCAGATTTTTGTGAAAAATGTTTGAGCAGCAAATGATTTCTGAAGGATCATGTGACACTGAAGACTGGAGTAATGATGCTGAAAATTCAGCTTTGATCACAGGAATAAATTACACTTTACAGTATTCACATAGAAAACAGTTATTTTAAATTTTTAAAATATTTCACAATTTTTACTGTATTTTTGATCAAATAAATGCAGCCTTGCTGAGCAGAAGAGACTTCTTTCTAAAACATTCAGTCTTTCCACCCAAAAATACAAGCTCATCCGGAAGTGAAATGCTTGTATTGTTTGTGATTGATCATCCTGTCTGTCTGTCTCTGGTTCGGTCTCTCTATCAGTCGTTGGCGGTGCGGTACCAGTTCCTGCGGAGCGTGTCCTTCCCGTGTCCCAGCGCAGGCTCACGTCTGGAGGACACATCGACCTCGCTCCTCGGCTCATCTGTCTGCACACACGCTGGGCTTACAGACGCGCTCCACACCTCACGGGTGCGACACACACACACACACACACACACACACACATATATAGATATGAAGGCATTGAGTCTGATGAGCGCTCATCATCTGTCTGTCTCTCTCACAGCAGTGCTGTCTGTCTCTCGCGGCGTCCTGTCGCCCTCTGCTGGCGGCGCTGGCGAGGGGTTTCCTGACGCGTCGACTCCTGCGCACAGAACGCGTGACGCGGCTCATCAGGACCATCAAGGTGAGCTCCACCTCCTGCTGACGCCGTACTGCCAGCACATTTTCAATCATTAGATGTTTTTATTAGTTTCTTTGGGTGACTAGATATTTTTTTCTTTTTTGGGGTAATAAATTATTTATATTATTTATTTATTTTTTTTTTTTGTGACAATTGTTTTTGGGGAGGGGAGGTGATATTCTTATTTTCTGGGTCAGGTAATTAGATATATTTATTTGTTAATTAGATATTTTTTCTATTCTGGGATGATTAGATTTTTTTTTATTGGGGGCAGGGGTGTGATCAGATATTTATTTTTATGTCAGGTAATAAGATTTTTTATTTAATTATTTATATATTAAATAGATATTTTTTATTTTTGGGGTAATATATTTTTTTGTGATATTCTTATTTTTGGGGTCAGGTAATCAGATATATTTATTTGTTTATTAATTAGGTATTTTTTATCTTCTTGGGGTGATTAGATAATTTTTTTTAAATTTGGGGGGGGGGTGTGATAAGATATTGTTTTATTTTTTAGGTCGGGTAATAAGATTTTTTAATTAATTAATATATTAAATAGATATTTTTTTAGCATGACATAAAAAACTTAAACAAATAGATTTTTTATTTTTGGGATATTATTTTTTTATGATTTTTTTTTGGGGGGTGATTAGATTATTGGCACAATATATTATTATTATTTTTTGTGACTTTTTGGGAGGGTGATAATTCTTATTTTTTGGGTCAGGTAATTATATATTTATTTGTTTATTAATTAGGTTTTTTTTTATCTTCTGGGGGTGATTAGATAATTTTTTATTTTTAGGTCAGGTAATACAATTATTTATATATTAAATATTTTTTATTTTTGGGGTATTATATATTTTGTATGATTTTTTTGGGGGTGTGATTATATTATTGGCGTAATATTATAGTATTATTATTATTATTATTATTATTATGTGAAACTTTTCGGCGGGTGGTATTCTTATTTTTTGGGTCAGGTAATCAGATATATTTATTTGTTTATTAATTAGGTATTTTTTATCTTCTAGGGTGATTAGATAATTTTTTTCTAAATAAATTTGGGGTGTGTGATCAGATATTGTTTTATTTTTTTTAAGTCAGGTAATAAGATTTTTTATTTAATTATTTATATATTAAATAGATATTTTTTTATTTTGGGGGGTGATATTCTTATTTTTTGGGTCAGGTAATCAGATATTTTTATTTATTAGGTATTTTTTATCTTCTGAGGGTGATTAGATATTTTTATTTATTAATTAGATATTATTTATTTATTTATTTTGGGGGGGTGGGGGGTTATGGTTAGGCTATTTTGTTTTAAAATAGATATTCTTTTATGTTATGTAATGTATTCTTTTTTTGAGTGATTAAACATTTTTTAATTATTTTGGGGAGGATTAGTTGTTTTTTTGGTGATTAGAATGTTTTGTTCCTGCTGGATAATATCTACAACTTCCATAAAGAGTTTTGATTTCAGGTTTCATGTGAAGCGTCCCGTGATCTCACAGCCGTGTGTGTGTGTTTTGTCTCAGGACACACAGACGTTCCTGCTGACGTTCCAGCGGCAGACGTCCGTCGGCGGCCGACACGACCTCATGCTGCAGGAGCGCGTCGCACTGCAGGTCAGAAGTCTCTCTGAACACACGCTGCACGGGTTCATGACGGTCACATGACTCTCTCTCTCGGTTTGCATCATCAGCTGCGAGCGGCGCGGTACGAGCTGCACGAGATCTTCTTCAGCACGAGCTCCTGCGACCGCATGCAGATGATCCGCTGCGACCGAGCGCTGAGCCGAGACCGGCGACTCAAACCACACGTGAGCAACAACTGAACTAATCATCCTTTACTGAAGGCTGATATAAGCAGACACATGTTAAATAATTAACACATTACTAACAGGTAAAGTAAATATAATGAATATATAAGCTAATATAGTGCATATATTTAGTGAAATGCTTCATTTCTCTAGTGAAGTAACATGCTGTGGACATTGAATGACTTGCCTGAGGTAAATGTAATGCTGTATGAGATATTATTCTCAAGCTGTTTTATTGATGTGTTTCTGCTGTTGAAACACTGATTGAGAGATTACATGTAAACATATCTGTGCATAGATCGTCATTCTTCTGCTCTTTTTCTTGTTGTGGCGGTGCATTACCGCACGCCCCCTTCTGGATTGGAGTGTGAATTGCCTGTGTCTGACTGTATCATTCATGAGTCTCTTCTGTGTGTTTCAGGATAATAAAGCGAAGGGATTCCTCTCAGCCGCCACCAGGAAAGCTTTAGAGCGCAAGAAGCTGGTCATGTGAGTGAACCTGCAGAAAACACGCGTTGATTACATCTGCAGTAAACCATAGCGTGAATGAAGTTGAGCTGACATCAGGCTGATCTTAAAACCCTAACATTTGTTTTGTGTTTCCTGTGATCAGGCTACAGAGGAAGTCAGCTGACAGGAAGAAGTTTTCACCGTCTGATGTGGAGAAATGGAACCTTGTGCCAAAAATTTGTCGGGTTTCAAAGAAAATCACTGCGAGATGATCACAGCGTGATACCAGCAGCAGACAAACTCTTTTATACTCGTGTTTTTATATTATTGTGTTTAAACATTTAGTGTAGGTTTATTTATGTTTCCTCTGAGAGTCTGTACGTCTCTCGGCTTCAGCTCTGCTGTCATTCCTTGCTGGTTTTCTATCTTTGCACACTTCAATAAATTATTAATAATAATTATTGTATTTTGTCATTTCCTCAAATGAACAAAAAGATCTAAACAATTTATTTTTTTAAAGACTTATTTCAAATCATTCTTACAAGGAAGCAGAATGGGCCTTCATCAGAACAGGGAGGTTTTGATAGTATTTTTATTATTCAGTTGATTTTTTGTTTATTTTTTATTTTTGTTAATTGGATATTTTATTTTTTCAGTTATTAGATAGTCTTTATACTATTTATTTTTGGGGTGGGGTGATTAGAAGTTTTATATAATTACATTATTTTTATTTTTATGGGGGGTTAGATATTTTTTAATTTTTCCATTTGTTGATTTATTTTGATGATTTTTATTTTGATTTGTTTTTATTATTTTTTTTGGGAAGGGGGTCGATTATTTTTAAAATTTTCTTTAGGTGATTGGATTTTTTGGGGGTCATTAGATTTATTTTATTCAGCCATTTCGTCATTATTTCAAACAAACAAAAACATCTAAAACATTTGATTTTTAAAGATTTTTTGAAAAAGATCCTTAAAAGAAAACAGTAAAAATATTTCACCCTCACTTATTAAAGCAACTAAATTAATTTGCCTTATATATATATATATATATATATGAGAGAGAGAGAGAGACTTTTTGTGGGGATATTCCCAAAAAAGGGAAGGTAATCCCTAAAATAGGTGAAAAAATTCATAACTATATATTGTATAAATGCAAGAACAACATTTGGACTGACATCTTTATGGATTAGAAAAATTACTGTTAGAAAAAGTCTTTTATGGAAATATAATACACTGGTTCTAGTATTTTTTTTTTTTTATTTAAAAGGCAACGCAAATGAGCAACTTATCTAGACGCCTGTATGTCGAGGATCTGTTAAACAAAAAATTTAAAATGTTTTAATGGAAAAACAAGACAACAAACACCCTTTTAAAACATATGTATATTTTCAAGTGTATAATGCGTACATATTCTTTTCATTTAAATAATCTAAATACAATCTGTGATGTTTGATTGACAATTTACAAACAGCTTGTGAAACTGTTCATGACGTCACGGGCTGAAACCCAACATCCCGTTTGACACCCAAAATGAGTGAGAATCACGAGGTCCTGATCCGATCCAGAGGAAAGCAAAATAAATAGTGAGCAGTGGATGAACTGGACAGGTGATCAGTTTTGGCCTTTCATACGACGACACACAGCTTCATCTGTTTTCTCAGGACTGAAACACGTACGACACACACGAGACAGACGGACTGAAGCAACCATTCACAGCAGAGGTTCTCCTCTTGAGAGAAACATCACTTCCTCCTGAACGTCACTAATGCTGGAGATCAGGAGAGATTCGTGTCTCAGACGCTCCTGATCAAATCGCAGACACTCGTTAGTGTTTACAGGTTCAAACGAAGTAGCCTGAAACCGTTTCCTTCCTGACGGACTGTAAAAACACAAACGTCCATCTGTGACATTTACACACAAACGGCTCATATTTCACCCCAAAATCAAGACATTTTTTTAAGATTATTTTAACATTTTTTTTAGAACCATTAAGATTTTGTGCATTATGACAGATAATGATGATCATTATGACACATTTTCCCCAAAATTTACTATGCAAAAAAAAAAAAAAAAATCATTCTCATTTATATAATAGCTGCAAAAAAAAAAAAAAATATAAATTAAATATAATTATATATATATATATATTTTATATATATAAATATATATTATATATAATTGTATATAAATATATAATATATACAAAAAATATATATATATATAATTATATTTAAAATATATTTATATAAAATATAAATTATATATATATATATATATATATATATATATATATATATATATATTTATAAATTAAACATAATTATATTTTATATATAATTATATTTGTTTTATATATATATATATATATATATATATATATATATATTTTAAATATAATTATATACATATATATTTATATATAACTATATATAAATATATTTTATATATAATTATATTTTAGATTTAAAAGGGATTAAATGTCATGAAAATAGCCAGAATGCAAAAAAAAGAAAAAAAAAAGAAAAGGCAAAACTCCTGGTTGTGGACTGAAATACGACTGTTTTTCACAAAGCATGAAACAAAAACAACATTTATTGTCGTTCTGATTTTCTGATGCCGTGTTTGTGTAAATACGATCATTCGACGACACATCAATCATGTGATGTCAGCAGGAAGGGGCGTGTTCGAACAACACTGTGTCAATAAAGTCAATAAAGCGCAAATGTTCGTTTTCCCCGGAAACCTTCAAAAAATAAAAAAGTTAAATATCTAAATCCCCAAAATCCCAGTGAAACAATCATTGATTCAGTGACTGGTGACTGATGCTTCTCTTCAAATATCATCTATGTATTCAACAGTATGTACAGCAGGTGGCGCTCTCGTCACTAACACTCACACTGAATACAGCGAATGAAGCTCAGCAGCAACACACACACACACACATACACACACACACACACCTGAGCACGGAGAGGAGGGGCTGCAAGGCATTATGGGATGTCTGAGGGATGCCGTCTAGTGTCTCGTGACGGAGTAAGAATGAAGTCAAATTAAAGCCAATGTCAGGCTCCAGTCATACACGTCCGTTTGTGTTTCCCACGAACCGCGACCAATGAGTCCGGCAGAGATGGGCGTCCGGGGCCGTCCATCGGGGTCATGTGACGTTGACCTCCAGCACGTGATGGTCGGTACCGGGCAGCACCAGCACCTGGCGTCCCTGCGTGCCGTTGAACACTTGTCCGGGTCCGAAGGCCTGGCGTTTGGGCATCGGGACGCCCCGCGGCTGCTGTTCGCCCAGAGACTGAACGCTCCCGCGGCTCCGCAGACTCGCCGTGTCCGCCTGATCCTCCAGAGCCTTATCCAGCACCGACAGGCTGTCGTTCTCCAGACACGAGTCTGCGCGAGCACAAACATCAATCGTGAGTCATATCAAGCAGAACTGACCATCCGAATGAACCGATTCACTCAAATGAATCAGACAAAAAGGCTTCACTACAACCCGCCAAAATAAAAGTTCATTAAATTATGACACAAAAAGTATAATGTACTTCTCAAATTAATAATAATAATACAAAGTATTAAAAAAAATATTTTGATAAATTGTATTATTATTCTTATTAATTTGAGAAGTAAAATCACACTCAATAACATCTTAAAAGATTGATTGTACTGTTAAAGTTTTATGAATTCATTGCTATTTGATAATAAATCTTTATTGAATTATAAAACAAGATCAAGCAGAACAGACTGTCCGAATGAACCGATTCACTCAAATGAATCAGACTTGTGTGTGAGAGAGAGGCAGACAAAAGTGCTTCACTACAACCCGCCAAAATAAAAGTTCATTAAATTATGACAGAAAAAGTAAAATGTACTTCTTAAATACAATTTATTAGAATATTATTTTTAAGGAATATCACACTCATTCACGTTTTAATTTATAGAGTAAACCTTGTAATATAAAAAATAAATAGAGTAAACTTAATATAATAAAAATATAATAAAATAACACAATTATTTAAAAAATTACATTTAAAATGCAATGTTTCTTTGCAAAGGAACTGTTTTATTTTCATTTGATTACATTTTAAAAGATTGATTGTACTATTAAAGTTTTATGAATTCATTGCTATTTGGTGATAAATCTGTATTGAATCATAAAACACGAAATCAAGCAGAGCTGACTGTCCAAATGAACCGATTCGAATCAGAATTCGGCTCAAATGAATCAGAATCATGTGTCAGCCCCATGAATTCAATGATGTGGAAAACTCAAAAGGTCTTCAATACAAACTATAAGAAATGATGACAGAAAGAGTCAAATGTACTTCTAAAATTCATAATAATAATAATAAAAATTATTTAAAATATAATTTAAGGAATATCACACAATCAAGATTTTTTCATTTATGTCTTAATACAGTAAACCTCTGCAGCACTGAATAAAAATAATAATAGTAAAAATGCAGTGTTTTTATGTAAAGGAACTGTATTTTCATTTGATTGCATACCTAAAAAAAAATGTATTAAACTGTTCAAGTTGATTATTGCTTTTGATGAATTTGTAAAAAAAAAAAAATCATAAAACACAACATGCATAAATATTTAATCAGAATTCAGGAAAAACTAAAAATCATCAAACTTTTAATAAATGATTGTTAAAGTGTATGCCGTGACCTGACCTGTGTCGGGCTGGATGACGACGCTGGCGTGATGCGGCAGGTACTTGAACACACGTATGTTGGGGAAGGGCAGCTGACCCGCAAACAGAGGCATGATCTCCATGTGAACCTTGTGTGTCGCCATGGCAGCGACCGGCATAGACACGACCCCTGAACTCTTGCCACACACCGCCCAGTTACTGTGGTTGTCAATCACTGCAGACACACACACACACACACACACACACACACACACACACACACACAGATCATCCAAATAATTAATAAATCAGAAAACTTCTTTACGTACCTTTAGTGTATTTCTTCATTTGGAAAGTTGACGTCCTTCGGTGGGACATTCAATTAAAATTATTTTATTCCATTTTCTAATTATAATGCAAATAATTACTGCTGTTTTTATATCTAAATAATTTAAATTTAAAATGCATACAAAACAATGCAAAATTCATCTGTGACACCACAGGAATGATGGGGAAAAAATGGTTATTTTTGAGCTAAAATATTTAATTGATTTAAATTAACATTTGGATAATTTAACAACATGATCACATGTTCAAGGTTCTCTGATGTTGGTTAATGGTCACATGACATGCAGGTCAAAAAATGAAATATTTCATGTTTTTTAGTAAGTGTTTTATTTTCATTTGCCACATTTTAAAATGATTTATTCATTAATATGACTTTTTTTTATTTAATTATTATTAGTTTTTCATTAACTCACAAAAACCAGCTTGAAAAACATAAAAAATGTCATGTTTTTAGTAAGCGATTTATTTTTATTGGTAAAATTTTAAAATGATTTATTCATTAATTTGACATTTTTATCAATTATTTAATTATTAGCTTTTCATTAACTCACAAACACTAGTTTGGAAAACATAAAAAAATGTCACGTTTTTAGTAAGCGATTTATTTATTTATTTTTGGTAAAATTTTCAAACGTTTTATTCATTAATTTGACATTTTTATGATTTAATTAATTATTAGCTTTTCATTAACTCACAAACCCCAGTTTGGGAAACATTTGAACCTAAAATCTTGATGTTGATCAAGTTCATGTTTCTTTAATCTTTGAGGAAGTGCCGAAGCTGTCGTACCTTCATACATCAGTCTTGAAGTGCGAAGACCTTCCGTCTCGCTGAACTCCTCGTCGGACCGGTCCGTGTCGTTGGGTTCAGTGAGGCGTGTGAGCGACACCTCCAGCCTGCAGAGGGCGCCGGTGCGGCAGTGCTGCTCGCCTGCAGCCGGACAGATCTCCGCTCGCACGCTGTATAGAGTCTGACACACAGACAAACATGTCAAGCATTAAACTGATGCTGAGACGCAGTTGATCGTCTGTCTGCGAGAGAACGAGACTCACTGAAACTCTCTCCACTGTGAACTCGTAGCTGTAGGGTTTGAGCGCCGCGTCTGGCGCGTCTGCGGGAGCGAAACTGGCCGAGAACACACACTGCAGAGAGACGGGTGGCACGCCGCTCCACCGCAGCTCCCACACGCTGAACACACACTGCTGACTGAACACCACCTGAACACACACACACACAGATCACTGACAGAGTCACAGTAGAGCTGCACGATTAATCGCTAAACGATTTCGATTCAAACACACATGAGATCTTATTCCTAAATGACAACGATTCACTCTGTCTATTAAACCTTTGACAAGTACGATCACAGCGAACATTCAGAATTGAATCTTTCATTCATTCAAGAGATTCGTTCAAAATCGCTGATTAGTAATGAAACAAGTGAAGTATTTGTGAGTCATTGAATCATTCATTCAAGAGATTTATTCAAAAGTGCTGATTAGAAATGAAACAAGTCTTTATTAGTGAGTCATAGAATTATTCATTCATGAGATTCGTTCAAAAACGTTGATTAGTAATAAAACAAGCGAAGTATTTGTGAGTCATTGAATCATTCATTCAAGAGATTTGTTCAAAAGAGCTGATTAGTAAAGAAATTGAATCATTCATTCAAGAGATTTGTTCAAAAAACGCTGATTTGTAATGGAACAAGTGAAGTATTTGTGAGTGAGTTATTGAATCATTCACTCAAGAGATTTGTTCAAAAAACGCTGATTAGTAATAAAACAAGTGAAGTCTTTTTGAGTGAGTCATTGAATCATTCACTCAAGAGATTTGTTAAAAAAAAAATGCTGATTAGTAATAAAACAAGTGAAGTCTTTGTGAGTGAGTCATTGAATCATTCACTCAAGAGATTTGTTCAAAAAAATGCTGATTAGTAATGAAACAAGTGAAGTCTTTGTGAGTCATTGAATCATTCATTCAAGACATTCGCTCAAAAGAGCTGATTAGCCCTACTTATCTAGAACCAATCAGAGTAAGTCAGACTCACGCTGTGTGTTTTAGTGTTGAGAGAGAGCAGCTCCAGTGACGGCGTGTGTTGATTCTCAGCCAACGTCTGATTGGTCAGCTGAAAGTTAGTGTCCGATACATTCTGAAGACAAACCTGGATGAACTTCCTGTTGAGATGAAACCACACAGGAAATGCATAAAACCACTGGTTACTATAGTAACAATGAGGGGTCAAGAGGGGTCAGTACCTCCGTCCTGCAGACAGCAATGAGTGTTTGACTTTAAAGGGCACATGGAAGGTGAGAGAGACCAGCGTCGAGTAAATGGACCAGGGACAATCGACAGACACCTGCAACAAAAAGATACAGACCGTTATATCACACCTGTGAGTGTTGAAGGGCTTCAGTGACGCTCTTTGTCTTTATCAGTGACATTCTCTAATTTTATCAAAGAATGAATATAAAAGCAAATTATATTGTGTAAAATGTATTTCAAAGAGATCATTTCTAGTCATTAAAATAAATTTTATATATATATATATATATATATATATATATAATATATTTTTGACATTTAAATATATATAAATGCGTGTGTGTGTGTGTGTGTGTATATATATATATATATTACAATATTAAATATATTTATTGGAAGATTTATTTTAATAATTAATAATTATTATTAATAATATTTAATTTTTAATATTTAGATATTTAGACATTAAAATAAATTGTGTATATATATATATATATATATATATATATAAATCTGAATATATATATAAAATATATTTTTGATATTTAAATATATATATAAATGCATATATATATATTTATTTAAATGTGAAAATATTATATTTATATAAAATATGAAATCTATTTATATTTATTGGAAGATTTATTTTTGGCATTTCTGTATTTATTATTATTAAAAATATTTATTTTCATTATTTAGACTTTTCCAGGCTTGGAAACCACAATTTCAAAATTCCATGACATTAAAATTCAGAACTATGAATCATTTTTCTCTTTGTATTAATGTCTAATGAAATTAATCAAAGTAAAACCATTTTGATTTCATGTTGACATTAAAAGACACGAGCAAAACATGACAGATTTATAACAACTAATAGATTACGGCTGAAATCAGCAATAAACACAAAAACAATCATCAGTGTAACTTCTGTATGATTTCTGCACGCGTATCAAACCTTCTGGTCTATGATGGCCATCCCGCTGTTGAAGCGCGCTCTGCTGCGGGCGCGATGACTGATCTGACCGTTAGTCAGATGCTCGCTCTCCACCCGCGCAGGGGATGATGGGATATGACACAGAACATCCAGCAGGAACTCCAGCGTGTGGTAGGGCGGCGTCAGAGGAAGAGAGATGCTCGTCACCTTCTCAGACGACTGGATGGACAGAGCGCTCTCACCCACCAGCTCTGAGACAATCACACACATCAAATCACTTCAGTTCTAGGTGTCACTTTTTTTCATGGTTATTATCATCTCTCTGTCGGCTACTGTCACCAAGACTAATTCCTTGTGTGTGTGTGTGTGTGTGAGAGTGTGTGTGTGTGTGTGTGTAAGCATACTTGTCAATAAATCTGACTGTGACTCTCGCTCACCTCCGGTGCTGCTGAGGATGCGGGCGGTGCATGTGGACGAGTGCAGCACCGGCATGGAGTCTGTGTTACTCAGCTGAAGAGCATCGCCCTTCTTCACTGTGTAGTGACCCGTCAGGATGGTGAACTTCACCTGCTGCGGTAACCCAGCCAACAGGTTCTCTGAGGAAACAAGAAACGTCAGGTCTGAAACAGATTCCTAAATGAGCGATCGGGACACAAGCGCTCTCGTCTCAGTGACTGACCTGTGAGAGGCTGGATGGTGAGCTGAGGCTCCTGGGAGTAAACCTCATACTGAACCACAGGGTAAATATGAGGCAGAACGAACTGGATGCGGCCCACCGTGGCGCACAGCTGCCGGAGAGTGTATGTGCCGGGCTTCTGACTCTGAGAAAATCAGGGATTCATTTTCTTCTTTAGATTAATGAAATAACATGAAAAGGTGATGATTATCACATGATTATGTGAAATATATCCAATAATCCAGAGATTCCCAAATTTCCCAAATAAAAGAGTTTTGTCAGTCGAAACCCTTTTACCTAAAATATTTTAAACAAACAAATATATATATATATATATATAATCATTTATTTTAAAATGCATTTCATAACATTTATTTAAATGTTTTATTAAAACATCTATATAAATATTTTTTATTTTATTAGAATATATTCTTTATTTCTTAAATTATTTTAAATTTAATATTTTCTGATTTTAGTTTATT
Organism: Mylopharyngodon piceus; assembly: GCA_039654765.1. Taxonomy (NCBI): domain Eukaryota; kingdom Metazoa; phylum Chordata; class Actinopteri; order Cypriniformes; family Xenocyprididae; genus Mylopharyngodon; species Mylopharyngodon piceus. Next base: position 914,043 of record CM077452.1, on the reverse strand, counting down.
TTTAGCGTTTTTTATTTTTAAAATGATTTATTTTAATGTTATAATTTAATAATTTTTTGATAAATTATGAGTGTTTATATTTTACATTTATTTATTTTAATTTGACATTTTTAAAATTTTATTAATAATTTAATATTTAATTATTTTTTTAATGTTACATTTTTATGATTTAATACAATTTTAGAAAGTTTTTTTCATTGTTTTTATTTTAAAATTATTTTAATTTTACATTTCCATGATTTCATTTTTAGTGTTTTATTTTTAAATAATTTATTTTAATTAAAAATTTTCTGATTTAATAAATTTAGAAAGTGTTTTTTTTAGGGTTTTTATTTTACAATTATTTATTTTAATTTGACATGTAAGATTTAATTAATTTTTAGAAAGTGATTTTTAATGTTACATTTTTATGATTTAAAAACAATGAAAAAAACTTTCTAAAAATTGTATTAAATCATAAAAATGTAACATTAAAAATCACTTTCTAAAAATTAATCGAATCTTAAATGTCAAATTAAAATAAATAATTGTAAAATAAAAACAATGAAAAAACTTTCTAAAATTGTATTATTTTAAAATTATTTTAATTTTACATTTCTATGATTTCATTTTTAGTGTTTTATTTGTAGGGTTTTTATTAAAAATTTATTTTAATGTTACACTTTAATTCATTTTCAGAAAATGTTTTACTTTGTAAATTTTACAATTTATTTTAATTTGACATTTTTAAGATTTAATTAATTTTCAGAAAGTGTTTTATTTTGTGTTTTTATTTTAATGTTATAATTTAATTTTTTCAGAATGTGTTTTACTATGAGTGTATATATTTTACAATTATTTATTTTAATATGACATTTTTAAGATTTAATTATTTTTTAGAAAAATATTTTTTTAATGTTACATTTCTATGATTAATTAATGATGATCTTTTTATCAGTTTGGGAAACCCTGCTATAATCACATCAAATTAAAGGTTTCTTCTCACTGGTGCGGTGAAGACGATGCTGTTGTTGCCAGGCAACAGAGTGACATCATGAGCCTTAAGCATCTGAGCTCCATCATCCATAGCGAGGGCAGATGGCGCAGTGATGGGCGTGTCGAGGGACGTGGTGCTGTCGTGGCGTCGCATCAGCAGGTGCATGTTCTTACAGACCACGCCGGCGGTGTTCAGCGCGTTATCAGACGGACTGTGTTCCTGGATCTCGCAGAGCTCCAGCGCCGGAGACGCTGACACCGGACTGGCCGCCGGGAACGTGACGGTGCCGTCAGGGTTCTGAGCGGCTCGTTTCTGAGCCGTCGTGCCGGGCAGCTCCATGGTGAAGTGGACGCTGGCGGCGAGCTGCTCCACCCGTACGGGCACAGGCATCAGACTGCACAGATGCAGCTCCAGCTGCAGGACGGCACCGACGTGCACCAGTGCCGAGGCGGGACGGAAACGCAACTCGTGAAGCTGAGTGAACGAACTCATGCTCAGAGCAACACGCGGGTCTGTGAGAAAAGAGAAAGACAAGAATGTTGCAGACACAACCATTTGAGAACAGCTTTCCTGACACATATCTATCATGTGACCTGAAATAAAGCACACGATTAGTACTGATAGCATGATTTTATTAAGTCTGTCATTTTTGTTGCCTGGTAGCTGTGGTCAGTTTATCAGAACACAAAATTGACCTTTTTAAAATAATTTTTAAATATTTTATTATATTTTTATAATGTTATGTATATAACAACATTTTTAGTTATTTTATTATATTTTTCTAATATTTCAATAATATTAAAATTCATATTTAATATTATAACATTTATAATATTTAATTATTTATATTTTTATATATAATATAAATTTATATTTATATATAATATAAATATTTTATATTACTTGTTATTAATTTTTTATCTATATTATTTATAATTTTTTTATATTTTACAAATTTTACTGATATTGATGTTAAACAATTAATTTAATTTTCATAATCTTTAATGAAACACTCATTTAAATAAACAACATGAGACCTGAAATATTTTTTATAATTTTTAAGTATTTTATTATATTTTTATAATGTTGTGTATAACAATATTTCTTTAGTTAATTTATTATATTTCTATAATATTTCACTATATAATTATTAATACTTTTGATTTTTTTTACTTTACTTGTATATTAATATTTATACTTTTGTATTTTTTATATATTTTTATAATTTATTTTTATATTTTACAAATTTTACTGATATTTATTTTAGACAATTATGTTTATTTATTTAATTTTCATATATATAGATTTAATATTTCATTATATTTTTATAATTATTTACATTTCTTTTTAGTTATTATTTTTCATAATTTTATGTTTATTTAAAATATTTATTTTTATTTTTATAATCTTTCATGAAACTTTCACAGCAACTTTCTGTGAGCAAAGAGAAAGACAAAAAAAATTTTTTAAATAAAAATATTCAGTGGCTTGTTATTTAATTATTCATTGTTTAAAAGGAACAATTATTATCATCATCATTCAACAACATAAGAACAGCATTCCTGGCTCAAATCTGTCATGTGACCTGGAATAAAGTGTGCCGTTATGACATTTCTATAGTGTTTTTGTCATTGTTGCAGCCTGACAGCTGTGGTAAACACACTCCGAACACAAATCTGACCTTTCTGCTGACCTTTGCTCTCTGCGGTCTGGCTGGCAAAGGTCAGGATCTCCTGGCAGAAGTGCTTCCTCTCTTCATCGCTCAGGTTGGCATCGCTGGCGAGCAGAGCGCTCGTCTGCAGGTATCTACACACACGGTCAAAGAAAACACACGCACCAGACAAAAAACAGGAACCTGACCTCACTTCTAACAGCAGGAAACAACGTCATTTTACTTTAAGAATCTGTCATTTATTCTTTATTAGTTCACAGTAAGACCCGGAACATGTTTTAAGACGAGTCAGTCTTTGGTTGTGCACAAGCGTTAGAAACGTGTGAGAATCACACAAGATTCAGTGGTATGATATGGTCACGTGTTTTATCATTTACATGTGATCAGAGATGTGTGAAGGATACTCGTCCATTTTCTGCAGCTGTTTCTGACACTCTGCGATCTGTTTGCGTGTGTGTGTGAGCGGTAAACTCCAGCTCTCGGACACGTACGACTTCAGGGAATCCAGAAGGAAGTTCTCAGCACTTTGAGGGTCTCCCTTCCTCCTGCACACACACACACACACACGTATGATTAATCGTGCACAGGAGGGCGTTATACGTGCTTCTGTTCCTTCAGGGATTTTCAGTCATGCTCACATGTAGAATTCAGCCAGACTCTTCCCAACAAGCCGAGCCGAACGCAGCCGCCCGATCGCCCTGTACATCTCCATAGCGGCGTGAGACAGCTCCTGATCAGAGAGACAGACTCTCACAAATGATGTCAAAAATAAACCTAGTAATCACAGCGCTAAAATAAACACGCAGATTACAGGACTAAACTCTCACCAGATAGTGTTTCTCAAAGGCCTCTACAGACGATAACGCCTCCTTGAGCTTTTTATATGGACTCTGAAGGCTGTTCGCTGAGAGAGAGAGATTACAAACACATTACAGACATATTTTAAATAAGTATATATAAATGTGTGTGTGTAAATCAGGTGAACCAATGATTCAATGGCCCATTCATAAAGAGAGCCATTTACTTCCTGAAAGAATCGAATGACTGACTCAATGATTTACTCATTTAGACATTTACCGCCACCTACTGGTCTTCTTATTTAGAGTATCATGTCATTAAAAAAAATCATTTCATATTTCCATATTAATAAAAAACCCATTAAAGGGATAGTTCACCCAAAAATAAACATTCTGTCATCATTTACTCACCCTTTATGTTGTTTCAAACCTGTATGACTTTCTTTTGTGGAACATAAAAGAAGATACTTTGAAGAATGTTGGTAACCAAACTACTTTGGTTACCATTGACTTCCATTGTATGAAAAAAAAATACTGAGACATTTCTCAAATTATCTTCTTTTATGTTCAATTGCAGTTTAATTGTAGTGCATTCATGCCACCTCAATAAACAGTCTGTAAATATATCTAAACACAAATTCAGATGCATTTTCTTAAAAAAGATATCATGGCCGTTGAAGCCTAAAAGTTTGTGTAATAAATTCTATGTTGAATCAAACAAAATATTTCTTTCTAAGGGTACGTTTACACGACAACAATATGCTTAAAATGGAGAAGTTTTTCCTTCGACAACACCATTGTCAAAACGATCCCCATTCATACGAATCCATGAAAACAACTAAAAACGCTGTATTCTGCTGGCAGGCCATTAGATGGCGATGAAACACTATAGACTGAACGTGTAATAATGTATGTAATGTGTATGACGTCATCGTTTTCACAGATTTTTGTTGTTTACACGGAGACCGTTTTCAAAAACATGCACTTTGAAACCCATTTTCAAAAGTTTGCGTTTTTAGCCCACCAAAACGCAATTGTCGTGTAAATGAATGGCCAAAGCGCATAAAAAGTGTTGTGTAAACAGCCCCTTAAGCTACTTTTTATAATGTCTATTTGATGCTTTTCTCATTTAACACAATAAGGACTTTAAATTATCTTTTGGGGGTAATTTATCAGCCAAATCTGATGTACGATTAATTTGCGGTTAATTAGATCAATTAATAAACACATCATGTAATTAATTTGATTTAAAAATGTAATCGCTTGACAGCTCTAATATATATATGTAATTGTTTTTTTACACATCAGCATTGCACACAATACAGTACAATTTTAAATCTGAGCTTTACATATTTCTAACCGTAACCTGTTAAAGGCACAATATGTAATTTTTCGCCACTAGAGGTCGCCTATTCAAAACAAAAGTGTAGCTTGATGACGACGAGATTGAGCGTGGAATCATGGGATGTGTTGTCTTCACGTCTACAGATGGTGGAAAAGAATCGGGACAGGACTCGGGCAGAAATCATGTTCATGGATGAGATTATTAACGTAACTGTAGTATAAAGCAGAGCAGGGCGAGTGCTGTGGGAGCGGAACGAGGCCGCTGGAGCGATTGCTGGAGCGCGACACACAGCTTGAGAGCAGCGGGACTTTTATTATGCCACAGTCACCGCTTCCACTTCTTCCGGTCAAGCGTATGTGGGGTAACGCAGCGCTGTTTTATCATAATAGATACATTTGAGTGTGTTAATGTACATTTATCCAAAAATCTTACATATTGTGCCTTTAAATTTTAGTAAAATGAAAGGATAATGGAAAGTGATGTGTTCTTTTAGGCTAATTACCTGTTTCTGGTCTTTCTGCTCCCAGACCAGCCAGCAGGTCAACGGTTTTGTTCAGGTCCTCAGAGTTTGGGCCGTTCTCGGACACCAGACCACACAGATCACCCAGAGATTTCAGCTGCCAACAGATGAACACATGGTTGTTGGGTGTATTTAAATGCATCTCCATATCAGCATCAGATTGAAATACTTAGAGGATACTTACGCTTTATATTAAGGTGTCCTTGTTACAGTATAATTATACAAATAAGTACTCAGTAATATTAAGTAACATGCTCTAAGTGCTCTAATTTTGTTTTAAATGGAGTAAAAGTCTCAGTACCTTCTCGGTAGCATATGTCCACAGGCCCACGGTGTGAGAGAAGTTGGCCTCCAGTTGGCTGCGGTCACAACAGCCCTCGATCCTGTGCAGCACCTCCAGACAGCTGAGAAACACCCAGCAGTCCAGCGCGCCGCTCACCACAGACACCTGCAGCAGCGACACCCATCAGCCCACTCATCTGAATCACACCTGAATAAAGCTCTGAGCAAACACTCACGAGTACCTCCAGCAGTCGCAGCTCTTGCACACAGTTGTGCAGGAGTTCGAGCGCCCGGGCCGTCACCTCCCAGGGTCTCTGCAGGAAGATGAGCAGCGTACACTGGCGGGAGAACAGGTAACTGCGCAGATCCAGCAGACTGGCCTCTCCTCTCTGGATCAGATCACGCTTCTCCATGTCGATAGGTCTGCGCAACAGCAGCCCGTTCCAGCTCCGCACCGGCTGACAGAACGAACCCAGCCAGTTGGCACCATCTGAACACAAAGAAAACACAGAGGACTAGAGTGAAACCTGGGAATACTGGACGAGTTGGGCACAATTTACCTGAATCCAACCATGACAAAATTAAAATGAGCCCCATTTACTTTCTTAATTTGTCTCTTCTTAATATGAGTGATTTAAATATTTTAAACATGATTTAAATATTTTAATTTTATAATTTTATTTCAAATTTATTTAAAAAAGTATTTATTATATTTTTACATATTTAATCTATTTCTATAATGATATTTTATATGCTTTTTATTTTTCATAATTTTAGTTATTTATTTTTATATACATATAATTAAAAATAAATATTTTTATTTAATTTAAAAAATTTAAAATTGATATTTTGTTTTTATAATTTTATTTCATATTTATTTCAAAACACATTTAATATCTTTTTAAATATTTTATTCTACTTATATAATTTTATTTTTGTTTATTATTTTTTATTATATATATTATATATATATATACACTCCATATATAAAATTAAAAAATATATATATTTTTAATTCATTTAAAATGTTTAAAAATTTATTTTATATATATATATATATATATATATATATATATATATATATATATATATATATATATATATATATATTATTTTAATGAATTAAAAAAAAATTTTTTATACATTTTTTCATATTCATTTCAAAAAGTATTTATTATATATTTAAATATTTTATTCTATTTCTATAAAACGTATTTATTATGTTTTTATATATTTAATTCTACTCCTATAATTTTATTTTTATGTTTTTGTTATTATATTATTTTTATTTTATATTTATTTGAAAAAGTATTTATTATTTTTAATATTTTATTATTTTTGAATATTTTATTCTATTTCTATAATTATATTTTTGTTTTTATTTATTATTATATTTTCTAGAATTTTAGATATATATATATATATATATATGTATAAATAATTAAAATATATATTTTTAAATAATTTAAAAATGTTTAAAGTTATTTTTTTAATAATTATTTAATTTTTTTCAAAAGGTATTTATTATATTTTAAAATATTTTATTCTATTTCTATAATTTTATTTTTTTGTTTTTATTTTTTATTATTTTTTATAAATTAAGTTTATATATATATATATATATATATATACACACATATATATATATATATATATATATATAAAAATTAATTTAATTTTTAAACATTTTATTTTTATAATTTTATTTCATATTTCAAAAAGTATTTATTATATTTTAAAATATTTTATTCTATTTCGGTAATTTTATTTTAATTTTAAAATATTTTTTATAAATAAATATTTTATAAAAATATAATAAAGTATAAAAAATATAATAAATGAAAATATACATTCAATAATCTATCATAAAACTTTCTCAGCCCTTTTTCTTTTCTGCTGATGAAATCAAAGCTGTTTGGGTCAGTGGTAAAAAAAAATAATGACCAATAAAATTATAGCTTAACATTTCACAATCAAATAAATCCTGATGGCCAAAATCCCTAAAATTCCCTCCCTACATTATTTCCCACTGAATATTCTCACATACAGTAGTTAACTGTGCGTACGTTTTTTCATATTGCCTTTAAAACAAGAACGTCTGTTTCAAATATTAAATTAGGCCGGGCAACACAAGATATTAATGCACAGATGCCGGTTTACCTCCAGCGCCGAAGTTGAGCACATACTGTGTGAAAAGAGCGTCTAGTTCATCATACTGGACCAGAGCGTCTTCAAACTGCTGCAGCATCTCAAACACAAACGCCAGCTCCTCCTGATCAACACACAGACAGATTTACACAGCTGGAAACAGGCACTGTGTGTGACTGACAGCTTCCTCAGCCAATAACACACCTGGACCATGAAGTAGTCACAGAAGCTCCAGCCCGGCTCAGTGCGTTTCTCTCGGAGCGTCCGCATCTCGTCCTCGAAGCGGCCCAGATTCCTGGTGAAGGACATGAGCAGCAGCGTGCGCAGTTTAGTGAGGAACGAACTCCACGACTCCTGAGAGCGAGACGACTCCTTCAGAGGGTCAGACAGAGCCACACACCTGACAGACAGACAGATTTATTCACAGCAGATGAGACGTACACAAAACACTGGCGGAAAATCAATCAACGCTTATTTTCACACCATTTAGTGCATTAGATGATTAAACACTGTGTCAACAGGCTCAGGATAATCTCAAAACACTGATAACGACGGATTAATTGGTGATTATGTGAAAAACATGCGAAACATCCATCTGTAATAACCTGAATAAGATTCAGATCTGATTGACCGCTGCATGTGTTGAGTTTGATTATTTTGCTCAACGTGTTGATGTGATCTATTTTTTAATAAATGTTTTAAATTTTATTTATATTTATTAAACATATTTGTCATTTTTATTTAAATAACATAACGTATTTATAATATTTATTTAAATGTTTTATTATATTTTATAGCTTTATTTATATTTAAACATTTTTAATAAATAATATAATAAAAATATACAAAAATGTAATAAAATAAAAATATTTTTAAAACTAAAAATATATGATAAAATATAATAAAGTATATAAAATAGCTAAATGTTTTTATTATATTTTTTACATTTTAGTATTTTAACATTTTTTTTAATTTTTTTTTTATAATTGTTTATTTTTATAATTGTATTCATATTTTTATAAGTATTCGTTACATTTTTATTTTTAATATTGTATTTGTATATTTTTGTTTATATTTAAAAAATATTTTAATAAATATAAATAAAATAAATATTGTATAAAAATATAATAAAATAAATATATTTTTAAAACTAAAAATATATGATAAAATATAAAAGTATAAAAATAGCTCAGTGTCTTGATGTGATGTTTTTTACATTTTAGTATTTAAAAAAATTATTTTTTTATAATTGTTTATTTTTTAAATTGTATTCATATTTTTAAAAGTATCTGTTACATTTTTATTTTTATTACTATATTTGTATAATTGTTTATATTTATATACTTTTATTCTTTATATTTTATTTTTATAATAAATTGATTTTTATTTATTTCTTTAAACTAAAAATATATGCTAAAAATATAATAAAGTATAATAAATAGCTCAATGTCTCAATGTGATTTCTTTAAATTATTTTTATAACTGTTTATTTTTTAAAATGTATTCATATTTTAAAGTGTTACTATTTTATTTTTAATATTATATTTTTTATAATTTTGTTTATATTTAAAAAATATTTTAATAAATATAAATAAAATAAATATTGTATAAAAATATAATAAAATAATAATATATTATACTTTTATTTCATTTTTTTTAACTACAAATATATGATAAAATATAATAAACTATAAAAATAACGAGTTTAGTTAATCAGGATGATAATTTTAAAACACTGCAAAAGACTGATTAATTGGTTTGTTTACCTGATTAATTAGACATTTAGTTTCTGTTCAAAGCATCTGTCTATAATAAGAGTAAGAGTGAGATCTGATTGACCGCTGCGTGTGTTGAGTTTGTTCATTCAGCCGTACGGCGCGCTCAGCTCACACGCTCATCAGACATGTAGCAGCGCATGTAAAGCTATCATCAGCACTAAATGCGGCGCAGATCTCAGTCACAGCAGCTGCTGACGCGCGCTGGGATCAGGAGCTATTTCAGCGCTGCCGGAGTCGGGTTCCGCGCGTCTCACCTGTCGCTCTGTTTGTTGCAGAAGTCGTTCCGGATCTTGTCCACGATGGAGGTGCGCGGCAGGATGTTGGTTTTGTTCTTCTTCTTGTTGTCACTCTCCACCACCACGATGAGCCAGTCCACCGACCCGTGGAGACGCAAGACGCCCTGCCAGCGCTGCATGTCCTCTTTAACCGATGCCTTGTACACCTCGGTGTCCTGATACACACACACACACACACACACACACACACACACACACATTAAACAACACCTGCATCTCAGAATGGCGTACTAAATACTGTTTTTAAAATGTATAATGCACATTCCATCTCATTCTTGATCAAACAAGTTCAGACATTTTAAAGCAAAATTGGATTAAAAATATTTGGATATAAACAACTTTTTATTTCACTAAAACATCATTCTTTTAATGCTATTTGCATACCGTATTTTCCAGAATATAAGTCATGTTTTTTATCATTTGAAACTTACAAGTGTTCGTGCTGAACGAGAGAGGAATGTGAGATCAAGTTTATTTCTTTAGCACATTTCCCACATGCCGGTAGTCTCAGTTTCCCTTTAAATACATTTGTTTAGGCTTTGGATTTATAATAAATGTTGTTTATAATGAATGCCACTATAATTTGTTATATACTTATATTTTTCATTCCTGTTCTGTTTTGAACACTGTTAAATCTAAAGGATTTGTTGTGAAGTGAGGGGAACTAAAATGCATGTTCATAATGTTTGTAAACGTTTAGTTTTATTTACCAGTATTTTACATAATTTCTGAATGTAATAATAAAATGTGATTTATACATCGTTGCAACTTGCAAATCAGTGTTTTTTTTTTCTCTCAACAATGCAATTTTGCCTTTGTGTGACTTATTTTCCAAAAAAAAAAAAGAAAAAAAAAAAGGTAATTTTGCACTATTCTTACAGATACACAATTCTTTTCAAAGAAAACACGATTTCAAATCGTTTCAAACACGTTTCAAATAGAGATCACGATTCTCACACAATTCTAAATAGACAACTATGTTTACTTACAACTATGTTTAATTATTTTATTTTATTTTTTTTTTTTTAAAAATCGGTTAATGATTCAATGACTCACTCATAAAGACTTCACTTGTTTCATTACTGGATGAATCAATGTTTTTGAACAAATCTCTTGAATGAATGATTCAATGACTCACTCGAAAAGACTTCACTTGATTCATTACTGGATGAATCAGAGTTTTTGAATGAATCTATTGAATGAATGATTCGATGACTCACTCATAAAGACTTCACTTGTTTCATTACTGGATGAATCAGTGTTTTTGAACGAATCTCTTGAATGAATGATTCAATGACTCACTCGAAAAGACTTCACTTGTTTCATTACTGGATGAATTAGTGTTTTTGAACAAATCTCTTGAATGAATGATTCAATGACAAATACATTTGTTTAACACTTGTCGCCACCTACTGGTGTAACGATGTAATTGCGACAATCTTTATTTGAAGCGTCAAGTTACTTTCAAAAGTTGATTTGCTCTATTTTGATCACTACCGTAGACATCAGTGTTTATATCCGAAATATAAACTTTTATCCCAGTACTTCTGTGGTAATTTCAACAAAAAATAGTGCACTTTTAATACCAGGATAATGCACTTATTTAACATTAAAAAATTAAGCGTGGAATGTTGGACACATGCACTTAACGGTTGCAGCTTTAATTATTTAGCGGAAGGAATAAGGCTGTCCAACTTTGGATTACAAAATAACCTTTTGAAACTCGTACACTAGATGGAAGAGTGCATAGTATGTCATTAGGGACACAACTATGGTTTGATCTGAGACTCACGCAACAGTCGGTCCAGTAGATGTGCAGGAAGGGGAACGTGAGCAGCGCTTTATTTCCCTCTTTAGGAAGCAATTCCTCCTTAAACTGGACAAAATTAGCCTCCAGATAGATCATCTTTGGTGCTCGTCCGTAAGACCTGAGACGAGAAATGAACAATATTCCTCATTTAAATAATTCATATGCAGAATAAAGGGGCGGGGCCTGGTTGAGTTAGTTAGTAGTGTGTTGAAACTGCCGGTTATGGTAAGGGGCGGGACATTTCCCAAACACACTCGAAGCGCTTGACCAATCACAACACACTGCTCCAGCCGACCAATCAGAGCACATTGTGCTTTTCAGAAGGAGGGGCTTCAAAGAGACAGGAACTAAACAGAGCGTTACTGACAGACTGGGAAGAGAGGAGCTGCAACAATGGAGAATTTGAGGAAAATAATGAACATTCAAGGTAGGGCCAAAAACAAAATCAAGACTTCAAGTCCTCTTCAATCAATCCCTGCTGGACATTCTGGTTCTGCTTTAATTTTAAACTATCTTCTACACTTCTTTGACTGTCAGTATGAATCCCGGTGGATTCTTATCAAAACAAATGCATTTCTTCTGAACACAACACATTAAAATTGTTGAGACTGTTCCAGATCTGGTCCTTTCAGAGTGAGGATCTAAACAGGAAGACCTTAATGACTGGATTTCCCTGTCAGGCCTGAAAGATCATGTGACAGAGACTGCTTCCTTATTTCAGCGGCACACAACAGAACGGTGTCTCATCACACCACAGCAGAATATAAGACTTGAATTGAACGACTAAAGACAAGAATCATGGGCGATCACAGCTGAATTTCACAGCACAGCTCCAGTGGATCAGCTTTAAATACGACATAAACGCCCTGAAGGAGGATAAAGTCTAAAGAGAAGAAAGAAAATACTCTTTTGTGACTGTCAAATGGGAAACAAATGTCTTGAGGAGAATATCTAATATCCTCTCGCCTCTCGGTTCACACAGAGTCATGGAAAAATGTGTTGTATTTAACACACACATAAATGGCAAGAGCTTTTCTCCAAACCTCAAACTCCAATCTGATGTTTATGAAACTTTCTGTAGTCAGTGATGAAGATATTCAAATATTATAAACATTAACAATCATGATTTTCTGTAAAGCTGCTTTGAAACAATGTGCTTGTGTACTTGACGATGTATGCAGGATCCTCCAATCATCATGCACTTTAAGCCCCACCCCTGCAAGCTTGCACTCATCTGCATACAAGTTTGAGTGCCACGCCCACATCTCAAAACCCAATCAACAACCGATGCACAGAATCAAGCCCCGCCCTACATTGATTCTTTTTCGATAATCTGTTAAACTCAAATGTACATCACAATACTGAAGATCTGATGCTAATTCTGTTTCATAGGGACCATATATAGATATATAGAAAGGCATAACCCTATATAATAAAATATCAGCTGTGCAGTGAGAGAATATGCCATAGTAAAGCAGCGTTCACCTTCTCCACTCCATGGGTTCTCTGGGCAGCTGTTGGGTCAGTGAGCTGTACAGGGCCGTGAACAGATTCTGATCGCCCGCACCTGCTCAACACACACACACACACACATTACCAGCCTGAAGTTTGTCACTTTAATTTCACAGTTAAACCACTATAACACATCTACAGTGCTCCATTCTTTATTTATTCTTTTATACATGTTTGTTAATGGTCATGCATCATTTAAAGGTGCAGTAAGCAATTTCTGAGAAACGCTGATATTTGAAATCACCAAAACAAACACGCCCCTACCCAACATGATCTGATGGTGCGTTCAAGGCATGTCGGACAGATTGTATTTACAAGTTGAACGCACATGAAAGCCACCACAAAGTCGTAAACACTGTAAGCCCTGATGGTTACAAGTTGGGGGCGTGTCAGTGAGAAACGTGGCGGAATACCACAATATTTATAGGTAATAAGCAGTGACATTTCAGGCTTTTTTATTTACAACAAAATAAGCTAATTCCCTGTAGGGCTGCATGATTAATCGCACGATACGAAAAATAACATTGAAATCGCTTAAACGCTCTTAGTGCGATTATGAAAATTTTATGCGCAGCTTGTCAATTAAGTATGGCTCCAAATGCTAATCCATCTGAAAGCATGAGTCGCTTATAATGTACATTTGAAAAAGCAACACGTGTCAAACATCTTTCCAGACATGAGAAGCATTTATTAACATCTTGTCCAACAAAAGACAACATTTAATAACATGTTTTTACTCTAAACTCACTTCATAACAACAGTTGAGCATCCTTCTGTGAGATGATGTGGCTTCTTACACAGAATAAGGCAGTCGTGTGTTTATTAGTCATGTTTAATCAATCAAAGCTTTCAATCTTCTGTTTATTCAGCTACAGCGATAGTATGAAGCCCATTGAGATTTCCTGGAATGATGCGTGTTATGTACTTCTGCGGCATGGCATATTTGGAGTTTCTGCGCAAGAGCGCCCTCTGGCTTTTAGATGGAGAAGCATTTACTACTGATCACAGAGCTCGCGTGCAATAAAATTTGCGATAAATCACGATATATCGTGCAGCCTTAATTCCCTGCATAAAATATAATATAACAAACAATATAATATGAAAAAATAAAGTTTACAGTGGCTTCATAAATTAGTTAAAAACATAAAAAAGCAAAACACACCTTATGCACATTCTTTGTTCTTCATTTTAGAAGTAGAGTTTAAAAACCTTGCTGTATTTTTGTGTAGTTAATTAAGAGAAGGTACGCCACCATCTTGCTCCGACAAAAGTGACTTATGTGGTAAACACGACTTCCCAACTCGTAAAATGCGAACTTCCCAGGAGGACTTGAACACACCAACACCCCTATCTTGACAGCTCCGCCCCCAAATTCACAAACACGGTATGCAACACAGGCTCCTCCCCCCTCATGAGTGGACACGTCCCTTACTGCTGATTGGCTACAAGAGTTTTGGTGTCAAATATCAACAGCGTTTCTCATAAATTGCTTACTGCACCTTTAATATACATCAGGGTTATTATAGTTACTAAAACTATAACCGTAAAAAACATTTCAGTTACTTGACATAAAACTTAACATTAAAAATTTTAAAATTGATGTAGCTGATATTTACATGGCAGATATTTGCCAATCTAGACAGGATTCTGTGTGCAGCAGCAGCATTTGGTGTAATTATATTCATGTTTAGGGAACTCACTAGAAGACAGCTAATAAAATGTCAGTTTTGGCTGAGGAAACTAACATATGAATTACCAAAATACTGTGTTACAGTCATTGTATTTGATGGCATCAGGTACTCAAATATGATTCACCAATGTAAATCTAACAGCATTTGGTAAATGTTTAACATAAAGATGGTAATACCACAGTATGTTCTGTTTTGTTTTTTGAATGAATTTGCTTGTGATTACATGTTTACGAATTTAGACTGATTCGGTAGAGAATCATTCAAACAGATTCATGGATAAGAACTGAATCAGAAGAACGATTCGTTCGGTTTGCGGGTTTTACTCCACTCAAGCAATATCCCGCTAAAAGCAAAGCCGCAAAATACAGATTCGTTCATTTAATAAAAATCCCTGATATTTCCATTATGACATGAGGAATATCATGAATCAGATGTCAGTGTGAACCACCACAACACACCAAAACACCGCTGCAGTCGTGATGACAGTATTATGAGGGTTATAACATCCACTCACAGGTCACTATGGGTTTGTTCTCCATCGTGTAGATGATGGGCTTCTCCTCATGGGTCTCCATGGGTTCCGTTCATCAACATCAGAGTAATCGATCACATTCAACACCGCTAATGTATCGATGAGGCCCCTTCACTCTCCATTTCCTATCTGCTGACAGTGAGCGACGACTTCCGCCCCGCGTCACAGCCATCGAGGAAGTCCACTACAAAAGACTTTTACTTTATAAAATATTAAAGATAGTTACAACATTGGCTTCTTTTTGTATAAACAAATTATTCAAAAAAATCTTTTTAATGGTCATGTATCATATACATCAGGGTTATTATAGTTAACTGAAATTAAAACTAAAACCGTGAGAAAAAGAAAACATTTTCGTTACTTGAAATAAAATATAACGTATTTTATTTCAGCTAGGTGCCAAGGCAACATTTTTCATTTTCATTTAGTATAACTACTAAAATAACTCACACTAAAACTGAAATAAAAACTTTTTTTAACATTTTAAAAAAACTAATAAAAATTTTTTTATTAGTTTTTTTTTTTAATTTTGCGGCTTTGCTTTTAGCGGGATATTGCTTGAGTTTTTTTTAGTACTAAAACTTTTACGAAACCTAAAATGAAAAGGTAAAATATAAAAATAAAAATTAATTTAAAATATAAATAAAACAGTAGTAGTATTTCAGTGATACTAATATATGCTAGCGGTTTCTTTTGTTACATAATGTCCATGATCATTGCCAGGTGATAAAATCATACAAAGAATTTATTATTTTAAATTTACAATTTTTTTGTGAGGGGAAATACAACAAAGTAACCTATTAATCTCGTGATTACATGCCAATTTTTAGAAAACAATTAACTGTAATGTCAAATTATGTAAATGTAATTATATCTATTATATTATTTATTTATATTAATAAATAAAATAATTTGGTTTTATTAATTTATTTGCATATTTAAATTTTTTACATTTTTCTCTGAACTTTTTCACGGAGCCCCTGACCCCATGGGCGTCTCCAGTTTGAAAACCAAATGAAGACGTATTAAAAAACTTCAGCGTACAACATTTATTTTGAAATCTGCCACCTATGCCGCCATATTCTTATGAGGGCGCGCTTCACACCGCAGCACGAGCGCCATTACAGATCCCGCAGTCATGCGCGTGTGAGATAGCAGGCCGCGAGACGATTGATAGAATCCATTGAGACAAAATCGAGTAAAATCGCGTTTCTACCGCACGGATTTAAATGTCTTTCGATTGACGTTCACCATCATCAGATCGGAGCCATAATGACGTCCAGCACCAATGTGATCCAGGTGACGAACGTGTCGCCGAGCAGCACCGCGGAGCAGATGCGAACACTGTTTGGCTTCATCGGAACAATCGACGAGCTTAAACTCTTTCCACCAGAGTGAGTATAAAAATGTTCCAAAACACTCCCATATAAGCACGTTCAATGTAGAGAACACACATACGGCAGTTCGGCTGTATAACAATACCATAATTTTGCCTTCATCCCGATTATATGCAAAAATATGTATAGACACAATACAACCACAGTGTAGCTCGATCTATTCTCGCTATTGTAGATAAAGTGCACAAACTCGAACACAAATTCATCCGTTTAGTTTGACCAGTTAAACAGGTCAACACTTGTTTTGTTTCTTTCTTTATTTGTTTAAATAATATCGTTCATTTATCTCCAACTTATCCACATGTGAGCGTCAGACCTCCTCATAACGAATTCAGATTATTAAAACAACCAACAGTAGACGCATATTTTACAGTTTGGGTGCAGTTTACAGTAGTTGCTCTTTATTGCATAAATGAGGCGTGACGTCACGCACGTAAACCTGCGTCTGTGCGTCATTACTGAATTGTACGGAAGCCCATTTCCGCCACATAATCATGCTTTGGTAAATCTTGATTACATAAAGTTATAATTATGAGATAAAAAGTCTAGATTGTGACACTCTAATTAGTCATTATGATATTAAGAAGTCGAAATGATGACAAAAAGCTGAAATTGAGATTAATTTATAAAAAAAAAAAAAAAAACCTGACTCATAATGACTATGAAATTATGATTTGCAAAATTATATATTTTTATGCGGTGGTAATGGGCTTCCGTACAGATGTACTAAATGACATGCGCTGCGTTCAAAATCGCTTACTGTCTGAGTAGGTTTTGTTTTACTTGGCGACTGTTAAAAATGTACGTTCTATATAGAATGAATATAGGTAATATGAATATTTGGACGTACAACATCCGCCATGTTGTTACTGTCATGTGACCTACCGGCATCAGTTGCATCGCTTCACTGGCATTCATGTATCCTCTCCCGTGGCCTCATGGGATAGTATAGTGTCCATTGAATGCGCACTTCAGAGTCTTGTCGAAAGTAGTAGGTCATCCAGGTACTTTTCGCCTACTGTTTTTCAGATATTATTTATTTGGACATACTACTCTTTCGGTGTACTGTTTTTCGCTTACTACTTAGACATACTACTATTTTGCCGTACTGTTTTTCGCATACTATTTAGACATACTACTATTTTGCCGTATTGTTTTTCACATACTATTTATTCGGACATACTGCTCTTTCGGCGTACTGTTTTTCGAATACTCTTAATTCGGGCATATTTCTCTTTTGCCAAATTGTTTTTCGCATACTACTTATTCAGACGTACTACTCTTTTTCCGTACTGTTTTTCGCATACTGTTATTCGGATGTACTACTCTTTCGGCATACTGTTTTTCGCATATAATTATTTATTCGGATATACTACTCTTTTGGCGTACTGTTTTTTGCATACTATTTATTCGGACATATTACTCTTTTGCCAAATTGTTTTTCGCATACTATTATTCGGATATACTACTCTTTCGGCGTACTGTTTTTCGCATAATATTAATTCGGATATACTATTTCAACATACTGTTTCGGATGTACTCTTTCGGCGTACTGTTTTTCGCATACTACTTAGACATGCTACTCTTTTGGTGTACTGTTTTTCGCATACTACTTATTCAGATGTACTACTCTTTCCGTACTGTTTTTCGCGTACTATTATTCGGATATACTATTCTTTCGGCGTACTGTTTTTCGCATACTATTTATTCAGACATACTACTCTTTCGGCGTACTATATAGTAGAGAAGTATTCGATTTCGGACGCAGCGCTGGTTTTGACCGCAGCTTGTTTTTAGGCATAGAACTACATTTCCAGGCCTGACTAGCCAGCAGTAAATGCAGTTAATGTTGATTTCACTGCTCAGGCAGGCAGTATGTAGGGTTCTCCCTCCAGTAGCTAACTTCTGTTCTGTGCTTTTGTTGTTTTTCACCCAACGAAAAACATCTGGCGTCATCATATCTGCAGCGAAGGTAGGACGCTGGTGGATCTGCTCTGAAGCTGGCAGATCTAAAACTGAGCCGGATCTTGGATCTTTATGACATGCCGTAGATGAGCCGCATCTGTTGATTTGCTCGAATCAAGCCAAACATGATGAATATTTGACTGCAGTGTTTGAAACTGCAGGAGGTGTGTGTGATCAGTGTGTGTACTGTACATCTTGCAAAAGCATCTATATTTTCTTTCAGTGATTCTCCCTTGCCTGTGACTTCACGTGTATGTTTTGTAAAGTTCCACGAGCCGGAATCAGTCGGAGTTTCCCAGCACCTGACCAACACGGTCTTCGTGGACAGAGCGCTGATCGTCGTCCCCTTTGCAGAAGGTTTGTGCCGTTCATATTTCTATTCAGATACGTGATCGATCCCTTCACAGTGTAGATGACGGCGGCATTAGTGCAGTGAATCCCCAGCGGCCGTCGCTCAGTCCTGAACGTAGACGTACAATTACATCAGTATGATTGTATATTTCAGAAATATCAATGAGATGCTTGGGAATGAATCCCTGAATGGCAGGAGCTCATGTTTAACTCATTGCCTTTGCAGTTTAGTTTCATTTTTTTTTTTTTGTTAAACTTTTCTCTTTGTCATTTGTGTGTGTGATTTTTATAGTGAACAAGGCAATTGCAGAGCCGGCAGATGTCTGAGTGTGACCCTCTGCTGCCCTGTAGAAAAATAAAAGCGGCCAGCCCACGTGTTTCCCTGCTGTAAACTATAATCCTCTCTCTTGTGTCTCCAACTGAATTCACTTGAGTTCACAGACAAAGATCGATCCGTCTATTCATGCAAAGCACAAATGTTTAGGCTCAAATCCTTGTTGGTTTCCACATTTCTGATTGAACTGCATGCTAATCAGACACGAGATAATCTACGGTAAGACGAGATGTAGCGCATTTCTGCATGAGTGTTTTGCACACATATATGCACACTAACTATCAGATATAATGATAGCTAAACTCAGGGCGTATGTGATATTTGTCCAACCTCCCTTTTTTGAGTAAGAAACAGTCTGAGAATGTTCTTTTGTTCCTCTCCACATGACTGAAAAAGGCCTGAGACGCTTTTTAACGGTCGTTTCTGTTTTTTGTTGTTGTGTTTTCCAGTTCTTTTCCCTGGTTCTGCAAGTCCTGTAAACCAGGCCCAGCAGAAAATGCCACCCAACAGTTTTGTCTTCTGCAGCTTGTCCTGTTTCTCTCTCTCTCTCTCTCTCTCATATTATCTCTCTCTCTCTCTCTCTCTCTCTCTGGTGTGTGTGTGTCAGTGATGATTGTGTTGTTTGGAGTGAAATATTAATTTCAGAGGCGTTCACCCAATGGACTCCATGCACTCACCAGACATTCATTTGTCATTTAATACTAGTTATTTTTTCCTTCAGCATTTGACACACAGTCTCTAGTTGAGTTTAAACTGGGCTTTTGCTGGAAGGTGTCCTTTCTTCTCTCTTTTTATCAAGTTTGTGTCTCAATCTAGCACACACACACACATTCAACAGACGAGTTTAGATGTGCTTCCAAAGGTAAAGGCAGTTTTAGCTCTCAAATACCAGCAAAAGCCCCCTAAACAAGTGTTATTTGCATTAGTTATGGTAAGTCACACCATCAGTGGATTAATAAACTGTCATTTGATGCTGACACCCAAATCATAAACTCTGTTTTGTCTATCTTGATGTCTCTGTGTGCTTTATAGCGAAGCAGCCGACCTGAATCGCTTGTTCATTATACAACTTATGAAACTTGAGAGCACATCCCAGTGGAGATCCGGCTGTGCTTGCTTACATTTGGTTCATGACTTAAAAAATCAAGTTCAGGTGATAACATCTTGGCAGTGTGTCTAGTGTCATTTCCTTTTCTTGTAGTATTGTGCACTTCATGCTTTTGTTAAGGGACCTCATGTGTTAGCTTCCTCTGACAAAGCGAGTACTGATGTAAGTGCAAATATAGACTTGCAAAAAAAAAAAAAGAAAGTTTCACTTTGTGGGGTCTGTTTGTGTGTGGTGCGAGAACCATGGCGTGGTTTAACTGTGGCGTTTCTGTCCTGCAGGAGTGATTCCTGACGAGTCCAAGGCTCTATCACTGCTCGCTCCAGCCAATGCCGTCGCAGGATTGCTGCCAGGAGGCGGGCTCCTCCCGACGCCCAACCCCGTCCCATCTGTGAGTGTCAATCACTGTAATAAGAGACGCTCGCCCTCTTTGGACTATAATGATGTTGATGTTTTGTCTGTTGTCAGATTGGTGGTGTTCCTCTTGGAGGTCTAGGAGGGCCTAACTTGGACCCCATGGCAGCTCTGGCAATGGCAGCGCCCAATATAAACCCTCAGGTTTGACTTTTTCAACGATAGCCCTGTTCCAGACCTTGAGCAGAAGGATTTGTACACCAGATCTACTTCACTATTTCACTAATCGCTAACGTGTTTTTCTTCTTAGACTTTGTCAGCTGAGCAGCTCATGAAGCTCATGGCATCCATAGACCCCAAGTAAGTCCATCAATATCATAGTCTGCTCATTTAGGGCTGTGAAAATTGTGCAGTTTAACAATTACATTTTTACACCAGGATCAGACTGCACAATATTTTTGTCTGTTACAATAGTGACCATGTCAGAATATGCGTGTTTTTTTTGACTCCTAAATTCTTGTCGTGGAGAAGAAACTTTGCCTCCCGACCAGTCATCGCTTTCCATCTTTAACAATGTGCGGCGTAATGTCATTGAAATGAGAGATGTCATTGCGTCTGATTTCTGAAAACAAGAGCATAAGAAAAAAAAAATAATGGCTAGTGAAGCGGTAAAGGAGAATATAATGAATTATTTGCCAGCCTAATGCTAATTCCAGTACTTGCCGTGTTGCTGATGCTCCTCTGCTATCGTTCGCCATCTTTTTTCACTTTGTGGTGTTCATCCCTTGAGGAAATATCGTAAAGGCAGGAGTATTGTTGCTGTAGCTCCACAAACCTTTCCTCTATTGCATAATTCCACCTAGCAGCTCCAATACCTTTCGTTTCGCCATGTTTGAAAGCTGTGTACGAAAGAGCTTTTGTGGTCCTACGCCACGTTTGTCAATGCCACAGATGTGCCGGAACCCATTATGGAGGACTGAAAAAAAATTAAACATGCTAGTCTTTCTGTCAGGACGTCGTGAAGCATCACAGACGCGGCTCTGGTTGTTGTCCACTATGACTCTATATGAGAGAAAACAATTGATTCTTGCGTCCCGAGACCAGTTGTCACTCGACGCCGATTGCCAAAATTGGGCTGATATCATGTAGTCTAAACTGGGTATTAGGGCCCTATGAAATGCTTCATTTTATTTATTTATTTTTACCAAACTTTGTTTTTTTTTCATTAGTTTTTCTGGATTAAATTTGATAATTCAAAAAAAAAAAAAAAATGTATTAAAATGTTTACAATAATAGGGCCATATGAAATGTATTTTGTCAAATTCAGTGTTGTCGTTTACATTTTTGGGGGGGATTATGATTTAACAAATTCATTATCAAAAGAAGTTGTAATTGCATACATAAAATAATTAACAATTTAATTAATCTTTTAAAAAGAAAAATCAAATGAAAATGTAACCATTCCTTTTATTTTTTGGCAAACAAAATGCTGCGCAACAAAGGTTAACTGTTAAAATTAAAACAAAGTTTTAATATTTGTTATTAATGCTACTACTTATTGGGAAGTAAATTCTACTGTACAATAGTAAAATGCCCATTCGATGCATTGTCAAAGCCCTAGTCTTCATATAGTGAGATGCAGACGAGAATCACACATGAGTTTGTGTAGTAGAGCAAACTGAGACGCACAACATGCAGTCTTTAATATTCACAGACACTAGTCCATATCACCATTTGATATGCAGAGATCATAAGGCCCCACTCGTCTAACTGAGGTTCAGTGTGTTCTCATCAGTAATTTGCTGTCATTGCAGGCTGAACCCTCTTGCCGCTGGGCTGAATCTGACCCCTGGACTGAAGGCGGACGCCTCTAATAAAGAGATTGAAGAAGCCATGAAGAGAGTGAGAGAGGCACAATCACTGATCTCCGCCGCAATCGAGCCTGGAAGTGAGTGATGCACCCGGACAGACACTCTAGATCAAATCAGTGTTATTTTAGTTTTGAATGAGAGGGCACTGTGATAAAGCGTTTGTTTCTTCAGGTAAAAAGGATGATAAACGGAAGCGTTCGAGATCCAGGTCAAGATCCAGACGCAGGAGGTCCAGGTCCCGCTCCAGACACAGGTTTGTGGAGATGCCCTAATCATCAAAATTTGAGCTGATGTTCATATCCTGGACTGATTTGAATATGTTGTGACCGCAGGCGCTCTAAGAGTCATTCCAGACGGAGGTCTCGCTCCAGGAGCAGGAGGAGGTCGAAGAGCCCCAGGAGGAGGAGGTCTCATTCCAGGGATCGCAGCAGACGCTCCAGGTCCAGGTGAGTTTTGTCATCAGGCGAAACCATGTCAGATGTGCTCTTGGTTTCTCAGGGTTAGTCGTGCAATAGCAGTGGTCTGTTTCCTTTAAAAGATGTTTGTGTTTTGTTTTGAATGTAGAGATCGGAGGAAGGATGAAAAGAACAGAAAACGTTCAAAAACTCCACCGAAAAGCTACAGCAGCGCGAGACGGTCCCGCAGTACCAGCCGGTGAGTGTGAAATCCTTTTTCAAATTCCGTTTTAATTGTTTTATTAAATTTTAGTAATCAAAAAGCATGTCTAACTAATTAAAATCATGAAACTTAAACAATTATTAAACAGTTTAACAAAAAATTCATTTTTTATGGTCATATGAAATGTTTTATTTTCAAGTTCTGTTTTAGTGGTTTAAATTAATAATCAGACAAAGCATATCTGATTAATTAAATTCATAAATCTTTAACTATTTATTTCTACACTAATAGCGCCTTATGCAATGTTTTTCAGAAAATGTCCGTTTTAATTAAGATAAAAAACGGTGGTAATCAAATGAAGGAATAAAACTTTAACAATTTAACCAATCTTTTAAAATGTAATATTACTTAAAAAAAAAAAAAAAAAAAAAAAAAAAAAAAAATTAATCATTTTATTAGTTTGAGAAGTATATTCTACTGTACAATAATAATATATTTCTGTCTCAAATTTTTTATTTTGACCAGTTGTAGTGATGACCTTTTGAGTTTTTTTGCACTTTAATATTCAGACACTAGTCTGTATTGCGATTATTGTACAGCCCTAGTTTTGATTTTATTCATCCAAAATTGCCAAAAATCATCAAATTCCATTTTTATGACTGGAAATGGGGCCCTTTGAGTGTTTCAGTTCAGCCTTTTTTCACAAGTACATCTTTTAAAGTAAAATGACATTCACGGATCCACGGAAATGATTAAAAACGCTGTATTCTGCTGCCAGGCCAGTAGTAGGTGCTGTCACTTTGTAAAGAAACACTACACGCCTATAGATTGAACACGTAATACGCATGACGTCACCTCTATCACAAATTCGTGTTGCACTTTAAAACCCGTTTTCAAAAGTTTGTGAATGACCAACGAACAATTTGCGAATTTTTATTCATTTATTTATTTATTTTTAATCTGCGTCAATAAAACGGCACCTAAATTGTGGTTTATATCAGGTCAAAACTCCTCTTGATCCAGCAAATGTTTCTTTCTCCAGCAAACGGCACAGGAGAAGTCGCAGCATGTCTCGATCCCCAAAGAAGTCTCGATCTCCCAAGAGAAAACTGTCCCGCTCCCCGTCTCCTCGCAGGTAATGCACACGCACGAGCTCCTACACAGTTGCGTCTCCTTCCTCAGACCTGCTTTAACCAAAAAACTGCATGTTTCTTTCAGACACAAGAAAGAGAAAAAGAAGGATAAAGACCGCGAGAGAGACCGTGACCGAGACAGAAAAGACGACCGGGAAAGAAACCGGGAAAAAAGGGAACGTTCCACCAGCAAGAAGAGCAAAGACAAGGACAAGGACCGAGACCGAAAGTCTGATAGCGAGAAGGGAGATGTGAAGGTACGACTGTCTTGCGTTTACGAACTAACCAGTCAACTCGCACTTTACACTGTGTCCTAACCAGACGCGACTCGATGAAACGTATCTTTACTATGTTAATCAACCGTGATTGGATTCTATTTTAGAAATTGTTTCTATTTCTGCAATGCCACAGCTTGAGTAACAACATAGTATGACAGTTATAACCTCATTTGTGTTATATTTCATGTTAAAAGAATTCTGAATATCATTTTGTGTGATCTTTTATAGCCATACTGAAAGTGACAGTGAATAATTCGTTAATGGTGCTGTTTGTATTTTAATAGAGTGGTGGAACTATGACGCATTTTTGTAGGCCAAAACCCGAAAGCGAGTTAGCATTTTAGCACTTCCGGTTCCATCGCCCCAAAGTCAATAGGTTTTTAGTTAAATGGCTAAAATAAGGTCCGTGGTTAACACAAGCTCAAGATACTTTCACGTTTTATTCTACGACATAAAATACATCAGTATTAACCTACCCGTGATTTCTTTAAGCTGTTACATGTCTTGAAAATGACGGTTGCTAACAAGTGGCTAAATCAGACTACAGAGGCAGTCGGCGACACTAAACATCACGCCGAACAGGTAAGCTCAGTCCGCTTTTACAGCCTAGTTATGCTTATAACTTCGCTCTTACAAACTATTCTAATTCAAAAAATGTTTTTAGATAAAGATTGAAAGACTTGTCGGAAGCTTAGTGGTGGTGACATTAAAATTGTGCGAGCGTGGTGTAGTTCGCTTATAGCCTACCTTTAGCTTTTTGCTTCTGGCGACTGCATTTAGGCTTCAAAATTCATAAGTTGT
The DNA here is from genome assembly GCA_039654765.1 of Mylopharyngodon piceus. Taxonomy (NCBI): domain Eukaryota; kingdom Metazoa; phylum Chordata; class Actinopteri; order Cypriniformes; family Xenocyprididae; genus Mylopharyngodon; species Mylopharyngodon piceus. The sequence continues at coordinate 888,477 of CM077452.1, read as the reverse complement.
TCATCTGTGAAAATTAGCTTGATGGACAAAATGTGTAAGAATCATAAACTTTTGTTGATCACAGAGATTATTTTTTGCGATAATCCAAAAGCCTATGGGAAGATCCTACTGGGTTTCTGTTGAGGAAACCAGCGTGATGCTAACTGACATCATAGTTCCACCACTTTGCAAACATGCTGTTTTTTTTTTTTGTTTTTTTTTTTTCCCTCCGAAAAACAATCCTACAGCCAGTTATTCTACTGAAATGCGCGTTTCGTGTTGGAAATGTCTGTGTGATCCCGCCCACCGCCAATTTACCCAATAGTATTTCAACACCCCAGGTTGCCAGTTGGTGTAAAACAGTGTATTGCAGCCATGGAAGCCAGCAAACAAACTGGGTCAGAGTTTGCAGATTCTACTCGACACAAAAAGCCTCGGCATCCATCTTAAAAGCTCTATGACGAGGCATGTTAAAATGCAGATAAATATTGGAAATGCGTTTACAGTGCAAGACTCATTGTGCTCGCTCCTGTTTTGTGTCCTCAATCTGGAAACTCGTGGGGGGCGGGGAAAACAAGTCTCCAACATTTTGAATTCAGACTGCAGTACCCATTTCAACCACTAGCTGTCAGTATTACATACTGCACCTTTAAAACTGCTTCTGAATTCTGTATCCTGCAGGTGACCAGGGACTACGATGAGGAAGAGCAGGGCTACGACAGCGAGCATGAGGAAGAGCGAGAGAGGAACTCTGACGCCGCCTCATCGCCGCAGGCCAAAGAACCTCAAGCGGACAGTGCAGATGACGCTGGTCGTGGCGAGTCCGATGGAAACAGTGAAGACCAGCGAGACGAAGACATGGACATGAGCGACTGAAACAGCCCTTTCCCACTGATCAGTGTTTGAGATGTATTGTTAAATAGAGTTTAGATGGAGGAAAGCTCGTCCTAGATCAGTCTGAAAACTTTCCTCTCTGAACTCGGTCATTCCTTTTTGTTGTTTTTTTTTACAAAAAAAAACTCTGCATCCTCAGAATCTGCTGTATTTACTGGTACATGCTCGTCTTAAAATGTTCTCCGATTTTAGAGCTGTTTCTTTCCTCATGGCTGATGTGGAACGGTGTTATACTGTATATTTAGTGTAGAAAGTCAATTTCTCCCTGAAAAATACAACCATTCGCTATGTCTGTTTGCAGTTTCTATTTAAAGCAAATACCCTCTAATTAAAAGTGCTTGGATAACATTGTCAAGCAGTGTTTTTTTTTTTTTTTTTTTTCTTTTAATAATGCATTTGGGTTTTTTTATAGTTAGCCTGAGTTAGGTGGAAGTTGTTTGTCTTTTTAAAGTTGCAGAACGTTTGTGAAACTTCACGTAAACTGGATTACTTTCTCTAGCAGGTCATTCACCAGTCCAGCTATATCTGCTGCAATGTGTTTATCTGTAGTGAACACACTGTCATCATAGACTGTAGTTTGCTAAGAACATGATTTATCTGTACGGTTTGCAATGTTACAAAAATTGAAAATAAAACTTCATATAAAATTCTTGGCTCCTATTTGTCAATTGCTAGGCCTGTTAAAGGGTTAGTTCACCCCAAAATGAAAATTCTGGCATTAATGGTTCTAAGACTTTAGTTCATCTTCGGAACACAAATTAAGATATTTTTCCTGTCAGATTTCCTTCCGTAAACTGAAACTTTGACGCTTCAAAAAGTTAATATAGATCGGAAAACTAAACCATATGAATCGAGCGGTTTAGTCCAAATTTTCTGAACAGAATTCTGCATTCTGTCATCAAAAATCTTCATTTGTGTTCAGAAGATGAACTAAAGTCTTACGGGTTTGGAACAACATGAAGGCGAGTAATTAATGACAGAAATTTCATTTTGGTGTGAACTAACCCTTTAAGAAGAAATTATACAGCATACAGTAATATAAATACCTTTGATTCTGATTCCCGTTGTAGGTCTTGTGTCTCTGTTTTCAATTTGTCAAGTCAAGAGCAACAAGTCTTTATCATTTAATGACATTTTTTCGGTATTTGGATTCAAATATTCACGTCAGTTTTTACGCGCTCGCCTGCGCGCGACAAATGGCGCGAAATTCTGAGGAGACTTTTCACACATTGATTATATTAGAGTAATAACACAAAACTGGTTTAGTCAAATGCAAAAACTTGACGTTATCAATATTTAAACGAATTTAACAATCCTCAAAGCTATATACTTCGACCTGTACATTACCTTAAAGCTTTAGAAAAAATAGTCCATTACAATATACATAACAATCAGCACTGCAAAATATTAAAGTAATATTAATACTCAAGTCTTCCGAGGCGCCAGCTGCGTATGAGTCGAACGACGAACGGTCCGATTTACGTCGTTCGTTGGCATAATTTCCCGCTGAACGCCACAATTGACCAATCAGAATCATGCATTCCAGCAAGCCGCTGAGTTTCTAAAACTAAAGTCAGGACAACGAGAATTTTGTGATTAACAGGTTGCTAATCAGTTATTATTTCATCAGCTAATTTCTTAAAGTAAAAGGTACTTTAAGAACAATTAAATGTGGATATTTTAAATTCATTCCAGTAAATTTTAATTGAGTATTTTGATACAGTACCCATACTTTAGATTTGAGTACACTTCTCTGTACTTTTTTTTTTTACCTGTTAAACATACTTAACTTTTAAGCTTATTTCACAGAAAACACCACCCATTAGTTTGACCTGAAAAAAATACTATAGTAATTTATAGTAAATACTATAGTGTTTTTGAACCATACTATAGTAAAGTACTTGAATTCATTTGCTGCGGTAATATAAACAAATTACTTTACCCAAAACTGTACTAAGTTTTCTACAACTATAGGGTATATTATACAATACACTAAAGTATATTTAGTATATTAAACTAAAGTATACTACAGTATTAGTTTATCAGTTCACTATAGTTAATACTACAGTATGCTGTAGCATTCATTAAAGTGCTGTAAATACTATAATACTGTATATACAGTATACTACAATTTACTATAGTATGGTTTAAAAACGATATAGAATTTACTATAAATTACTACAGTATTTTTTCATGTAAGGCAACAATATCTTGCTAATAAAACAGTTTGACCAAAACAAATCCTCACAAGAGATTGATACGTGGACATTTTATTAATTACAATTTGTCATGTAAAAGTGCAGCAGGTTCATACAAGGTTCCTGCTGTACATCAAGGAGTTCAATGCATTTGGGAGAAAATTGAAGTATTGAAGGCATAAAGCAAATCTAAAAACAATGAAAACAAACACAGGAAAAGAAGCTGGTATTAAAAATAAAAAGGAATATAGCAAAACAAGAGTTTTCCACACTAGCCAGTAGTGGGTCATGGAAGTGTTGCAGCTTGTTTCCATTCTGAGGAGGAAAAACGAAACAAGAAACATAAAAATAATTTTTTTCCAACTGGATATTGCTGGTGCAAATTTGACGGGAGCTCCTTTTCCCTCAGCACACAGCAAAAACATATAAAACACTCGAATAAGATGTCATTGCCATATCACCTAATGTCTCTGGAAACATTTCACACTAATATCTCAATAATAAACATATTCGTCAGTTATACATGTCAATTATACTACATTGGAAAACATTTTTAAATTTGAATTATTTACATCCATCTATCAAGGTGAAAAAGTGAACCAAAACCGACGGGCTGCAGCAGCTGAAAGTTCCCGTCCATCGAAACATTTCTGCTACATATACATCCGGCCCTGTACGATCATCCCAGTTCAAAAACACTAGTAATTAGGATGTGAGAAAGCAACAAAACCACCTGAACACAGTGAAGAAGAAAGTGACGCACCGCTACCGTAAGCCCATTTCCCATAATGCAACAGAAACACAAAGGACAAGCAAAAGAACTGGTATTTACAAGTTGCACAAAGAAAGTCTCCTCTTATCTGTAGAAATGACATATACATTGTATTCTGTGACAGATTTCATACAATTCAAATCATATACACACGCCTCCCGCTTCTTTCCTAAATATACACGTTTCCTTTAAATGAAGTATACAAGTTTGTAACAGTTGTACAAAGATATATATGAAAACGCTGCTTATGTAATAATTTATAATGCCATATTTCCTGCCAGTTACAGAGGTGATGTGAAGTGACTCTGACGCTGTGTTTCTAGCGTATCGTACTGTCCTGAGCTCCACACATCTGTGATTCCTCGTCTGGTTGTGTAGAACTCGTGTTTTATCATGTAGTGCAGCTGCGTACCAGGAGTCAGCAGTGTTGATCACTTCCCTTCAGCACAATCCCTTTATGTCCATATTACAAGTGTTTTCTACATGAAACTTGTTCGTCTCCATCTGCAAACGTCTCGGAAGTAACCGGAGGGAGATGTCGGTCTGGATGGGAGGAGATGGAGACGGGAACAATGGGGTAAAGTGGGATACAGAGCAGCTCAGAGGTCTGGGAAGCGGCTGGGATCCTCTTTGTAGTCGCTGGGAATCGTAAAAATGGACTCGTCAAACTCATCGTAACGGAACTCCTGAAAGGTCACGGTGGCAGTGATGGTGGGGAAAACGGGGATGTCTGTGAATGGAAATCACATCATCATCATCATCATCATCATAAAGTTAACGTACAGCAGCTGATGCTGCATTCACAATGTGTTGGAATTAATGCTGTTAAATTGATTCATCGCGATTAATTGCATCTAACATAAAAGTTTGTGTGTATATATATATATATATATATATATATATATATATATATATATATATATATATATATATATATATATATATATATATACACACACACACACACACACACGTTTTTAAACTTGTTTTCATGACAAATTTATTTCAGACATTACTAACAGGTAAAGTAAATATAATGAATATATAAGCTAATATAGTGCATATATTTAGTGAGATGCTTCATTTCTCTAGTGAACTAACATGCTGTGGACACTAAATGACTTGACTGAGGTAAATGTAATACTACGTGAGATATTATTCTCAAGCTGTTTCATTGATGTCTTTCCGCGGTTGAAACACTGATTGAGAGATTACATGTAAACATATCTATGCATAGATCGTCTGTCCTTCTTCTGGACTTTTTCCTGTTGAATTACCACGCGCGCCCCCTTCTGGATTGGAGTGTAAATCGCCTGTATTCGTCGTCTGACTGTATGCACTGAATTGTGATGTCCGTACCGTGATGAAACATTGATTAATCCTTATTAAAGTTATTCAGTCAAGAGCAATGAGTGGTTGTTCTTGTTTGATTAAAAATAAAAACACAGAAAGCAGCAGGAATATTAGGCTGCTTATTTCTCAACTGTTTACATTCAGTTAAGACATAACTGACTGTGTTATGTTTACAAGGATACTTGCCAAGACGGGCATTTTGACAATTTTGTTTGAATGTCTGTTCAAGCGCAAGACGTGAAAGAGAGCTCAATTCAGTATATCAAATCGGGCCCAAAATCGGGCTTAAAATCTTCAAGTGTGTAGCCAGCATTAAAGTACAGATACTCTAATAAAATATTACTGCAGTAAAAGTACAAGTACTCATTTTCAATATTACTTGAGTAAAGAACAAAATTTACTTGAGTATTAAAAGTGAAAAGCACCGATTGATTTATTCTAGCCATTACTAGTCAGCACTAATAAGAAAGATTAATGTAGACATTTAATATGTATTGATCTGCAAATAAGCAAATTTTTATTTTATAACCAAAACTACTTGAACCGTATACATATTCTTATAAATATTATACACTATTAGAGCCGATTTAGTTCACAAATAACTGACAGTCATGACTTAAATATGATTTTCATTTACAATCAATACTAAAATAGGAATTAGTAATTTACTTTTTGACCCGATCATTGAATCAGTGAGTTGTTGACTCGAGAACAGCTGCAATTGGATCAGTCCGATTTGTGAATGAATCGTTCAGTGAGATTTGATCAATGGAAAGAATCGGTTCGTTCACAAATCTCGTTCACAAAATAACGTGGAATGTATTTTAATTAAATGGAGTAAAAAGTACGATATTATGCTTTGGGATGTAAAAAGTAAAAGTTTACTCCATACAGATGCTTGAAATATGTACTTAAGAACAGTAACAAAGTAAAACGACTTCATTACTGTCCACCACTGGTAATAATGGCATAACAACTTAAAGATTCCAGTTCATCCATCCTTCAGATTAATCCATGTTTGTGTTTTTGTCAAAATACATCACTGCATTACATCACTGCATACAACATCGACTAATAAAATGATTCAAACCAAATAACTGAAGCTGCTGCATGCTGGGGATTTCATTAAGCTTTCTTAGTTCACATGAACTAACAGTGAACAAGCTTCAGTCGCTGAATGCTGATAATGTGTGGTAAATGTGTCTGTTTACCTAATTTGACAGGAAATCCAGGTGGGAGTTTCATCTGAACGAATTCTCTGAGTTTATTAAAGTGCTTGAAGGGTGCAATGACCTCCAAAACATTTAACAGCCTGTAAAACAAGTCAAACGAGATCTGATCAGTAAACATCCAGTGACCATCGACTGGAGTCTCTTGAATGAACGCGGGACACTTACGACTCGATGCCCAGGGGAAAGTCTTGACTCATGGCTACCGTTGCTTTGAAGTTCTTCTTGCTCTCTTTGCACACGAGCTCTCGGCCCAGATGAGGAGCCCTAGAAGAGACCAGAGAACATGTGCTTCCATCAATTCATCTTACAATGCGTTTCACTCACGTTTGCTCATGATGGAGGTCTGACGTACTTTCCCGTCTCAGCGGTGATGTACTCCTCCCAGGAGATAGTGTTCGGAGATGGAGCGGTCAGCGACTGACGCCTCATCGGCTATCAGAGGACAGAGAGAGAGAAGCCATCATTTAACAAAATTTAAAGTGCTTTTTTAGACTTTAAACTTTCTTTACGGTTGGTGTTTGAGCATGAAAAAGTCCCTCCAGCAGGAGTTATTCTCTATATCAGTGTCACTGTTTCTGAACTCCCTGAAACGCCTCCATTGTAGTCTTGAATTTTATTCCAGGAACGAACACGTCACAATATTCCTCATTTAAATAATTCATATGCAAAATAAAGGGGCGGGGCCTGGTTGAGTTAGTTAGTAGTGTGTTGAAACTGGTGGTTATGGTAAGGGGCGGGACATTACCCAAACACGCTCGAAGCGCTTGACCAATCACAACACACTGCTCCAGCCGACCAGTCCAGCAAAGGGTGAAAAGAGGTGCTGCAGAAATTATGCATTTCTTGAACTTTAAATCACGTAAATGTATTCTAGCAGGCCTTGTAAATTATCATAATATAGGCACTTTAAATATCGAGAACTCATGAGTGATCTACTCTTCACTTGAACAACGTCTCTTGCTCTCAGGCCAAAGACTTTAATGCTGAACTAGAGGTTCATCACCAGCAGAGGACGCTAGTGACTCATGCTTATTCTAAAGGACTGACGTTTTGAAATGCACATGGTCACAGATAACAAATTGAGCAGAGCCGACACGCTATCATCAGAAAGCTAAATGCCATAAACAGGCTCAAGCAAAACAGCATCATCAAACCTGAGTTAAACAGGGTTATTGTGCTTTTACGCTTCAATTTTGTAATATATATATTACTAGAGTTGTCAAAAGTACAGAATTCGGTACTGAAATTTTAAAAATGTGACGCTTTGAGCGCCGTTGAGCGGATTCGTAAGCACCTCTGATTGGCCATTGTGTTCACGCGCTCATCGGATATGTCTGTGATTGGCTTCAATGATCAATGCTTCAAAAACGTTGTAAATAGTCATCAATGACGCTCTTCCCCGAGCGCTTAGACAGATACACACGGCAGCGGACCAGTCTGCTGATAGATGCCTGCTTTCAAACGCTCCCGCTTTCAAATTCAAACACTTCTGTGTGCTTTCAAACGCTGCTGTGCGTTGATCATTGTAGCCAATCACAGACATATCAGATGAGCCGTGAACACAATGGACAATCAGAAGTCAATCCACTCAACAGCGCTCAAAGCGTCACATTTTTAAAATTTCAGTACCGAAGTCGGTACTTTTGACAACCAATATATATAGATATATAGAGGAACACAGTGGTCACCTCGAAGTTCTGCTCGATGAGATTCCCTCCTTTGCTGAAGCTCTCCATGATGGCCTTGTTCCTCAAGATGTCCTCCTCGCTCAAGTGCTCACGTCTCTTCCTGGACTCCAGAACCAGACCATTGACCATGTAGAAATCTGCCAGGAAATTCCCAACACGCTCCTGCGGGAACAAGTTGCTTTCAGATGGCATCAAAAGCCCCAGAGAGAACAGGGATTTTTTTAGATGCACTGCAAAGAACAGCTTTTAGATGCATTTACACTGCGATTACAACTGCATAAATTATGCGATGAAATTAATGCTTAAAAATAATATTTAGAATATTGAAATAATTTTTAAAATTAAATTTAGATGAAACGAACTTTAAAAATGAGTTAGTAGGCGGCAGCAAGTCACTGTCTTAAAGGGATAGTTCACCCAAAAATGAAAATTATCCCATGATTTACTCACCCTCAAGTCATCCTAGGTGTATATGACCATCTTCTTTCAGACGAACACAATCGGAGATATATTTAAAAATATCCTGGCTCTTCCAAGTTTTATAATGGTAGGGAAAGGGGGGTGTAAGATTTTGAAGCCCAAAAAAGTGCATTCACCCATTATAAAAAATAATCCATACGACTCCAGTGGGTTAATAAAGGCCTTTTGAAGCGAAGCGATGCGTTTTTGTAAGAAAAATATCCTTATTTAAAACTTTATAAATTCTCTTTAAAATTTCTCGTTTTAGACTTCTTAATCTTGACCGGTGTTTTGTTTTGCTCTGTCCTCCGCGCTTCCGCATTTGTCATCAAGTCATGCTTCAGGTCAGAGGTCACTCTTCAGCCAGGAACAATGCATACGGTCGTCTGCCGGGAGCTAGATATTATAGTTAATAAAGTTTTAAATATGGATATTTTTCTTACAAAAACTCTCACTTCAGAAGGCCTTTATTAACCCCCTGGAGTCGTGTGGATTACTTTTATGATGGACGGATGCACTTTTTTTGGCCTTCAAAATCTCACGCCCCCCATTCACTCCCATTATAAAGCTTGGAAAAGCAAGGATATTTTTAAATATATCTCCGATTGCGTTAGTCTGAAAGAAGATGGTCATATACACCTAGGATGGCTTGAGGGTGAGTAAATCATGGGATAATTTTCATTTTTGGGTGAACTATCCCTTTAATGAGTCACTGAGTCACTGATTCATCCGATTATTCATTCAAACATCCGAATCATTCAGAAACGGAGCAAGATTCTGTCTTTATGAATGGATCGTTGAATTATTGATTCGTTCGGAGATGCACAGCGGTTCTGTTGTGGTTTCATTTGGAGCCATTTTTGTTGGTAAAACAGAGCAAAAACAGATAACATTGTGTCTAAATTGTAACTCACAATATTAACTTCTTGTTGATGTAACTGGTGTATAAAATCAATATCATATTTGCAATCGTGCTGATATTCGGGTAAAACAGCACACTTGCTCGTGTCACATTTTTTTATGGAATATTTTATTATAAATGATTTATCGGTGCACATCATCATTTTAAATTCATGTTCCTCGTAATCTTGAATCAGAATATCTATATACCTCTTGCAGCGACATCTCTTCTCTGATGACGAGGGCGGGGCAACCTGTCACTCACATGAGATCCACCAATAGCAAACCACAACCATCCAACCAATTCCCCACGGACAAAATCAAGCACCGCCCTACATTTGTTCTTGTTCCAGAAGCCGTTTCACTCAGATATACGTCACAATAAGGAAGAAAAGACGAGCGCAACTTCCCTTTCATGCCGACTTTATTTCAAGCAACAAAAAATGTTTGTTATGGGTCGCTATAGTTTCAGTTCACTATAATAACCCTGATTTTGCAGCAGTGACACTGACCGTTTTGTCCTCTCTGAAGAGCCAGCCCGTCTGCGCCCGTGAGAAGGTGATGGATTTGGTGGAGAGGGTGGCGGAGTAAATGTCGCTGCTCATAAGGATGTCCACCTCCTCCTCAGTCTCCATCTCGGACTCCTGAAACATCACACACGTTACACAGGAACACGCATGATATCCGTACCAAGCGCAGTTGTAATGAAGAACGTGCCTCGTGATGAATCCGCTGGTAAACCTTCTGCTCGTTGTCTAGAACCACGAAGGACTCGGAGGGAGCAGCGTCACCACAGAAGATGAAGCTCAGATCTCCTCGCTGGCACTTCATATCCGTGAAATCAATCAGTGTAGTGTCCAAACTAGAGCACAAACACACAGACTCAGTGCAGTCATAACACAACAGAAACATGTCATCAAACTCTTTTTTTTAAGTTTTACTATAAATTCCCTGGTCTTTACTTGAGTGAACATTACAGAAACGAGTGACTGTTTCCTGTCAAACTAACGATCAGCTGTGACAGTTAAACACTCTTATTAATTAGCTGTGGGTGGGAAGAGCTGCATATTAATAGCAGGTTTCATTCGACTCGCTGAATCTCACACTGACTCATCTGGAGCCTGACAGACCGAGAGGAAACGTACCGGATATTGATACCCTGTTTGTAGATCTTGCAGGCGTCGGAGGGCAAAATCCGTGAAAGTAAAGGCACTGAGGAGAAGAAAACGAACAACTTAACACACATCTGCAGCAAAATACATATTCAACATGTTATTCAACTGAGCACTGAGTCATGACTCCAGTCATATTCATTGGTTTGTTTTAACGTTTCAGAGGAGACAGAGAGAGCCTCATGAATCCTAAACACGACGGGTCATATTTCTAAGCCCAGATTATTTTCGTGAGAATCAGGAACATTTCCAAGCCAAAATTACTGAAATTATGAAGTATCAGGATTATTATCCTTAACTAAAACTTAAACTAAAACCATACAAATATATTTTCAAATATAATAAACGTTAACTAAAATAAAATAAATGATAACGCATTTCATTTCTTATTTTTGTTTAGTTTAACTTGGGAGTACAAAATTAAATAAACTAAAACTAATGAATACAAAAATAAAATATGATTCAAAATATTAACAAAAACTGTAATAGTATATTAATGATACTAAAATAACACTGTGAAATATTTGTACATTATATTAATAGTACATTTTTGTATTTGCTGTACTAAATTTAAATTTAATGCCCGATTTATAAATTATATGTGTGTGTGTGTGTATATATATATATATATATATACATACATACATACACACACACACACATATATATAAATGTACTAATAAATAAACTATAAACTCATAAATAAATTAATAAAAACTAAACATTTTAAAAAACAAAAACCAGAAAATATAAAAGTAAAATATAATTTAAAATATTAAAAACTGTAATAGTATATAAATGATTTTAAAATAACACTGTGAAATATTTGTAAAGTAACTGTACATTTTTGTATTTGCTGTATTAAATTTAATGCCTGATATATACATTTTAAATATTTAATTTTTATATATATATATATATATATATATATATATTATTTTTATTATATTATTACATTTATAGTTAATGGATATAAAAAAATCTAAATTATATATATATATATATATATATATATATATATACACACACACACACACATTTAGTACTGATATATATATTTAAAATTTATATATATTTTTGTATTTTTATTATATTATATTATTATATTAATAGTTAATGGATATAAAAAATACAAATAAATATATATATATATATATATATATATTTTAAATATTTAATTTATATATATTTTTGTATTTTTATTATATTATATTATTATATTAATAGTTAATGGATATAAAAAATACAAATAAAATATATTTAAAAATGTACTACAATAATGATAATCTGAGCATAAAAAATTAATCAAAAATATAATAAATCTTCAATGTCCTCCAAGTTCTGCAGAGCGTCCAGTGCTGAGGTTGAGCTTCATCAGGACCGCAGTGACAGTGTCTGTCCGGTAGGGGGAGTGTCAGTGTTTGACATGAAGGCCACGCCCATATAGATGACATCAGTGCCATACACAATCCCTCCCGTCTGCCATCACACACACGCTGAGCTCCGTCCTGTGGCTCATCCTGACAGAATCGACTAACAGCCTCACGATAACAAGCCTCACGGTTTGTTTCTGCAGGACGTGAGCGACTCAACGACTGAAAACACAAATAAATCAACTCACCCCAGCTCTGGAAGTCCCAGTGAAGCTCCAGATAAAAATCTCCAAGCTACAGAACAACATGAAAATAAAACAGCAGACGTCACTCACTCAGAGTCATAGTGAGAGCTTGAGAAATAATATGCATGTACACAAATACAAGAGCTGTATCTGGAGTCAGACAAACATGAGGATGTCCAGATTATGAATCCCTGATGTAAATGAGCGTCAGCTGTCTAATTAGGGTGAGCTTTGGGATTTTTGTCAGCACATCATGTGTGTTTGTAGATGAAAATGAGGTCTTCATTCACATTTCTGTTCATTCTGAGTGTTTCGCACGGTAAAAGGCTGTAAATAAATCAAAGATTATTGGAGTACGTCTAGAGACAAAGAGATCATAGAAGAGTTGAGACGTTACAGAGCGTCCTGAGCAACACGAAACTGTCTTCTATCCTGTAGGTCATTTCCTGTCTGCAGAACATTCCCAGATGGATCTGTCTCCCTCAAACTTCCACAGGCCCCAATCATCACGCAGGGACTCTATCGTGTGTGTTCGGAAGGCCTGCAGTGAAACGTGTGCTTCTTTACCTCTTTCAGTGCTTTCAGCAGACGGGGTCTCTTGTCCTCCACGCTCTCTCGTGACTGTTGCTTCAGCTTCCGCAGCAGAGCCGTGACTGCAACACAACAAACACACACAGCGCTGACGATCAACACCTGAAAATAATTACATAAATAAAAACAACAAAAAATAATTGTAAAAATGAGTCAAGACACCTGGAAATAATTAAATACTAAATAAAAATAACAATAAAAAAATAATAATTTAAAAATAATGAATCAAGGCACCTGAAAAAAATTAAATAATAATAATAATAATAAAATAAAACATAATGAATCAAGACACCTGAAAATAATTAAATAATAAATAAAAATTATAATAAACAAAAAATAATAATTTTAACAATACATCAAGACACCTAAAAATAGGTAAATAAATAAAAACAACAATAAAAACAATTTTAAAAATAATGAATCAAGACACCTAAAAATCATTAAATAAAAATAACTGTAATAAACAAAAAATAATAATAAAGAAAATAATTAAATAATAAACATAATAATAATAAACAAACAAAAAATTTATGAAATAAAAAAAAATAACAATAAACAAAAATAATGAAACAAAACACCTGAAAATAATTAAATAAAAATAACAATAATAAACAAAACATTAAAAAATAATTCATCAAGACACCTTAAATGAATTAAATAAAAATAACAGTAATAAACAAAAAATAAATAATAATGAAAATATTTAAATAATAAAAACAAACAAAAAATACTAATTTTAAAAATAATTCATCAAGACACCTGAAAATAAATAAATAAATAACAATTACAATAATAAACAAATAATAATAATTTTAAAAATAAGGAATAAATAAAAATAACAATATAAAATTCTAAATCACTCCTAAAAAAATGCTCATCATTGCTAAAATGCATCAAGATACCTGGAAATAATTAAATAAATAAAAATAACACTTCAAAAAAATAATAAATAATTCTTTAATTCTGGCCATGAACCACCCACTCAGACAGGAAGAGACTGTAAAGCCAGCCAATAAGATTGGATCTTGTGATTTGAGACAGATCCAGCTATTTATATACGTAATACGCATGAGACATGAAATATGACTAGATTGTCAGAGATATGAAAACGTTTAAGTTTATTTAATAGCGGTTGACTATGTAAATCAAAGCTCAATATCCTTCAGTAGGCAATTTCAATTATTTCCATATAGACCTTTTCACAAAAACAGTTTCAAATCAGTGAGCCAAAGGGAAAATCTCCTTAAGATGATGATGATGATGATGATGTTAGGTCTCTCTCAAAGATCCTTTCATCACCTGACCTCCAAAAACACACGTTGGCTTCACAGGAAATCAGGCTGACGTTTCCATTGGTTACCAGAGTCTAAAATGGAAACACTGTGTGTGTGTGTGTGTGTGTGTGTGAGATCGATCATCAACACACACTGAGACAGAAACAAACAACAACACAATAAATAAACCAGCATCAACGTCACCGCAGCAGGAATCACGCCATAATGAGCGCTGTGTGTTAACGAGCAGCTCTTTAACGGGGGAGTTTCCTAACGAGCGTCTCCTTGTGCCGAATGAATCACCACATCCAAAGCCCAAGATAAAGCACTGTGATTGGCTGACCCTGTGATGATGTCACTCGACGTGGCTCATTCCTCTGAATGAAACACTTGGACTGGAGGAAACAGAGGAAAAAGTGCAGCAACAAACGTAGTTTACTGTAGGACTGATTAGATTTAATGTTTTAACATGTCTAGTTTATGGTACAGTAATAATCACATATAGATAACTAAAACACATTCACAAGTCAAACATGTATATACTGAGAGTTCAAATCAAACATAGTGCAGTGATTCATGTGCATCATCATCATCATCTCCACCCACCACCACTGATTCATCATCGTCTTCACAGAGAAATTAACTCTAAAATTATACAAAATTATGTGGCCTTCTGAGAAAATGCACAACATCTGAAGCAGCGTCACATGTAATGAGAGTAAAACTGGCTTTGGTGAGTCAATAGCACAGTTAATCACCAGTTGGCCGCTTCTGCAACACAATACAAGTAGAAAGATAAAGATAAGGGAGTGATAATGTGAGATATACAGAAGTGTGTCACGCTAATAAAGCAATCTGAAGAACCAAAGCAGAATTCAAACAGACTGAATCACAGAATCCAGTCATATAAATGGAATTTATTGTAAAAACACGGCATGTTACAGAAACTATATGAACACATGAACTTCATCTCGCTGCTCTGAGAGTCATTTCATCTGAGAAAACTATCAGAAATACACACACAAACTCACAGCTCTTCACTGCAACCCGCCAAAATAAAAATTTGGTTTAACTTGAAGAAATTGTGACAGAAATAGGCTTTATTGTATAGTATAATGTACTTCTCAAATTCATAATAACAGTTTATTAAAACATTATTTAAAAATATTAAAAAATGTTGTCTATGTTTTAATTTAAACAGTAAAACCCTGTTGTGCTGCAATTTCTTTGCCGGAAAAAATGAAAGGAATCATTCAAATTTCCTTCTATTACATTTTAAAAGATTAATTAAATTGTTTTAAGTATTCATTTGATTAGCGCCGTTTTTAACTATTTCTATTAAATCATAAAAAACATAATCCAGAAAAATGGAAAAAAATAAATATTTAATATAGTGCACTATTATTGTTAAATTATTAAATTGTTAAAGTTTAATTCAATCAATTAGGCATCCTTTTTGATTATTAATATTTAGTTAAACCATTAAAATATAATCCAGAAAAATTAAAAATAAGAAAACACTGAAACTGTTGAAGTTTAAAGAATTCAACTGATTAGACATCTTTTTTGATTAAGTTAAACCATTAACAAGATGTAATATAAGTCTCTGGTGTCTCCAGAATGTGTCTGTGAAGTTTCACCCCAAAATACCCCACAGATCATTTATTATAGCTTGTCAAATTTGCCCCTATTTGGGTGTGAGCAAAAACACGCCGTTTTTGTGTGTCCCTTTAAATGCAAATGAGCTGCTGCTCCCGGCCCCCTTTCCAGAAGAGGGCGGAGCTTTAACAGCTCGCGCTTCGGTCGCTCAACAACAACAAAGCTGGAGAATCTCACGCAGCCAAAATGAGGATTGTCAGTAACGGTGTTCAGCCTTACATTGTTCAAACCGGAGTCGACACTGATGGAGAGACTCAGGAAGAAGTTACAACTTTTAGACGTTTCTGAATGGTTAGTGGATAAATTTATGTAGTTGCTGTGGAGTTGATTCAACTCATCGACTAGCATGTGCCGTCATGTTAATCTTTTGTGCAAAGTGTTGAATTGACCCTCATTTGTGAAGCAGTAAAATGACGGCATGACAACAACACTCTACTACAACAACTCTTCCTCTTCTCTAAAGCAGCCCAACATGGCCTCACCCCCTTTGTTGTGCGTTCTGGGGGGCGGGGTTTATGTAAATTTTCGGGTTTGTGATGTCACCAACTCGGGAAGAAGCTCGTTGTAGTCCCTACCAGCCGTTTTTGTATTCCTTAAACAGTGAATTCTTTAAAAAAAAATATCTCCCTTTGCATTGAACTTTAAGCGTCGTAACTTTGCAGATGTTGTTTATGCTCAAACAGCAACATTACACACTAACTAAAGTTAAAAAAGCAAAATCATAATCAAAGATCCCTTTAAAACAGAATCCAGAATAAAATTAAAATGGAAAACACAGAATTTGGATGGAATTTGGGAAAAATTAAAACTGATTGCACCCTAATATTTATGTGAGATCAGTGTGTGAAGTATTCACCCATGTGAACCGAATGTTTTGCATTTCTAACAGACACACAGTCCAATGCAAATGTGTTATATGTAAAGTGTGAGCAGTTACTCGCACTTGAAAACTTGTTAGCTGATCGAGCTCTTCATTAACTCATCCGTCATGACTGAGAACTTCGCTACGGCCGCTGATAAACACGCACATTAATACTCACTCTAGGCTGAAAAGGCTTTTTAAGTGAATTAGTGCTGACAGTGTAACGTAATCCAGAGTGAGATTTAATCTGACAGACACCGACCCGCTTTAATTCACCACAACAAAAGACATTCATTTGATTTGGACTCTTTGCTATCCTTAATGGAAGAGCTCAGAGCAGATGACACATGGCCTGATTACATACACACACACACACACACACACACACACACACACACACACACACACACAAAGCTCGTCCTAATGAAGCTCTTTTCATCGGCACACAAAGCCAAGTTGCTCCATGAGGAATTTCCCTCTCCATCTGAACACAGAGAAACTCCAGCTGATCTGAGACCAGTCATTACAGACCAGACTATTATAAAGTCTGCAGCTTATTCTGGCCAAGAACCACCCACTCAGAAAGGAAGAGACCATCTGACTGACAGTCAAAACGGCCAAAAACACAGAGCGTTTAGATGCAGGTATATCAGAAATAAGACAAAGGCCTTGGAGGAAAGTGTACGGTTGTGCTCATCGCAAGAGTCAGCAAAAGTGTTTCCTGATGAACTGATATAAACTTGTGCACAGAAATGACATCAGTCACAATAAAGTCAGATTAGGGCTTGTGATTTTTAATGGCTATCCACGAATGAGACTAACCTTAAACTGATGTCGCACTTTGAGATTTAGGCAAAAACCTGCAAAGCTTCTACTAAAGCTGCATGATTAATCGGTAATAGATCACGATTTTATTCAAACAAGCACGCAATCTTATTCTGAAATGACAATGATTCACCTCTGTCTATTAAACCTTTGACAAGTACGATCACAGCGAACATTCAGATCTGCGTTCTGATCCAGAGAGAGCAATTGTCATGTTTAGGTATGAAAACCACATAGTATCATTATTTCTGTCTTACAATAATTCAAATTATTACAGAAGTACTGGGATAAAAGTTTATAGTTCATATATAAACGCTGATGTCTACGGTAGTGATCATAATAGAGTAAATCACCATTTAAAAATAACTTGCGTTTCAAATAAAGACTGTAGCAATTACATCGTTACACCAGTAGGTGGTGACAAGTGATGACATTCAATCGTTCATTCATTCATTCAAGAGATTCATTAAGAAACGCTGATTCATCCAGTAATGAAACAAGAAGTCTTTATGAGTGAGTCATTGAATCATTCACTCAATCCAATTAAAAAAAATTAATCCAAATGAATTAAAAAAATGTTTTAAATAGACTGCAACAATTAACATTTTGTCAGAACCTCTAGTAAATTACATATTTTGTTTAGTAGTCTATTCAGAATCGTGGGATAATCGTGATGTCTATTTGAAACAAAAAATCGTGATTCTCGAATTGTGCTCTAACTTCTATTATTTCATCAAATATGTAATCAAACTCATTTAAACATACAATTACAAGGTTTGATGGAGGTTCAAAATGTTAAACTGTTGTTCAGGGTTATTATATCATTAACTAAAACTAAAACCATAAAAGAGTTCATTACTTAAAAAAAACATTAACTTAAATCAAATAAAATATATATATAAAAAAAAATTCTTATTTTGTTTCAGCTAGTTGCCAAAGCATAATTTCTCATTTTTATTTAGTTTAAGCTGAAGTACTAAAATAACTAAAACTAAAACTTGATAAAAGCAACATAGACATTAAAAAAAAAAAGACAAAAACACAACAAACTTTAAAATGAAAACAGAAAATATGAAAAAAATATGAACAAAAACTATAACGGTATCTCAATGATGCTAAAACAACACAGATTTCAAACTCAAAAGCGACATACTCATCTGTCTGTCTCCGTAGCTGATGGCCTCGGCGAGTGGACTCCATCCCTGAGCGTTTTTCACCTTCACTGGTGCATTATGGGCCAGCAGGAGATGGGCACATTCTGAAGAAGAGAAAGAAACAACGCTGTTTAGAAAAGAAATACGCTTCTTTACAGTTCTGCTCAGATACTGAACATCTGATTTCACTTTAAATTATTGTAAAGCATTAAATCTATCCTTTGAATGATTAACTGATTATAGAGATGCAAATTAACTGTTTTCTTTCTTTTCCTTTTTATTACTAGTATTTGATTTGATGTAACTGATTTTAAAATTGCCTTTAATTGTATATTCACTGTTCAAGAGATTCTGTCTGTCAAATGTTATTTATGCATCTTTCTTTACAATAAATAACATGGTGTTTTATTATGTATTACAGTCCAAATGGTTTTTAAGGCATGCGAAACACACCAGAAAACTTTTGCCCAACACTGAAATCAAAGCAGCCACTGCACGAGTTACAAAAAGGGAACCGTGCCACTGAAATGACGCCGAGATCCCGATTTAAACATAAAAGGAGGTGCAGCAGCTTAATTTAACATCCCTCTTCTGCTGCGGCCACAAAGGAACGGCTTTAATTTTAGTGTTCAGATCTCCACCTCTCTAGAGAAACTCATCCAAGAGTCAAACGTGAGGGTGGACGACGTCTAGAGCCAGTACGGATGAAATATCAGCACACTATGCACTGTATACTGCTGACTAAAACAACATCTCAAACAGTAGTACGCTATATAGTCGTCACATGATCATGCAGCCAGGTTAAATGCAGAAATTAATATCTTGAATACCTTCAATTCACTGCGAGCTGCTTTAGAAAAAAAGCGTTTGCCGTAACGCATAAATGTAAAAGAAAATTCTGGTTCGACTGGAAATGGAAGGTCAAGTCTGCACATGTCATCGGTCCCCTGGGTTTTCATGCGTACAGAAAACTCACATACCGTGCATATTTACACACACATACACACCATCAGTATGTCACTGTGAGCAGCGTCAGTTGTTTGTGATGCATGAACATCTTCATTCTCAGTCCGTTCTGGCTCACTGTAAACACTGGACTGAGAAACACACTGACGGGCAGCAGGTTTGTGTCAGTGCCAAAGTGTTTTGTGACCTTCTACAACTGACCGCACATGAAGAGCCACACACGCTGCTCTGTTAGTGCTGAACAATGTCCTTCTCTCTCTGCTAGAAATGCTTAGCACATTCAGTTCAACACATTTCTGCTCATGCACAGCAGAACAAGGTTTTGAAATTCAAGCATAAAGTCTTTGGGTCAATGAAGAGAATCGTGATGTGAATATCTGATCAGAAGGGGTTTGGTTCTACTGCTTTAAATACTCAGTAAATAATCAAATTTACAATCACAGCTAATGAACTAACAAACAAAAATAGATTTGATTCAAATATCAAAATTTATTGAAAAATAAATAAACAATTAATTTAATAAATTTGATGTAAATAAAAAATTAAATAACTTAATAAAAAAAACATTTGGTTAAAATAAATAAAGGGTCATTGACAAATAAGGTTTTTAAAAGCGTAAAAAAAAACCATAATGGAGATATAATTAATTTTGAAGTTTTATTAGGTGTTAACAATGTGATTATGTGGTTTTTATAATCAATTAACACTGCTTGTGTCATTTTTTCGAAATTTGTCACCAAAAAAAGTCATTCGGTTTAACCAAAATTTCGGTTTTACTGAATGACACTTTTGGTTATACCGAATGACGATATTTTCAAACAATGCTAACAGGCTGATATCTAGCTAGCTAGCTAGCAAAAGGACAATCAAACATTTTATATTTAGTACAAGTTTTTAAAATATTACAACATTTTCCATGTTTTATAGCGGTTGTACCGAATGACCTGATGTTTCGGGACATGCGTATGAGCGAGTGAAAACATGAAGTTTTCAAATAGTTAAAAGAGAGTTAGTTACTTTGCTTCACGACCATGTGGTCTTTTGCAGGTGTCTGAATGATGGCACATCCTGTCACATGATATTGACCGCATGACTTGATATGACCTTTATATTGGTTACTCCGAATGACATCAATGAAATTCATTTTTCTGGACATTGTTTCTCATAACAAAGCAACGACTTCTACACATAATTTTAACACCATTTTGCACTATGTTGATATATGATGTTATAAAATCATGCCAGAATAAAAAAATATATACATTTATTACATTTTAAGATATTTTAATCACAAATGAAATGGCTGTGTTGGACGGTTAAACCGAGTGACCTTTTGACACTTCAAAATCTTTAAAATACCTTTATATGTAATAAATAAATAAATAAATAAATAAAAGAGATCTAGTTGTACTACCTTACATATTTTGGATGTCATATCTTTGTTTTTTTATTATAATTAAGGCCTTTAATGGCCCGTCACGTCATTGACCCTAAAACATTATTTAAATAGTATACATTTGATTGAAATAAATAAAAAAATGCATCTAACAGTACAGTACTTTAATGAGTAGAAAAGAATACAATGGCGTAACGTAATGGATACTAAATAAATAAATAAAAATATGATTTTTTTTTAAAAATCGATTATAAAAAATTAATTTGTTTTGCCTCTATTTTTGTAGAAAATATTCAGCATTTCAACTGATTTTTAAAAAAATTTAAAATATAAACAATTTTATTTAAATAAACATTTGATTAAAATAAATAAAACATGATTAAAATAAATCAAATTGATTTAAAATTTAAATACATAAAAAATTATTTAAATAATACATTAATACATTTGATTAAAATTAATACAATGAGTAAAATAAATACAATTTGATGTAAATAAATAAGTAAATAAATAAAAACATGATTTAAACAAATTTGATTAAATAAATAAAATCTAAAAGATTCTAAAAGATTGAAAACCTCTGTGCTAAATGCATAAATGTAAATATAAATAAGTGTAAATTTAGATCTATTTCTACTGTCAAAATACTCTGTTTTCTAATGCCATTTTTTCTGCCATTGTAACTAAACAAGATACGAGCGGACACGTCCAATGCTACTATAGTCCAGACAAACGAGACAGACGTTCTGTCATCTTATTTTCAGCACACTAACAGAACAACTGGAGCAGGACAGAACAAACCCTGTCTCTGGCTCTGTGTATGTGACATGTGACGGCTAGCCGACACTGACCGCATTCACCGAGGAGCGACAGACAGTACATTTACAGCAACTGTCTTCACTAAATCAACGAGCAAGGCCTTCTTTTTCAGTTACATCGTTGAGAAAAACCTGCTTAAATTATTAATAAGCTTGTAGTATATTAATGAAATTAGAGTGTACAGTCGTCCACTCAGGGGAGCCGTGCATTAATATTTCATAACGGCCTGCGTTCACAAGCCACACGCTCAGACAAAAAACACACTCTGATGGATTCAGCATTCTTTAAAGAGAACAGAGCTACATCAAAACTTCACGAAGTACAAGTCAAATTCAGCTGGATATTTCAGGGCATATGTGGCTATAACAACATCATAATTCTCATGTTCGCCAGAGATCAAAACCTGCGCTAAACACGTGACGGGTCTGAAGAATAGCACAGTTCTAATCTAATGACAAACACAATTTCTAGTAGTTAAAAACAACAACAACAACATATGAGAGACACCCATTGAGACGTGTGTGATTTCATACATAATCGTTTTTACCCCACTGGGGTGGACGATCATGGTCCGTTGTGACAGAGGCATCATATTTAACATCACAATGCTGCACTGCATTCTGGGAAGCACCCAATCAAACATTGAGATATACTAGATCTGCGTGACTCACCTTTATGACCCATCATAACAGCCAGATGAAGGGGCGTGTTTCCTGTAAGACAGACAATAGCATTCACTAACCGATCAACCATTCAGGAGGAAATGACATCAGATAAAACTGTGTGTTTCTGTATATCAATATTACTTCAGTAATAATAGTATATGCAGTGCTGATGTACAGATATGTAGTTTGATATTATTTGAGAGTGAAAACATGTAACAGAAACAGCTCTCAGCAGTGAACCCGCTCAAGACAATGCAATCAATCATGATTAATCATATTATTAGTACTGATTCATAATTTATCATGCAGATAAAAACCAGATATGAAAGCATGCAACTCGTTTTGCAGAATTACAGGTTTCAAGCAGGCTAATTTTCCATTTTTGTCATAATTGATTCATTCTATGTGGAATCACGATAGTGAACAATTACAGTTCTCGACCACCAGGTTTTTGAGTCGGTAAAGTTCTAGATCAGCATGATCATTATGACTCTGAATAATAACAGTTCTAGATCACTGCGTTTGTGGATTATTATGGTTCTCGATCAACATGTTTTTGTGGCACTGAGGTTCTAGATCAGCATGATTCTGGATTATTTTGACTGAAAAATAGCAGTTCTAGATCACTGTGGATTATTACGGTTCTCGGTCACCATGTTTTTGATGCGTTATAGTTCTAGATCAGCATGATCATTATGACTCTGAATAACAACAGTTCTAGATCATCATGGTTATGGATTATTATGGTTTTCGATCAACATGTTGCTGATCTAGAACCTCAATGACTCAGAAATATGGTGATCGAGAACCGTAATATCCAAAACCGTGATGATCTAGAACTGTGTGGCATTACTGTCCTAGATCAGCATGATCATTATGACTGAATAATAACAGTTCTAGATCATTACGGTTATGAATTATTATGGTTCTCGATCTACATGTTTTTGAGTCAGTAAAGTTCTAGATCAGCATGATCATTATGACTCTGAATAATAACAGTTCTAGATCACTGCGTTTGTGGATTATTATGGTTCTCGATCAACATGTTTTTGTGGCACTGAGGTTCTAGATCAGCATGATTCTGGATTATTTTGACTGAAAAATAGCAGTTCTAGATCACTGTGGATTATTACGGTTCTTGGTCACCATGTTTTTGATGCGTTATAGTTCTAGATCAGCATGATCATTATGACTTTGAATAATAACAGTTCTAGATCATCATGTTTCTGGGTTGTTATGGTTCTCGATCAACATGTTGCTGATCTAGAACCTCAGTGACTCAGAAATATGGTGATCGAGAACCGTAATATCCAAAACCGTGATGATCTAGAACTGTGTGGCATTACTGTTCTAGATCAGCATGATCATTATGACTGAATAATAACAGTTCTAGATCATTACAGTTATGAATTATTATGGTTCTCGATCTACATGTTTTTGAGTCAGTAAAGTTCTAGATCGGCATGATCATTATGACTCTGAATAACAACAGCTCTAGATCATCACAGTTCTGGATTATTACGGTTCTCGATCACCATGTTTCTGAGTCATTGAGGTTCTAGATCAGCATGATTCTGGATTATTATGACTGAATAATAGCAGTTCTAGATCACTGTAGATTATTACGGTTCTCGGTCACCATGTTTTTGATGCATTACTGTTCTAGATCAGCATGATCATTATGACTGAATAATACCGGTTCTAGATCATCATGCTTATGAATTATGATGGTTCTTGATCGACATGTTTTTGTGACATTACTGTTCTAGATCAGCATGATCATTATGACTGAATAATAACAATTCTAGATCATAATGGTTCTGAATTATTATGATTCTCAATCGCCATGTTTTGATGCATTATAGTACCAGATCTGGATGATCATTATGTCTCTGAATAATAACAGTTCTAGATCATCATGGTTATAGATTATTATGGTTCTCAATCACTATGTTTCTGAGTCATTGAGGTTCTAGATCAGCATGATAATTATGACTCTAAACAATAACAGTTCTAGATCATCATGGTTCTGAATTATTACGGTTCTTTGATGCGTTATAGTTCTAGATCAGCATGATTCTGTATTATTATAACTGAATAATAGCAGTTCTAGATGACTGTGGATTATAGTGGCTGTAGGTCACGTCTCACCGTGCACGTCTTTCTGCGCGATATTCTGTGTTCGGATGAGCGATGACAGCCTCCGCACGTCTCCCCTGAACACACACTCATGCACGGGATACGCGTTGTCAGTGTCGCCATGGTTCTGGTTCTGCTGCGAGCTGGAGCGGATGATCTTGTGGTTGCTGCCGCTGAAGATCTTGCTGCCTCGGTTGGCTTTGATCGGCCCGGTGGCCGCCGGTTCCTCGTCCGGCTCCAGCAGATCCAAACCCGCCTTGCGCTCTTTGCGCACCGAGCGGATCTTCTCTCCCGTCATATTTACACAGATGAGCGGTGGAAAACAGCAGCCCGCACAACATGAACACTGTCCGGTGACTCAACAGAGACGGACGGGAATGAAACACGCACCGGAGCGACGCATCTAACGGTAAACAAACGACACACACTCACACACCCTACGAGGAAGAGCCATCTGCCATCTTCCGCTCACACTCTCGCGAGAATCACAAACGGGGGGCATTGAACATACGGGAGAGTCTCGCGAGAATGAGGGGACTCACCCTCATGCATCGAAACAATCCTGTACTCTCGCGAGAATGGCATGCAAGTTGAACAGAGATTGGCTAGTGTCGCGAGATCGAGTAATTCTGCCTGGTACATTCATTTGTTTGAGATACACAAACTGATTGAGATATTTTGGATCTAACAAGCTAAATAGAAGCGAAGATTTTTGTTGTCATTTTATAAATGGCGCCACGCAATGAAACGTTTAGAGTAGAAGAGGCCCAGACATGCGCACTGACACTGCTGACACCTGCTGGAGAGTGGTGAACTTCATTTCAAAGGTGCTTCTGGTAAAATCTGACTTTGATTTAAAGGCCCACTGAAGTGCCTTGGAACTCGCAGCTTTTTCAACTGTGTTGATGCAATGAAACAGGATGACAGGGCGCGATATATCTAGAAGCACCTCCCCTTTTTTTCAAAATAGCCAATAGCGTTTCGCCTAGATCACATCTCGGACAGAGCCGTTGAGCTCGTAAAACCCAATTTTCCTCATAATCTCTAACCATTTCTCCTCCATATTGCTTTAAAATATAGCATTGTTTGTAGAATTTTATTTATAACGCACCTTTCTCATGTCAAAAGCGCTACAACACAAAATAAACATTATAAAAATAACAAAAAATACAATAACACAGCAAAACACTCAATAACAATAAGCAGATTTTAAAAGACGAGACTTCTTAAAACAGTTCAGCATTGGGGAATTTCTTGTCACCATCAAATTTATTATTAGAATTATTATAATAGCATATTAATCTAAATAAGAGTTTACACATATTCCTTGTTTTCAGAAGGTCATGCAAATTACTTTATAATTGCGAATCTAACTCACAAAATGATTCGAAGCCAAATGAAAACCTCTCCTGGACTGTCTGGAAGAGAAACTTTTCCAGTTACATATTTTGAATATTTTGTGTTATTGTAAATATTAGATACTAAATTTACCGATAGCCGATTATTCAGAGTGATATCTGCCGATAACGATACCGATAGTTTGGGGGTTCTGCCTTTTATACCTTCTTTTAATGATAATTTCATTATAATTAATAATTAATCATTATATTTTGAAAGAAATGCAAATAAAAACTTTATTCTCTCCATTTCATCAACTTGTTTCAGAGTAACTGGTATCAGTTATAAACATAAACACATTAATTAATACTAACACACATTAACTAAATTCTGAAGATTAAATTAATATTTCTTAACTTTCTGAATGTTATTAATTCATATAATTACTATTAATATTGAACATCAAAGCATTTTCTTTACACAAAGCACAAATGCAGTGCATTTTCCTGCCCTCTTTTGATTGACAGGATATATCAGCCCTGACCATCGGCTGTTTTTAAACTATCAAAAACATTATATTTGCTAGAGATGCAACGATATATCAGCCAATAATCGATATCGGCCTATAAAAGCAAATTTTCACACTATCGGCTATCGGCCGATACCGATTATAGGCCGATATATCGGTGCATCTCTAGTAAATATAATGTTTTTGATAGCATACCTAATTTATGAGATTACAAAAATATGTGAAAAAGTCACTGAGGTTAAAAAATAAATTCATGCGAATGTATGAGGTGACCTTTACCCCTTACTAAATAAACTGCATTTACATCATAAACAGAAACATGTTTTGTGTTGTTTGTTTTTGTGGTCAGTGTTGAAAGACCACAGAACAGATGACTTGAATTTTTTCTTAGACTGTGTGTGGAACACTGAATTCATCGATTAGAATGCACAAATCACAGTCAACTTCATGTTTGCCTTCAATTTCAGCATTCCGTGTGCCTTTCCTGAGGGAAGAGAGGTGCTTTGACACAATGACAGTGTGACCCGTGAGTGACCGCAGCAGCTCAGTGAGTTCAGATCATTCAGCAGCAGCAGCAACAACTCTGAAATCTCTCCTCATCCATCAGACATACAGAAATACTGAGGCTTTTTTCTCTGGAATCAAACGGATATCCGATGGAGGGTTGAAATCATTCATCTGATGATGAAATCTGCTAATAAGTAAGTATATTTGATATGAAAATTAAATCTATTATGATATGCATTTGTTGTACAGAATGACAGTGGTCCAATAACATGATTAGGATGCAGTTTATACAAGTGTGAATTGTATTTCTGTCCAAGATTATCTTTGATAAACACTGTATAAAACATTTCATGCCACTTTTCCACTTGTTTCTCTATTATTTGCATGCCATTGTGAGTGTTGTAAGAGCCTGTGTTTATTTGTGTTTGTGTAACTGTGACCCTTTTCATTGTCTTGTGTTACTCCAGCATTCTCTGGCTGTTTTCACACCACAACTCACTTTACATGCTTAGAAACGTTTACAGAAATGTAATATTTTTATTGATTTCAGTGTTGTCTGATGATCCCTCTAGAGCAGCTGTCACTTCAGCAGTATTAAAGTCTATGTTTGAAGGATGATTCACGCAAATGGACAAAGATTTAAAATAGCGGATTATTTTTCCCTCAGAATGTGCAGAATTATGCTTTGGGATGATGGATAATCAACATAGAAGAACTGTTAATGTGAGTAAACAAGCACATTTAAAAAATAAAATAAAATAAAATAAAAATGTGTGTGAATGAGCTTAGACAGCGTTGTGAAAAATAATGTGTTTACTATACACGATTTTAATAAACCAAGAACGCGTATAAAATAATAAATAATCGACAGACAAGCTAAAATACAACAGAATTACCCATGGTGCACTGTTTTGTGTACTAATGTTTGAACTATTAAACTAACATGACACAATTAAAATTAAAATTCTGTCATCATTTAGTCACCCCATGTCGTTCCAAACCCGTAAGACTTTCGTTCATCTTCGGATCACAAATGAAGATCTTTTTGATGAAATCTGAGAGCTTTCTGTCCATTGACAGCCTACGAAACTTCTACTTTCAAGGTAGTAAAGACATGATTAAAGTAACCCACTCCAGTAGTTTAACCTCAATTTTATGAAGCGACATGGGTGCTTCGTTTGCGTAAAAAACATAATTTAACACTTTATTTAAAGTAGTCTCCAACGCGCGTTCACGCGAGCACCACAATGTATGCGTGTTGAGTAGCCGTTATTGCGTGAACGCGCGTTAGAGATTAACAACGGTTTTCCTATATTCGAATATTCGTTCACACAAAAGACAATAACTATAATGAAAACGATAAAGATATACACAACAACTAAAACTATAAATGCTCAGAGAAACAATATTGTTGGAATCACTTTCGGAGTGATGTTTTTTTTTTTTTTTTTGCAGCTAATGAACGATAAAAACATTGACAGCCAATCAGAATCCATCCTGCTTTAAAGAGCGGGAGCATTTAAAGTGACAGACGACAAAACTGCAGCGCGCACTTATAATAATAAACAGAACGATATCTTCCGCTGGTGTGGACGCTAATATAGTTATCGTTCTTGGTGTGAACGATCCTAGGGAAAAGGATCACACAATTATGTGGATTTTATGTGTAAGCTTCTTGGAAAAATTTAAAGCCTGCAAATGGAAAACATCATTAATCAAATGTAGGTCTGTTACTGTTAAAGAAACAGCATGCATAAAATACAAATAATAGAATTCTTCATCGCTGAAAGTGAACTTCTATGTCATTTTATACTGTCCTTTGACTGTCAGTTTCTCTGATTGCTTCAGATGGCCTCCAGTGAACCTGATACTTATCAATCTAATGAGGAACCCCAGCCTGGTGACCTCATCGAGATCTTCAGACCAGCCTATCAGCACTGGGCTCTTTACCTGGGAGATGGATACATCATCAACCTCACTCCTGTCGGTCAGTGTCATGTCTCAAAAATAGCTCAAAGCTACAGTCTCAAAAAATATTTAGGCCTAAATTTAAAATTGATGTATCTGAATTGCAAATAAGATCTCAGTTCATTTGGATTAAACAGTTTACAACAACATTACATTTGTTTACTAATACATTATTAAAATCAAAAGTTGTATCTGTATCTATTTAATGGACCTGAACTAACAATGAACGGTAATTTTAAGAACTATCGTTAACACAGATTAATAAATACTGTAACAAACATATTGCTCGTTGTTAGTTAATGTTAGTTAATAATGCATTAGCCAATGTTAACTAATGGACCTTATTGGAAAGTGTTACCAACAGCTTATATTCATTTAAAATATAACTTTATATATCTTATCTTAATTGTTTAGATTTTTATATAATGCACATTAAGCTGCTTTTTGATCCACCAGCTGAATGAAAATGCAATTTCACTCTCTGACAGTAGTTAGCACTTATGGAACAGCAGAAATACAGCGGTTACCCCCTGTATACAGCGCAGATGCACATAAATTAACTAATAAACTTAATATGATGCATATTTGTCAGTCATACATAAATGAAATAGGTCATTATAATGTCATAGTTTATTATTAACTATCTGATTTTATTTAAATAATCATATTTTCAAAATGCATTTATTGAAATTGCTTAAAATCAGTATAAATCTGTTAATCAGTTCACTCTAAAAAAAAATGCTGGGTTAAAAAACAACCCAAGTTGGGTTGAAAATGGACAAACCCAGCGATTGGGTTGTTTTAACCCAGCAAATGGGTTGTTTTAACCCAGCGAATGAGTTGTTTTAACCCAGCAGTTGGGTTGTTTATACCCCGTGATTGGGTTGTTTAAACCCAGCCGTTGGGTTGTTTATACCCCGTGATTGGGTTGTTGTAACCCAGCGTTTGGGTTGTTTTAACCCAGCCATTGGGTTAAATGTTTGACCCAACCTGCTGGATAGTTTTATTTAACTCAACTATTGTTTAAAAATTATTGTATTGCTTGAACCCAAAGTATGTTGGAAATTAACATTTATTAATAAGTTTAATGAATAATAAACAATAAACATGTATTAAATTAATTATTAATAAATGTTCACCTTTTTATTATTATTGTTGCCTCTAGTAATTATGTGTCTGATTTTTAATTTCCAAAACATTTTGGGTTCATTTTAAGCCAGATATATAGTAATTTTTAAACAATAGTTGGGTTAAATAAAACTGCCCAGCAAGTTGGGCAAACATTTAATCCAACTGCTGGGTTAAAACAACCCAATCGCTGGGTTTGTCCATTTTCAACCCAACTTGGGTTGTTTTTAACATTTTTTACAGTGTTACAAAATATGTAAACATGGCTAGCTGTGGAACAAGCAATATTCAATCAGTTCAAATTGGATTTATTGATGGTAAATATATAAATGTGCTTATTGTGTATTTAAAACACATTCAGTGTTATTACAGAAATCTGACCTGTTTCATTTATGTATGACTGACAAATATGCATCACGTTAAGTTTATTCCTTTATGTTAAAACTGTGTCCAAATGCATGCAATTTTTTATGCAATTCAAATACATAATCATTTGAGTTCAGACATCTTTAAACGTGTTTTCCTCCCGTCAGATGAGGGTCAAGCAGCCGCCATGTCCAGCGTGAAGTCTGTGTTCAGCCGGAAGGCTGTGGTGCGCATGCAGCTCTTGAAGGAGGTTGTGGGGGCAGATTCATTCAGGATCAACAATAAATATGATGACAATCACACGCCCCTACCCGTCTCTGAGATCATTCAGCGGGCTCAGCTCCTCATTGGACAGGAGGTGTCATATGACCTGCTGGGCAGCAACTGTGAACACTTTGTCACTCTTCTTCGCTATGGGGAGGGAGTGTCTGAACAGGTTTCTCATTCTTTACCTCTGTGCACTAACCAAAAATACCACATTATTACCATATTTCAGGAATTTGGTATTCAATCAGCACTATGCAAATAGTAGCATCTGATATGGTGTTTTGGCATGTTTCAAATCTAGTGAAGATGCATTTTGAGGCATCATGGGTGCTCCGACCAAAAATGCTGTCTAGTTAGACAAGTACCATGTAAATACCTTGATAGATGAATATGGTAATTAGTCAGAAGCACATCACTGTTTGTGCCACTGTACTTTTTTTCTGTAAGAACATCCATACTGATGTATTGACATTCTGCCTGCGTTCACAGGCGTCACGGGCGATAGGCGCCATCAGTTTGGTGACGGCTGCAGCAAGTGCTTTCTCAGTGCTGGGACTGATCAACACGCGCTCCAGAAACAGACCGTTCTAGATCTGCTGAAGCCCAGACCACATAAGATGTTATATTCATGGAGTGATCTGAATTATGTCTGCTGACCTTTTTATTTAAAGACATGGAAAGACTGTAGGGCATCTGACAAAACAGCTGTCAAAAGTTAAATGTCCTCGATATACTCAGCTTTTTAGGTTGAAAACAAGTTGTGTGTGACAATGCAATGAACCTTTGCTGTGACAACTTGATATGGTATTCATAGAAATGAAATAAAAACTGTAATACACTAGGATTTTGTCTGGATAAAGGAGTTTATTGCATTCTTGAATGTTCAAAAACACCTCATTTTCCTCATATTCTCCATTGTTGCAGCTCCTCTCTTCCCAGTCTGTCAGTAACGCTCTGTTTAGTTCCGGTCTCTATGAAGCCCCTCCTTCTGAAAAGCACGATGTGCTCTGATTGGTAGGCTGGACCAGTGTGTTGTGATTGGTCAAGTGCTTTGAGTGTGCTTGGGAAATGTCCTGCCCCTTACCATAACCGCCAGTTTCGACACAAAAATATTAAATGTAAAAAACAAACAAACAAAAAAAAACAACCCACAACATATATTAGAAAGAAATGTTTTAATTACATATATCAAATGTACAAAAAGTTGAAAATCTGGGCAGCCACATGTGAAATTAGCGCAATGCTGATTGGTCAGCTGAAGTGTAACAGAGCTGCTGATTGGTCGGCTCAGGTGTTCTGTGCGGCCTGCTGCATGATGACAGAACAGAGACTCAATAACTGCAGATACTCGTCTGCACCATCTGACAGACACTTATCCACCTCCTGAAAGACACAGATCAGAACATTTGATCTCAACAAAACTAACACATTTTCACAGAACAAGAAAACTTTCAACTCTCTTGGTTCATGAACAGTGAAGGTTCACTTACGGCCATCTTCTCTGCAATGACAGACTTCTGTTTATCGCTCAGATTCTCTTCAATGATGACGTCATGTAACTGGTTGAGAACATTGTTTGCAGCGTATCCCTGATCGATCAGATCCTGCACAAATCAAGACGAGCTTAATGGTTTAGAGCAGCCGAGACGCAGAAAACTGATGCTGAAAACATTCACACATGGCAAAAAATGATGTTCTTCCTCAGTATTTTTGTCTTGTTTTCCCAGTACAAATATCTAAACATTCTTAAATCAAGATGCATTTACTTGGGAAGCAAAATGTCTCACCTTCACAGCGAGCTCCAGCTTTTCAAAAGCACCTCTGTAACAGGTCTGGAGGAGCGTTTCAATCACTTTGGGTGGAACCACCTTGAAAAGAAAGTATAGTTTTGAGATGGTTTATTCAAAATCTGGGTCTCAATCAGGTACGTTCACTCACCCCGGCGATCTCGATGATGATTTGTTCAGTAATTTCCCGCTCAGCGTTGAGTCTCGCGGCGCTCTGGAGATACGTGATGGCTTTCCTGAGATCTCCGTCCGACACCTTCACCAGAGCCTCGATTCCCTTCAACACACACAAAACATTTCACACACACGCATTCGCTAAAATATTTACTCAATAAAAGAGAGTGTGCTTTAAAGTCGGCATGAAATTTCTTCTCTATTGTGACGTATATCTGAGTGAAATGGCTTCTGGAAGAAGAACAAATGTAAGACGGGGCTTGATTTTGTCCATGGGGAATTGATTGGATGGCAGGGGATCTGCAGGGTTTTTAAAATCAAATTTAAGGCATTTTAAGACTTGCAAAAATAAAATTAATACATAGGTGGGGTTGCGCAACGTCTAGGGTAACACGCAACAATTAAATGACAATTTAAACAAATCAAACAAAACAGATTTTGACAAAAAAGTTTTAGCAAATGCTAAACCTCACATTTCAGCCTTTAAACCTTTTTAAAGAAAAAGGATACATCAAATGCTTATATTTATATTAATTTAAAATATGATTATTACATTCATTTAAAATATCATTTTATATCTCTTATCTTAAATGTTTAGATTTTTATAATGCACATTAAGCTTCTTTTTTGATCCACCAGCTGAATGAAAATGCAATTTCACTCTCTGACAGTAGCAGAAATATAGCGGTTACCCCCTGCATACAGCAGAGATACACTTTTTCTTTCTTTCTTTCTTTTTTTAAAGCCATGCCAGCTTCTATGGCTATATTCATGGCGAAAGAGAGGTTTAGTTGGGGGAAAAAAAAACAAAAAAACAACTAAAGATATTTAAGATTCATTTTTCCTAAAAACCTTAAAACTAAATTTGGATTTACTTGGTTAAAAACCTCTTCAAAAGAATCAACAGAATAAAATAATTTTCTTAAAAGGGTAGAAGTGTTACAGTCCAGTAAAATATGTTTAATGGACAGTAGATTCAGGCAAGATGGACCAGATGCACTCTTTAGAAATGCTACAATCTTGCAAGTACGATATAAACATCATAAGGTAAACATTGTTCATCAACAGTAGATCGCTTGGCATAAATGTGGGCTTTTCGGTGATTGCGAACTGCTCTGAAAGCATGAGCCTGGAGAACATGCCACAGTGCTGCGTATTTATTTTCAAACATGCAGCGCTCACATTTAACTAAATCATAGTCTTTTGAGGTTTAATAATCACATTAAGTCATATCACAATTCCTGTTTTTACCTTATTGGAATCAATAAGCAGAATCGGAATCATTAAAATGCAAACGATACCCAACCCTACTGGTGAATAATTAACACTTCATGGTAGGGTTGTTAAACGTACCAGTACTACAGTACATTTTTGCAGTACTGGGTTTATTTGGTACCCGCTGATAGACGCTGCTTTCAAACTGTCTCGTTCATGTTTGTTTGAGCTCTCTTGACAGTCAAAAGTTTCTATTTACAGTTTTTACAAGCACTGATCACTGTAGCCAATCACAGTCATTTCTGTTGAGTGCATGAATGCAATGGCCAATCAGAGGTGCTACTCAGTAAGTTAGTCAGAATCCACTTAAAGGGATAGTTGAATGCTAACATGTTAAAACATGCTAGCAACATGTTAAATCAAGTTACTTTCAAAGGTGATTTACTCTATTTTGATCGCTACTGTAGACATCAGAGTTTATATCTGAACTTTAAACTTTTATCTCAGTACTTCTGTTATAATTTTAATTATTATAAGACAGAAATAACGATGCTGTGTGGTTGAAAAGACTGTGTGTGAAGCGGTTTCATACCTAAACATGACAACTGCTCTCTCTGGATCTGAACGCAGATCTGAATGTTCGCTGTGATCGTACTTGTCAAAGGTTTAATAGATACAGCCGAATCGTTGTCATTTAGGAATGAGATCGTGATCTTTTAACGATTAATTGTGTAATCATACACTGCAGTTTATTGATTGACAACTGTATTTAAATGTGTGACTTAATCGGAAACTGTGATGAATGACAGTGATAACCAACCCTATTTCATGGATAATAATAAACAAGACTGCTCCATTTACATCTTTGCTGTACTTGAGGTTCTCCTTTCCACAGATCTCCAGCAGACGCTCCTGCTGAATGTCATTGGCCAGCGGTTTGAAGCGGAACTTGGAGCATCTGGAGGTCAACGGCTCAATAATCCTGAAGAAACAAGCATGAGTTAAGAGTCGGTGCTGTAGAAGAGGCTCATGGTGTGTTTGTGCGTTCACACTGACCGGCTGACGTAGTTGCAGATGAGACAGAATCGCGTGGTTCGAGACTCTTTCTCCATCGTGCGTCTGAGCGCCGCCTGAGCGGCATTGGTCATGGAATCCGCCTCGTCCAGGATGATGATCTTAAACGGCGGACAAGGCTTCCCACTGGGATTCAGAGATGAAAGCTTGCATTCAGAAAAACACAATCAGTGGGAAATCATCGCATGTAGTTGCGGCGTAACTCACTCTGTTCGCGAGCCGGCCACCGTCAGCTGGGCAAAGTTCTTCACCTTCTCACGGACCACCTGAATCCCTCGTTCATCAGACGCGTTGAGCTCCAGAACTCTCTGTCGGTACAGCTCAGGTCTGCACACACACAACAACAGCATATGAGCAGACGTGTGTCTGAATCTGCATCACGTCTGCATGAACACAGGTACAGTTCTTACCCATAAAGCTCTCTGGCGGCTGCAAGGATGGTGGATGTCTTTCCTGTTCCAGGAGGTCCATAGAACAGCAGGTTGGGCAGCTGTAAGAACAGCACATCATTATTATACTGTCATAGGATTCATTCTATTTTTAATTACTTCTTATGTCTTTCGTTTTTATTTTCATTTTAAAGTTTTAGTAATTTTGTTGAATTTTTTTTTTTTTACTGTCTTTGTTTTTATTAATTTTTACTTCAGTTTTAGTAATTTTAGTACTTCAACTTAAACAGAAATTATTCATTTTGCCTTGGCAAGTAATTGAAGTAAAATAAGTTCTTTTTGTTCATTTTTATTTCAGTTTTAGTAATTTTAGTCCTTCAACTTTGAAATTTGAAATTTTGCCTTGACATCTAATAATGCTAACAACAAGCTAATTCATGTTAGCAACATGCTAATCATGCTAACAACATGCTAATCATGCTAAAACATGCTAACAATGTGTTTAATCAATAGTAACATCGTTAAAACATGCCAATTCATGTTAACATGTTAATCATGCTAACAATGTGTTTAATCATGTTATCAACATGTTAAAACATGCTAATTCATGTTACTAACGTGCTAAATTGTTAACAACATGCTAATTCATGCTAACAATGTGTTAAATCATGCTAACAGCATGTTAAAACATGCTAACAACATTCTAAATCATGTTAACATGTTAAATAATGCCAACAACATGGTAATTCATGCTAGGAACATGCTAATTCATGCTAACAACATGTTAATTATTGCTAACGACATGTTAATATGCTAAAACATGTTATCAATGTGTTAAATTGTGTTAACAACATGCTAATCAAGCTAACATTGTGTTAATGCTAACATGTCAAAACATGCTAACAACATACTAAACCATGTTAGCAACATATTAAGCCATGCTAACAACATGTTAAACCATGCTAACAACATGTTACATCATACTAGCAATGTGTTAAACCATGCTAGCAACATGCTAATTCATGCTACCAACATGCTAAATCGTGTTAACAACATGCTAATTCATGCTATCAACGTGCTAAATAACGCTAACAGCATGTTAAAACAAGCTAGCAACATGCTAAATCATGTTGAGCTGGCATCATGATTCCACGTGATTCGAACTAAATCACTGATATTCAAATAGCGGCCCGCGGTCTGCATCCGGACCCGGGCATGTTTCCATCCGGACCACAAGACTGAATGGTAACACCATTCTACTGTTTCTAGTTGAAGTCAGCAGCGCGGATCACACCACAAGCACTCAAGATTGTTTGTGGTAATGATATTTCAGCGCTATATCCTTATAGTTTTATCTAATGCTAAACGTGCTTCATTCAAGCCCTTCCAACTCTGTGCGTGTTCTCTCTTTCTCCCGACGCGCGCCACATTAACGGTACATGTCTACTGGCGCAGAGCAGAGCGAGCGTTTTTAATTCATTTCAATGAATTAAATCCCCCCACCCCGATGTCATCATCCATCGCGATGTTTCACTGTAGACATCGCCCAACCCTAATAACAACATGTTAGTAACATGCTAAAACATGTTATCAACATGCTAATCATGCTAACAACATGCTAGCATTGTGTTAAATTATGGTAACATGTTAAAACATTGCTAGCAACATGCTAATTCATGCTAGTAATGTGCCTTTAATTTATTTCAAACTTTCAGACAAGGCTTTGTCAAGCCAACATCAAAGTTTGTTCACACTCATCTAGCTTCAATTAAAGTACTTTTTTAATATATTTTTTTAGTTTATGGTAATAACACTGGAACAGAGAGGAAAGAGTGTGACTCTTTCGGAATTAAGCTACTGACTCAGTGTGAAACTTTTCTGACCTCAATAAATGACATGACGTGTTCACTAATTTTATCACAAATGTTCTTGTGAGTTCTGATGATTCAGATTTCACAAACAGATCAGTGTAGTGAAGGAGAATCACGCACATCAGCGCCCTCTAGAGATTTCTTCAGTACTGCAACCACCTCCTCCTGAAAGGCCACTTCATCCACACACTTTGGTCTGCTGAAGAGATCAAAAACACGCACAGGTGAAATCTGAGGTAAATTATGAACACACTTTGGAGCAAAAATGCATGATTCACTTTGTTTTTTAACATAAACAAACGAACTTTCACCGATATGATAGATTAATAACTCTCAGATGACATGAATATGGTGCATATATGATGAAGTCTCACTATTTCTCCACCCAGGGCACTGCTCTCTGCTTCTTCTCTCCACCTGATGATGATGATGATGATGATGGTTTCTGAACTTTAACACTCTGTGACGAAGTTCCTTTCAAAAACGCCTGCATATCTCCTCCTTTAAACAACAGAACAGACCATGAACAGAGAAAACTGAGCTGTTGATCATCTAGACTTCTTCGTCGTCAGATTTCATCATTTATCTCCATTTACTATCGCTGCTTCCACCTGCAAAAGCAAAACTAACGTGATAGACACTCTCACCTAAAGCTGACACGACCGATGGAAGAGAATAAGGCAGAATATATCTCTTTATTGTAGAATAAATGTGAATGAAACACTTCGCAGGTTTGTTGATACTCCGTCAGATTCCCGCCAGACGCGCAGATGTCGTCCGCGCGTGTACGTCACTGGCGCGCGCCGCAGCTGCTCATCATCACGTGATCACATTCACGCTGAAGGTTTTGCTTTAGATGATGCTTGTTTTTTTTTGTAAATAATAATATTAATGTCGTTAGTAATATTGTCACACAGCCAAGAATATGTATTTCAAATAATTCGATGGTTTCTCAAGAAAGATGGTAAACATAATCATTATTATGGAAGTGGAACAACAATAAACCCTCCTTAATTTATTTTT
The DNA here is from genome assembly GCA_039654765.1 of Mylopharyngodon piceus. Classification (NCBI taxonomy): domain Eukaryota; kingdom Metazoa; phylum Chordata; class Actinopteri; order Cypriniformes; family Xenocyprididae; genus Mylopharyngodon; species Mylopharyngodon piceus. Next base: position 850,226 of record CM077452.1, on the reverse strand, counting down.
AAAAAGACGTAAAAATGTTTATCATCCATAAAAAATGATGAAAAAAGCCAGAGATTAAACAAATTTATTAATAAAAGACACTATTGTTTTTAAAAAACAAAATCAAGCTTATATCCAATTTATCAAAATCGTAAAGCTGTCAAACTGAGCACGGACTTTTTGTTTTCTAATGTATATGTAATTTTTAAAAAATTATTATACGTATTATATTTGAAAAAAAAAAAAAAAAATGTTATTGTGTTACTGTGCTTCTGTTTTCCTGGTGACGGGAGTGATCTACGATCTGCGTCACTGCGCTCCTTTAGTTCTGTCTGCGCCGCCGTGCGTCATGGCGTCATCACACTCTAAAAACCCAGAGATGAAGCACATTTACTAACTAAAAATCAGTATTATTTGTGAAAACAACACCAAGCTGTATATCCAAACGATTTCTTTTTCTCAAAATTGTAGAAATATAAATAAAGTGAGCGTGTACTTTTTGTTTTTTATGTATATTTCATATTTTATATCATTATACTTATTAAATATGATATATTGTTATTATTTATTATTTTACACTTATTATATTCCACATTCCCGCTGACGGGAGTGATCTGCGATCTGCGTACCGGCGCTCTGTTAGTTTTGTCTGCGCCGCCGTGCGTCATTGCGTCATCACACGCTCAGTGTTTTTGCTTCGTCTCTTTCAAACCGCGGAGAGACTCTTTCTTTTCTACCTTCAGTTTTTCCTCTTGGTTTGGACTTTAGCGCTTCATCGGATGCTCGTGTGTTTATCGTTGTGCTTGTGGAGCGAGGGACGCGGAACGCGCCGAGAGCAGAGAGTTTTTGGAGGCGTTTTATTGCGCATGTTCATGAACCGCCCGAATGAACGCGGATCAATAAAACACTGAGATCTGTTCAAAACACGCGCATCCGCATCAAAACAGCGAGGGACCTGAAAACAGATGCTTTCTGTGACTGGAGTAACTGATCAGACTGATCGATACTTCATCAATATCTGATCGATAACAGAGGAGCCCGGAGGAGATGCGCGCGCACTGATACACACATCTGATCGATATCTGATCGATAACACATGCTGCAGCGCGCCTGACGGACTGTCTGGAGGATGCAATGTTCACATTAGGCAGGTGTGCTCTTCTTCTTCCTCCTCCTCCTCTGGCTGGATGCTTTGAGCCGGTGTGTGAGATCAGGTGGATGTGAGACACACACACACACACACACACACACACACACAGTCATGCAGGCTGCGCCCTTCCAGTATGATTTCTACAGTGAGGAGAACGCGCCCAAATGGAGAGGACTGCTGGTGCCGTCACTCAACAAGGTGAGACAGCTGTCACACTACATGTACATTTATGCATATGACAGATGCTTTTATCCAAAGTCACGTCATTGAATTAAAGATCTACATTGTATCTGATAATCCATTCCTGGGAATCGAACCCATGACCTTGTCGTTGCCAGTGCCATGATTTACCGTTTGAGCTGCAGAAATGCCGATATGAGTTTATCATCGGCCGATACTGATACCAAACTCATATCTGAGTGCCGATATCTGAAAAGCAAGTGACCGATATAATGCATGGAAGCCCATTTCCGCCTCATAAGAAAATAAACATGCTTTGGTAAATCTTTATTATGACATAAAACCTCGAAATTATGACGTACTAAGTCATATTTATAAGATGAAATGTCAATATTATGACCTAAAGAGTCAAAATAATTATATAAGACACGATTATGATACGATATATCAGCCACAATATCAGTATCGGCCGATATATGTTCATTTTTAATGTTATCGTTATCGGCCGATAAGAAAATTTGGCCGATAAATTAATAATGTATTATTTCCTTCAGCTGAGACACTTCAGAGGTGCACTGTCCACCATTATGGTTTTGAATTGCTTGAAATATGATTGAAATCACTTCAAAAAGGAAAATACAGTACAACGTACAGCACAAGTCTGTCATATAGACTACATAATATTATAATGAGAATATTATAATCGTGTGTTTGGGACATGGCTTTTAATGGTGAAACTTTTGTTTTTGTAATTAGGCTCTCAAAAATTATATAAAAATTTGGATTTAGATTTATCGGCCAATATATCGGTTATCGGCTTTCAAATATAAAGAGTTATCGGAATCGGCCAAAATTTTCATATCGGTGCATAACTATGTGATAGTCAAAATTATGACATACCAAATCATTTTTTATGAGGTGAAAAGTCGACTTTTTAAGTCATCATTTTGACTTAATGTCATAATGTTGACTTTTTACCTCATAAATATGATTCGGTATGTTATAATATCGACTTTACATCTCATAAATATGACTTAGTATGTCATAATTCAATTTTTGTAAGTCTAAGTTTTCATTTAGTATGTCATGATTTCGATTTTTCATATAATTCTGACTTAATATGTTGTTGTTTTTTCTACTTTTTATTTCTAATTTTTACGTTTTAAGTCATAATTTCGACTTTTCACCTCATAAATATGATTTGGTATGTCATAATTCAATTTCTGTAAGTCTATATTTTTTATTTAGTATGTCAATTTCGATTTTTCATATAATTCTGACTTAATATGTTGTTGTCTTTTTCTACTTTTTATTTCTAATTTTTACGTTTTAAGTCATAATTTCGACTTCATCTCGTAAATATGATTTGGTATGTCATAATTTCGACTTCACCTCATAAATATGATTTGGTATGTCATAATTTTGACTTTTCATCTCATAAATATGACTTAGTATGTCATAATTTGATTTCTGTAAGTAAATTTTTTATTTAGCATGTCATAATTTCGATTTTTCTTATAATTCTGACTTAATATGTCGTTTTTTTCTACTTTTTATTTCAAATTTTTACGATAAAAGTCATAATTTTGACTTTTCATCTCATAAATATGACTTGGTATGTCATAATTTTATTTTTGTAAGTCTAAATTTTTATTTAGTCATAATTTTGATTTGTCATATAATTCTGACCTAACGTTGTTTTATTTCTACTTTTCTACTTTTTATTTCTAATTTCTACTTTTAAAGTCATAATTTGCACTTTTCATCTCATGACTTAGTCATAATTTCAATGTTTTATGTCATAATTATGACTTAGTATATAATAATTTCTACTTTTCATCTCATAATTCTGACTGATTTTTTTTTTATGTAATAATTATGATTTTCAAAAGCATGATTTTTTTATGTGGCAGAAATGGGCTTCCATAGTAATGAGAGCAAATAAGATGCACACAAATGATGATATAAACAAACAATCAAGATTTGCTATATAGCATATATAATATATCTTTACTTGAGTGTACTGTATGTGAAGAAAGTTGGATATACTTGCATATCAACTTTATATATATATCGATATCACTGTGCAATAATATAAATGCAATTTGCGACGATATAAACAATCAAACAGTTGAGATTTGCTACATCGTATATATCATGAGTGATCTGTATGTTTGCGTATAAACTTGGATGTACTTATAGTTGTAGGTTGTTGGAGTTATTAATTTGATATGTGGTCGAGATATTGAGAATTATGAAACCTGCAAGGTTTTGTTCGAACAAGCCTAATTATTATTTGGTGATGTGCATGACTGAATACACAATATTTACTGAAAATGACTTAAAGAAATGTCTTATCAATGGATAATAAATCATTTCAATAGATTTGGAAATGGCATGATAATCTCAGATTGGCTGAACATCGTTTTGTCACTAATGAACAGATCTCCATGAGATCTGGTGTGTTCATGTGCTGTTATTTCAGTGTCTGTGTTGTTGACGGATGGTGAGAGTTTGAGTGAGCTGCAGGTGTTCAGGTTCACAGCTGTAGATCTGAGATCTCTGTCTTCATTAGAATAATCTCGATGAGAATCCGCCGTCTCTGCTGTGTGCCGATCCAAAATGGCAGCGTGCTGGATGCAGTTTCAGCGTCTGTGGAGGACGACACACTCACACTCACACAACTGTGCTTGGCAGCTTTCTTGCCGTTTCTTGCTGCTTTCTGTGACATTGAATCCATAGCAACAGCAAAACTCAAGAACTCACTCGTCCGTCCGCCGTCTGTTCACTCGTGTCAGACGCTGCTTTGGTTTTCAGGCGGTTTCTCAACCACACTGAAACCTCGTAAAAGCTTACTGATATGATACCTGCTATTCTTCTGGCAGGATCATATTGTTTATCAAAATATCTCACGTTCACTGATGCGTTCAGGTCGCGCTCAATCACCATTATATGTTTGGTCTGAAACACGACTGCCGCAGGGACACGATCGCGAGGAAATTTGTCATTGCAGGACTGTGATATGAAGAGTGTGCAGAGAAACATGTCTTTAGTAACAAGTGTGAAGCACATAACAGGCACAATACCGGTGTAAACACAGGTACATATATCAGTACAATATGAGTCACATGACTAAACATGCGTCATCGTTTTCGAAAGCCTCAGTTTTCACACTACAACGTGAAAACAGCGTATTCAAGCTTATCCACTTGGAAGAACATTTTCAGAAAGCTCTTTTCGCAGGACAAAAACACTCTCTATGTGGACGGAAGGACAAAACGGAGAGAAAAAGATGAGTTTTCAAACCAGAATGTGTTATTGTGGACGAGTCTCTGAGATATTTTGCATTTGTTTTGAACAATATATTTATTGCTTCATATTTTTCAAAAATTGAAGAATTGATATTTTGTGATTTAATGCAAATATATTTATATTCTATTTTTTATTTTTGGCTGAAGTGTCCAAATAGTTTTTGGGATCATTGAATATGTTACCTATCTATTACCCATTCGTCCATCCATCCATCGTTCTATCCATCGTTCAATCCATTGTTCTATCATTCTATTGTTCTATCCATCCATTATTCTATCTATCGTTCTATTGTTCTACCTATTGTTCTGTCATTCCATCTATCCGTCCATCGTTCTATCTGTTCTATCTTTCATTCTATCATTCTATCTATCGTTCTATCCATCCATCCATCCATCCATCATTCTATCCATTGTTCTATCATTCTGTCTTTCTATCGTTCTATCCATCCATCATTCTATCGTTCTGTTGTTCTACCCATCCATCCATCCATCCATTGTTCTATTGTTCTACCCATCCATCCATCCATCCATCGTTCTATCTATCGTTCTATCATTCTATCATTCTTTCTATCTATCTATCTATCGTTCTATCCATCCACCCATCCATCCATCCATCCATCCATCTATCGTTCTATCCATCGTTCTGTCCATTGTTCTATCATTCTATCGTTCTATCCATCCATCATTCTATCTATTGTTCTATTGTTCTACCTATTGGTCTGTCATTCCATCCATCCGTCCATCGTTCTATCTGTCGTTCTATCTATCGTTTTATCCATCCATCCATCCATCCATCCATCCATCATTCTATCCATTGTTGTCATTCTGTCTTTCTATCGTTCTATCCATCCATCATTCTATCTATCGTTCTATTGTTCGCCCATCCATCCATCATCCATCCATCATCCATCCATACATCCATCCATCGTTCTATCTATCGTTCTATCATTCTATCTATCTATCGTTCTATCCATCCACCCATCCATCCATCCATCTATCTATCGTTCTATCTATCGTTCTCTCCATCCATCCATCCATCCATCATTCTATCCATTGTTCTATCATTCTGTCTTTCTATTGTTCTATCCATCCATCCATCATTCTATCTATCGCTCTATTGTTCTACCATCCATCCATCCATCCATCGTTCTATTGTTCTACCATCCATCCATCCATCCATCGTTCTATCCATTGTTCTATCATTCTGTCTTTCTATCGTTCTATCCATCCATCATTCTATCTATCGTTCTATTGTTCTACCTATCGTTTGGTCATTCCATCCATCCATCCATCCATCGTTCTATTTATCTATCTATTGTTCCATCCATCCATCATTCTATCCATTGTTGTCATTCTGTCTTTCTATCGTTCTATCCATCCATCATTCTATCTATCGTTCTATTGTTCGCCCATCCATCCATCATCCATCCATCCATCCATCCATCCATCCATCCATCCATCGTTCTATTGTTCGCCCATCCATCCATCATCCATCCATCCATTGTTCTGTCATTCTATCTATCGTTCCATCCATCCATCCATTGTTCTATCATTCTGTCTTTCTATCATTCTATCATCCATCATTCTATCTATCTTTCTATTGTTCTACCTATCGTTCTGTCATTCCATCCATCCATCCATCCATCCGTGCTGAAGTTGATCCTGTGTTCTGGTTCTCCAGCGGTCTGAGCTGGAGTTTGTCGTGTTTGACAGTCTGATGGTTCTCCTCACGAGGGAGGAGCGCGGCTCTCTCTCAGCAGAGTTCAGTGGAGACGCCACTGCTCATGGTGCGATTCTAAGGAAACACATCACAGGTCAGCAGAGACTCGTTTGTGCAATAACAGCTCTGATCAAAGCCAGAAGGGCCCTTCTGCAGCTTCCTTTTTCTGAAGGTTTGTCGTGTTTGTCTTTCGTAAACGCTGCAGGACTAGTTACACACTGAAGTTCAGTACTCCGTGTCAGACTATGAGCGCTTCAACACACTACTAACTAACTCAACCAGGCCCTGCCCCTTTATTTTGCATATGGATTATTTAAATGAGGAACATTATGACGTGTTCGTTCCCGGAAGAAAACTCAAGACTACAATAGAGGCGTTTCAGGGAGTTCAGAAACAGCTTTCATGCTTAAAAAGCAACATTAAACACTAAAGAAAGATGAACATGGAAAAAAGCATATTATGACCCCTTTAAGTGGCTGCATGAATTGTAAATGAGAACAGGCCGAGTGTGTGTTGCTGTTTTTCACAGACTGTTCTCTCACACACACACACTGTCAGCATACTGTACTGTACATTCCCACTAAATACCAGCACGCCATAGTGCCGCCACAGGAATGCTGGGAATGAAGCGTCAGGCATGTGATCCAAGTGCAGAGCAGCAGACGCGTCTGAAACGCATGGGAACAGAAAGCAAAAGGAAAACGTCCACCCTGAACTCTCTGTCTGTCAACATGTCTGCGGTTTCAGACGTGTTATCAGCAGCCTGGCGCTTTTCTTAATCAGATTGGTTGGTGTCGTGTATCTTCACTAGTTGTGGCATGTAAACTGAGGTTAATAGTTAGTCTCTACAGGTCTAGATCGTCACTGGATTGACCATCAACCAATCAGAAGACAGAACCAGAGCCATGTGCACTTTATAATGTTCTGATGTCTTCAGAGGACCAGTGTCAGTCAGTTATCAGCCAAACCCCTGTGAGCTAAAATATTGACTTGAATCCCCCTGAGATTTAAAGGTAATATTTCAGTGATTTAGCGACACGTTCTCTGATGTTGGTTAGTGCTCACATGACATGCAGGTCAACAAATAAAATATTTCATCTTTTTTTAGTAGGTGCTTTATTTTGATGATTTTTATTTTAAAATAATTTACTTGTTTTAATAATGTACTTATTGACTTTAGTAGGTATTTTTGATAGTTTTTAATTTATTTATTAATAATTTAACATTTTTATTATTTAATTGATTTAATAAAATTAATTAATTTTATTTTAATTGTTCTTATTTTAAAATAATGTAATTAATTAAATTAATTATTTTTTTATTTAATTACATTTTAATTGTTTTAGTTTTAAAAAGCGTTTTAATTTTACTTTTTTATGATTTAATTAGTAAGTTTTATTTTGATAGTTCTTAAATATATGTAAATTTAAATTTTACATTTGTGTGATTTAATTATTAGTAGTTTTATTAGTTTTATTTTGATTTGTTTTATTTTAAAATTTACTTATTTTAATTTGACATTTATGATTTATTTTTTATTTAGTTTGTTCTTATTCTAAAATGATGTATTTATATACATTTGTATGATTTATTTATTTTTAAGGTTTATTTTGATTTGTTTTTATTTTAATTTATTTATTAATAATGTAACATTTTTATGATTTAATTAATTTTAGTCAGTTTTATTTTATAATAATATAATTAAATCTTAATTTTTTATGATTTAATTAAATTTTAATGTGTTTTATTTTGATTGTTTTAGTTTTAAAATGTGTTTTAGTTGTACTTTTTTATTAGCCTATTTAATTAGTAAGTTTTATTTTGATAGTTAAATATATGATTTTACTTTTTTGTGATTTAATTATTAGTAAGGTTTATTTTGATTTGTTTTATTTAAAAAAAAAAATTTACTTATTTTAATTTGACATTTTTATGATTTCATTTTTATGAACTTTTGTTCTTATTTTAAAATTATGTGTGTGTGTGTGTGTATATATATATATATATATATTTGTGTGATTTAATTATTAGTAAGTTTTATTTGATTTGTTTTATTGTAAAATTTTGTTGTAAAATTGTAAAAGGTTTATTTCGTTTTTATTTTAAAATTTTAAATATTTGACTTAAGTAACTTTTAATAAGTGTTTCATTTTACTTGTTTTATTTTAAAATGATTTATTTTAATTTGACATTTTTATGTAGTTAATTGTTAGCTTTTCATGAGCTCATTAAGCTCAGTTTGATCAGGATGAATCAGAGTTGGATTCTGTTCTGTCATCATTAGTTTTATTGGTTTAGCTGTGGCGGATGTTTCTTGCCCCAGTAACCTGACCGTGTTTGTACAGGAGCGTCTGACGTCGTCACTGCAGCGGCTGGATTCTGTACTGTGGTACAGCAGGGTAAAGTGTGTTAGCGTGTGTGAACGCAGGCCTGTACTAGCTGCGGTTTCTGAGTAAAATTCCTCTCATAACTGGAGAAGTCGAGCGTTCTGTATCGCTACTGAACATGCAGTCGCTCCACTGCGATGTCATGAGGCGCGCTGCTGATTCTGCATTTCTGTGATGTTCACTGTGCTTTCTCTGCTCCTCTGACTGATGCCTGAAAAGGCTTGTTGTGGTTTTAGATTGACTGACAGCTGCCCATCACTGCTGTGGTTTAGTTATCGTTGGTAGTTTGTGTTGAGGATTTCCCTGAGCGCTCACACAGAAACCCACTAACACACTGAGACTTCACATGAGGAACTGAGTTTCTGTGTGTCGTGTTTGAACGATGTCTCAACAGGAAGACGTCCTCAGGCAGACTTCACTAGAATACCCACAATCCCTCAGATGCTGTACGTCTCTGGCTGTATTAGGCTGCGCTTTTAAAAATATCTCATTGTGGGAGCTGAAGAATCTCTCACAGATTTAGGTGTGAGGAAGAATAAAGACACTCGTCTGATTTGAGACGTTATTTTAGTATCATACGATTATAGTTTTTTTTTATTAATATTTTTAATTGGTTTTTATATTTTCCATTTTCATCTCCCACGATTCTAAATAGGCGACTAAACAAAACGTAATTTACTAGGTTCTGAGAGTCTATATAAATTTTTTTTTAATTAATTAGAATGAATTTTTTTTTTAAATATCGGTGTAGGGTAAATGATTCAATGACTCACTCATTAAGAATTAACTTGTTTCATTAGTGAATGAATCAGCAGTTTTGAACGAATCTCTTGAACGAATGATTCAATGACTCATAAAGGCTTCACTTGTTTCATTACTGGATGAATCAGCGTTTTTAAATGAATCTCTTGAATGAATGATTCAGTGACGCACACATTCACTTGTCGCCACCTACTGGTGTAACGATGTAATTGATACAAACTTTATTTGAAGCATCGAGTTACTTTCAAAAAGTGATTTACTCTATTTTGATCGCTATCATAGACATCATTGTTTATATCTGAACTCTAAACTTTTATTCCAGTACTTCTGTGACAATATGAATTATTGTAAAACAGAAATAATGATACTGTGTGGTTGAAAAGACAGTTTGAAGCTGTTTCATATCTAAACATGACAACTGCTCTCTCTGGATCAGAACACAGATCTGAATCTTCGCTGTGATTGTACTTGTCGAAGGTTTGACAGACAGAGGCGAATCATTGTCATTTAGGAATAAGATCGTGTGGGTGTTTGAATCGAGATTGCAATCTCTTAACAATAAGTTGTGCAGCTCTATGCTCAGACGTTGTTCAGATGTTGTTCAGATGTTGCTCAGATGTTGCTCAGATGTTGCTCAGATGTTGATCTGATGTTGCTCAGATGTTCCTCAAATGTGGCTCAGATGTTGTTCAGATGTTGATCTGATGTTGCTCAGATGTTGATCTGATGTTGCTCCGATGTTCCTCAAATGTGGCTCAGATGTTGTTCAGATGTTGATCTGATGTTGCTCAGATGTTGATCTGATGTTGCTCAGATGTTGCTTAGATGTTCCTTAAATGTGGCTCAGATGTTGCTCAAATGTGGCTCAGAGGTTGCTCAGATGTTGCTCAAATGTTGCTCCAATGTTGCTCACATGTTGTTTAGATGTTGATCAGATGTTGCTCAGATGTTGCTCAAATGTTGATCAGATGTTGCTTATGTTGTTTGAGATGTTTAGATGTTGCTCAGATGTGGCTCAGATGTTGTTTAGATGTTGATCAGATGTTGTTCAGATGTTGCTCAAATGTTGCTCCAATGTTGCTTACATGTTGTTTAGATGTTTAGATTTTGATCAGATGTTGCTCAAATGTTGTTTAGATGTTGATCAGATGTTGTTCAGATGTTGCTCCAATGTTGCTCACATGTTGTTTAGATGTTTAGATTTTGATCAGATGTTGCTCAAATGTTGATCAGATGTTGCTTATGTTGTTTGAGATGTTTAGATGTTGCTCAGATGTTGCCCAAATGTGGCTCAGATGTTGCTCAGATATTGCTCAGATGTTGATCAGATGTTGATCAGATGTTGCTCAGATGTTGCTCAGATGTTGCTCCAATGTTGCCCAAATGTGGCTTAGATGTTGCTCTGATGTTGCTTAGATGTTTCTTAGATGTTGTTTAGATGTTGTTCAGATGTTTAGTTGTTTCTTATGTTGTTTAGATGTTGATCAGATGTTGCTTAAATGTTGTTCAGATGTTGCTCAGATGTTGCTCTGATGTTGCTCACATGTTGATGTAATTGTGCTGTTTGTGTGTTTCAGGTGCTGAATCAGGTGCACCCGAAGCTGTCGTCCCAGCAGGAGGCGCTGCAGTACATCGAGGGCCTGATCCTGGTGCTGCTCAACACGCTCTGTCAGGCACAGCCGCGCACCGTACAGGACGTGGAGGTGAACGCCGTCACCATGAAAACCGCTGCCAACACATTAACCGCATTCCAGCACTAGTTTAGAGCTAAATGCACACGGTCAGGTTGATCATGTTCACCGGTTCCTTGTTTCACGACCTCACTGTCATACGCTACTGCAGCACATGTGATATTCAGTTCTATTAGTAGCATATTGATCTGTCAAAAACAGAATGAAAAACTAATTAAAAAAATATCACAAAGTAGCTTATAAAATAAGACTACTGTTCAAAATGTTGGGGATCGGTAAGTCATTTATTTGAACAAAAATACAGTAAAATTTGTGAAATATTATTACAATTTAAAATAGCTGTGAATATATAGTAAAATGTAATTTATTCCTGTGATCAAAACAAGTGCAAATTATTCCTTAAAATACGCTTTGTGAAGGTGAAATATGAGCCGGACTCTTTGTGAGATTCACCCACATTGAGATCTGAATCTGAAATCCACAAAATATGAAAAACATATCGAGTTATGATGCAAGAGAGGCGTGTTCCTTCATGACACTGAGCATCATGGGACTCATCTTAGTGAACTATAATGTATATCTTAAACTGTGTGACTGGCTTTAATGTGTTTCTTATTTCTTCCTCCACGAGTGTTTCAGACGGCTTTATGATCTTCACTAACTCATGTTCACATGTTTGTTTTTGTGTGTTTGGTCGTTGCTCACAGACGGCGGCTGTGAGATGGACAGGTGCTTTAGTTTGTGGTTAAGACCTCAACCACAGAGCATGTTAAACCGCTTAGCTGGTTTATCATGGTCGGGTCCCTCCGCTTGTTCTCTGGTTTTAGATTTCATCATCATCATCCTCAGCTTCACAGCCATCATCATCACTCTTCATCTCTCTCGCATTGTACTGTGTGAAAGAATCGTCCTTCATCCCTCAGTCCTTTATCCTGTGACGCCCCACATATAAACTCTGTTTACTTTCTATTTCTGCTGGTTTCGCCATCTCATACGTGATTGTTGCTCCTCAGGAGCGTGTGCAGAGGAGTTTCCCGCACCCGATCGAGAAATGGGCCATCGCAGACGCTCAGGCTGCTATAGAGAAGAGGAAGAGGAGGAACCCTTTAGCCCTGCCGGTGGATAAGATCCATCCTCTTCTGAAGGTAATGCATGTGTCTTTAAATAATTCCCGCCCAAGGCGTATACTAAATAAAGGGGCGGGGCCTGGTTGAGTTAGTTAGTTGGTAAGGGGCGGGACATTTCCCAAACACCAATCACAACACACTGCTCCAGCCGACCAATCAGAGCACATTGTGCTTTTCAGAAGGAGGGGCTTCATAGAGACAGGAACTAAACAGAGCGTTACTGACAGACTGGGAAGAGAGGAGCTGAACAATGGAGAATATGAGGAAAATAATGAACATTCAAGCAGGAAAACCTGTTCTAGTAGAGCCCAAAAATAACACCAAGATGTAAAGGGGAATAATAGTTCCTCTTTAAAGTCACGGTTGCTGCAGAACAGTTCAATACAGCCTTATCTCTGCTTGTTGCAGCTGGTTTGGACAGAAACTCATAGAATTAACATTGAAAAGATGTGATTTATTTCATCATGTCATAACTGGTTGGGATACAGTGTAAATTTATCACAATCTATGAAGACAAATATAGACGCTTCTGTCTCAGTCTTTTTGGACGTGAGTTTGAGACACTTTCAGTTCATGAGTGTGAATTATGAATTAAATTGGCCATGAAATACAGGATGTTGAATTTTTAATGACATAATTGAATTGAAATTCAACAGTCACACAACAAAGCATGAAGCAAATTATTATATCAAAAAGACATTTAAACCTGTAAAGCCTGACATGAAATAATGGTCAGAAAAAATGAATTTTTTTGACTTGGAACAGTTTATTGAACCTTTTTAGACAGAAGCAAAAAATGTTTGCGTATATGTTTTCATATTTGATACATCAGGCTTTTATGGCTAAGATATAGTGAGAATATGAAGGAAAAAACAGCTCAGTTGAGCAAAAATATGCAATTTGCGGCAGATGCTGATATTTATATGGACAAAAAGTACGATGAAATTCAGATGCTTGTAATGTAAATCAATAAGATCTTTATAACACTAAAGCAGATACTTACATAAAATTCATATAAATATCAATATCCTCCAATAATATGTTTAAATGCTTAGTTTTATGATCAAAACTGTAGTTTTAAAACATATAATGCAATGCAATACAATGATGATTGATATAATACCTTCATCAAAAGCCTGATTATCATATTTGATACTCATGATTTTTCTAATAAATGATGTCTAGATAATCAAGTAAAGCTCATTTGAAATATTACTAACAATATCAAAGTTATTCTTGTGTTTACTTGATAAAAATCAGTGCAGATTTCACAGCAGAAAGACATGAAGCTGAAGGAGGACGTTTGTACAATTATACTAAAAGACTTTTATTTGCTAAAAGAGTCTAAACTATCAATCAGGTCATTTAGATGCCTTAGAAATGTGTTAATCAGATATGAAACAGTAGATTTAAAGAGTTAATGAACCTCTGAGAATCAAACATGATCAAAAACAAGTATAAACTTCAGCTAAAAGGCATTATGACTATTGTAGATTTATAATTATTTATTCAGAATAGAAGCCCTGGATTATGACATCATATCCTGCTGCTCATATTTGTTGTGGGGTCTGAAATAATTTATCATGTGTAGTTCAGTAGTTCTCCCAGCAGTACCGTTGACGTCCTGATGAGGGCGCTGCAGCTGCTGTGACTCAACACACTTCCTGTGAACATGAACCCAAAATCACTTCAGTCTGTAGTGTTTTACTGGCCCCTTCATTAATGAACTGATCATGTGATCATCACAGTGGTTCTGATCTCTCCTGCAGGAGGTACTGGGGTACAAAATTGACCATCAGGTGTCCGTGTACATCGTGGCGGTGCTGGAGTACATCTCTGCGGATATACTGAAGCTGGCGGGAAATTATGTACGAAACATTCGCCATTATGAGATCTCGCAGCAGGACATCACAGTGGCCATGTGTGCTGATAAGGTATGACATCACTGAACATGATTGATGATGAACATGAAGCAGGGCAACATCTCACTGCGTGATGGAGCCTATAATGCAGTTAGAATGACCAAGATATCAGGGCAAAAATGCCACTTTATTAGTTTTTGTCACATATTTATATCATGATATAGTTGAGCAATATCACACGAGTGCTGTTTTTGTCCCGAATAGCACGAGTGCAAATGTGATATTGATTTTATACAACAGTTCAATAAATAAGAAGTTAATATTGTTGTTTTAGACACAATATTGTCTGTTTTTGCCAATGAAAATATTACCTATGAAGCTAGAACAGAACTGTTGTTCGTCTCTGAGCAACACACAGCGGTGATTCGTTTCTAAATGAATCCGTGCTTTGAACGAATCAGTCGGGTGAATCAATGATTCAGTGACCCATTCATAAAGAGAGCCGTTTACTTCATTCCTGAATGAATCAGCTGTTTGAACAAATCGAATGAATGACTTAATGACTTACTCATATAGACATTTACCGCCACCTACTGGTGTTTTAGTTTCTTATATAGAGTTTAATTTCATTAAAAATTATTTCATACTTCCATGTTAATAAAAAAAAACCCATTAAAGGTATAGTTCACCCAAAAATTTCTTTCTAAAGCTACTTTTTGTAATGTTTATTTGATGCTTTTCTCGTTTAACGCAATAATGACTTTATCTTTTGGGGGTAATTTCTCAGCCAAATGTGCGATGTGCGATTAATGTGCGATTAATTAGATTAATTAATCACCACATTGTGTAATTAATTAGATTAATAATAGATAATTAGATAATATATATATACACCAGGCGCGTTTCCTCAGAATAATAATTTATAAGAAATTAAAATAATTTAATTTAATCTTAATAATAATTTTAAATTTTATTTGTATAAAAATTTATAGGAAAGTAAAATAATTATTTAATTTAATTATTTTATTTTATTTACTTATTAATTTTAATACTACTACTACTAATAATATGATTTAAAATAAATTATTTTATTTAAATTAATAATAATAATAATAATAATAATTTAATTTATTTGTATAATTTATAAGAAATTAAAATTATTATATTAATTTTTAAGATGTAGTAATAATAATAATAATAATAATAATAATATTTGAGTTTATTTAATAATAACAGTAATGTAATTTATAGTTTATTGTTATTAATTTATTTAATTTATTTTTATTTTATTTAGGGTTATGGTTAAATTTATATTATTAATATTAATAATTTATTTTTTAAATATAATTTATAAGAAATATTTTATTTTTAATTTTTAAGGAGGCAAGGGAGGCAGTGCCTCCTCAAAAAAATAAGAAAATAATCCAAAATACAAAAATAAAACAATGCAAATATTACAAAATATGACATTAAAAAGTGTATAAAGTTACAGCGGGCGCCGCGTCTCTCTTGCCTCCCCTGAGCACATTGACTTTTAACAGACCCCCTAAAGCGCAGCACATATATTTAATTAAACCGCATAAATCTCACACATCGCCCTTTCGGTTTTATTCTATTTTTGTATTGTTATTAATCATGCAGCTCTAACGAAACACATCAAACATCAACATTCAAGCAAATGACAGATTCAGTCTCTGCCCAGCTCTTGCTCAAGCTCCGCCCCTGTTGCTATGGTTGCAGGTGCTGATGGACATGTTCCATCAGGTTGAGGAGGACATCAGTGTGTTTCCTCTGATGGACGAAGAGCCGTCGGCGTCAGAGGAGCAGATGTACTATGACCTGGTGAAAGCGTTCATGGCGGAGGTACGACAGTATCTGCGAGATCTCAACCTCATCATCAAGGTGTTCCGCGAGCCGTTCGCCTCCAACACCATGCTGTTCTCCGCTCACGTGAGTCGACAGATTCTTCATCCTCACGCTCCTCTTCCTCCAGCAGCCGGGATTCACTCGTGTGTCTCTTCCTGTAGGACGTGGAGAACATCTTCAGTCGTATCGTGGACATCCATGAAGTGACGGTGAAGCTGCTGGGGTTAATTGAAGATACGGTGGAGATGACAGATGAGACTAGCCCTCATCCGCTGGTCGGCAGCTGTTTTGAGGACCTTGCTGAGGTGAATATATGATTATAAATATTATAAACACACACATGTACATATATACACATATATGTCTGTGCGTGTGTGTATATTATTTATGTGATTGTTTTTAATTATTTTTGGCAAAGTGCAATAGCTACATCTAATGAAAATCAATGAATTAATGATTTTTTTCAGCAAACTGTTAGTATGATTTATTATTATTATTTAATAATATTATAATTTATAATTAATTTAAATAAATTATTTTATTCATTTTTATTTAAAATGAACTATAAATTATAATAGTAATAATTGAATTAATTAATTTATATTTAGAAATATTTATTATTTTATTTTGAAAATGTACTTAATAATTTAATGAATTAATTTATTTGTATAATTATAAGAAATTAAAATAATTATTTAATTTAATTATTTAATGTAAAATAATAATTTAAATAATTAATTTTGTATAATAATTTATAAGAAATTAAAATAATAATTTTTAAATTTAATTATTTAATGTAATCTTAATAATAATAATAATTTAAATAATTTTGTATAATAATGTATAAGAAATTAAATATTTATTAAATTTAATTATTTAATTTAATGATTTACTGTAAAATAATAATTTAAATAATTAACTTTGTATAGTGTATAAGAAAATAAAATATTTATTAAATTTAATTATTTAATTTAATCTTAATAATAATTTAAATAATTTTATTTGTATAACAATTTATAGGAAATTAAAATAATTATTTAATTGAATGATTTAATGTAAAATAATAATAATTTAAATAATTTATTTATTTGTATAATAATTTTTAAGAAATTAAAATAATTATTTAATTTAATTATTTAATTTAATTATTATTTTAATACTACTACTACTACTACTACTAATAAATAATTTAAAATAAATTAAATAAATGAATAATAATAATAATAATAATAATAATAATAATAATAATAATTTAATCATTTAATTTATCTGTATAATGTATAAGAAATTAAAATTATTATATTAATTTTTAAGATGTAGTAATAATAATAATAATAATAATTGAGTTTAATAATAACAGTAATGTAATTTATAGTTTATAATTTATTATTATTATTATTATTATTATTATTCATTTATTTAATTTATTATTTTATTTAGGGTTAGGGTTAAATTTATATTATTAATAATAATAATTTATTTTATAAATATTATAATTTATAAGAAATATTTTAATTTTAATTAACAATAGTAATAGTAGGAATTTAATAAATTTATTTAATAATATTATAATTTATAAGAAATTAATTTATTTTGAATTTAATAATAATAATAATAGTAGTAATTTAATTTGTTTATTTTTTTATTATTGTTATAATTTTTAATAAATTATTTTATTTTTAATGATAATTAAATAAATCTTTTTTTTTCTTTTTTTTTAGAATTTTTTTGTAGCTGTAATATTTCAAACACTGTTTTTTGAAGTTTCTTTTATGTATCATTTAATAAGTGAAGTGTAGCTCATGTTTTCATTGTTGTATTTTGTGAGAACGGCACCGACCCGATGCTCCCAGAACACACGGGCGTCCTTCACGCTTCACTCCGCCTGACCCTGTGGCGTTTCAAACACACAGACGCTTGTTTTTCCTCGTGCCGTAACAATACAGGTCACGGCGGGTGTGCTGCGGGTCATTTATTAACTCTCGGGTGTTGGCCATTTTCAGGAGCTGGCCTTTGACCCCTACGAAACGTACGCGCAGGACATCCTGCGCACCGGCTTCCAAGACCACTTCCTGAGTCAGCTGTCCAAACCTGGAGCGGCCATTTACCTCCAGGTCAGAAACACACTTCACACACTGGAGCCAGGAAACAGTTTCAGTTGTAAATATGAACGTATGATTTGTGTTTGTGTTTTCAGTCTATCTGTGAAGGGTTCAAAGAGGCGGTGCAGTACGTTTTACCGCGGTTACTCCTGACGCCCGTCTACCACTGTCTTCATTACTTTGAGATTTTAAAGGCGAGTGTCATCGGTTTCCCACAATGCACCTTTTACTGATTTCTGAATCACTTCTGAAACCAAATGGAAGCTCAAATTTACTCCAATAATTAATAACTTTTGCTCTGTAATGCAGCGTTTCCTTGTGAGTTGTTGATAAATCTAATAATTAAATAATAAAAAAGTAAAAACAATCAAAAAAGATCCTTGTTGATCATTAACTGACATTCAGCGAACCATAAAAGTTATTGAAATGTTAACTTCATATTCGAAGTAAATATTTTCTGGAATGGATGCTTGTGTTTTATTATTATATTGATGAATTGTTGAGCACATGGCTGGCCTATATTTGCATCAGAAGGATCAGTAATTCTGTCCGGAGTCACAAGGATCTGAACATGTGACCTCAGAGAGCTTTACTGCTGCTTCCAGAGCTCCAGCATTCCCAGCAGCCCTAAGCAGCTTTCCTGGATTCTTTCGGGGGGATTTATGGAGCAGAAATGAGCAAATCTCAGGCTGTAACGCGACGCACAAACCTCTCTTTCATACTGAAGCAGCTGAAATGAGAAATGTCTGTTTGCACACATGACCTGATGAGCGAACATGCCTCAGACTCGAGGGTCCATCATCACAAACATACAGTGACTCTCATTTCTTCTGTTGTGTTACAGACTGTACAGAGATCTGAAGTTAATATTTCATAATTAGTTAATTCATCAACATGTAATTCGCATGTTGATTTTAACATAATTTATTTTTCATTTTACATATTTAGGATTTAATTCATTTTTAATAATTGTTTTATTTATATATTTTTTTTATTATGTATTTATTTTATTTGCTAAGTGCTTTATTTTGATTGTTTATATTTTAAAATTATTTATTTTAATTTTACATTTTCATGATTTAGTACATTTTTAGCAGGCTTTTATTTATTTTTTTTAATTTTACATTATAATTTAATTATTTTTGTTTTATTTTGATTTGCTTTTATTTTACAAATATATATATTTGACATTTTATATTTGTATGAATACATTCATTTTACATCAGTGTATTTTTCTTTTATTCTAAAAGTATTTTATAAAGTATTGTATAAATTTGACTTTTTTTAAATGTTTTTTTTACATTCTTTTTTTAATTTTAAAATTACATTATTTTAAATTTATATATTTATAAATTTAATTAATTTAATTTTTTTATTTAATTCATCTCTAGTTAAGTGTTTTAATTTTATTTGCTTTTATTTTATTTTTTATTTTATATTTACATTTTTATGATTTAATTCATTTTAGTAAGTTAAAATTGTGTATTTATCATTTTAAAAATAATATAATATATAATATTTTAATTTTACATTTTTATGATTTAATTAATTATTAGCGTTCCATCAACTCACGAACCACAATTTTTGAGAAACGCTGGCTTAAAGTGTCATCAAATTAGTTAAAATTGTCAAAATCATGTACATGTGACCCATGAACCCCTGAAGCGTCTCACTGTCTGCTCTCTGTCCGCTCGTCTACAGCAACTGGAGGAGAAGAGTGAGGATGAGGAGGATAAAGAGTGTTTGAAACAGGCCATCACAGCCCTGCTGAACCTGCAGAGCAGCATGGAGCGCATCTGTTCCAAGAGTCTCGCCAAGAGACGCCTCAGGTACACACACACACACACACACACACACACACACACTCTCACACACTCGCTCACACACACACACACACTCAGACTCACACATACACACTCTCCCACACACACACTATCTCACACACAAATACACACGCTCGCACACACACACTCACTCACACACACTCACACATACATATACACATGCGGGCACACTTACACAAACACACACTCACACACGTACACACATGCGCACGCTTACACACACTCTCATACACTCTTTCACTCACACAAACACACACACTCACACACACTCTCTCTCACACACACTCTCACACACACTCTCACATACACACACTCACTCTCACACAGACACACGTGCACGCACTTACACAAACACACTCTCACACACATACACATGTGCACGCTAACACACTCACACTCTCTCACACAAATACACACGTGTGCACGCTTAAACACACTCACACACTCTCATACACTCTCACTCTCTCACACACTCACACACAGATATACACACACACAGGCACACACTCACACACACGTTGGGTTTCCATGTTTAGACATAATGACTTTTATGTTGTACAAACTATATAATCTCTCCTCTACTCGTCACAGAGAACTTTCTGCTTTTTTCAAAAAACATCTTAGTATGATTGATAATCTGTTTTCCTCATGGATACAAAAATGTCCCCACAAGGATTTCAGTTATTGTTATCTTTGTGGGGACATTTTATCCTCAGAACATAGGCTTTACCTGGACTACACACACACATATACACACACACACTCACACACACACACACACACTGCTCTCCACCCATCAGCCCCTCATGTGTTTCCCTCTGACCCTAAAATAGCCAGCGAGCGGGACGGACACGGGTCTGTTGCGTCAGGGTTTGGGCGGCACTGCTATTGTTGTTCTCAGAGAGAGAGAATGAGGAGGAAAGCGGCCCTTCATCTGCTGAAGGACTCAAGAATCATGAGGATCTGACGTTTTCATGTGCTGTTGATCGTGTTTTAGCGGTTTTATGCGTTCGTGTATGTGGAAAGGATGGCTGATCTTACGGTACGTGTGTGTTTGGAGAAATGAATGCTCTTGCTGTTCGCTTCTGTGCGTTTGAACTAGAACAAAGAATCGATCGACAGCGTCGTGATCGTGAGCTGCAGGAACGAGATTCTTCATCATCTGAGATGTTTCATGTTTTTACTCATGTTGTTGAAACGTTGGGTAACACTTTACAGTAAGGTTCCTTTTGTTAACATTAGTAACATGAACTAACAATGAAAAATAAAGCATTGGTTAATCTTAGTTAATTTACTAATGCATTATTAAAATCAAATGTAGGTGTTAGTTAATGCATTAACCAATGTTTACTAATAGGACCTTATTGTTAAGTTGATTTAGTCAAGCTGAATTGTTTGAAGAATCTGTAACACTTTACAATAAGGACCTGTTAGTTAATGTTAGGTAATCCATTAATTAACAACGAGCAATGCATTTGTTACAGTATTTATTAGCGTGTAGCTCTGAAACTCTATTGTAATTGTTAAAATTTCCAAGGATCAGCATTCTCCCCTAGAAGGGATCGGGCAGACCAAACTATAAGCCGTAGAGACTTGAAGCTTTGAGGGCTGGTAGTACTCACACCGTCTACAACGTCACCAAGGCTCGCCCCGATCGGCCTGACGGGGGCGCTACAGCAGTCAAAAGTACAAAATGGCTCATAACTCCTAAACCATTATGCGTATTTTGGATTTTTTTGAAAAACCTACTTTTGCTAGCAAGTCCTAGGTTTTTGACCAGATCTGAACCAAACAAGTGCAAAAAGATTCTCTGGCGTCTGATTGTCAATAATTATCAAAAAAAAAGTTGAAATTTCGATTCATGGTCTCTAAGGGCCGCCAAAACGTTCAAAGTGGATGGAGCCATTTTTACTAAAATGGCTGTAACTCGTGAACGGAGTGAGATATTTTCACCAAATATGGCACATCTATGTAAGAGCTCATTCTGTGGACACGTGAAAAGGGACGCTGCAACTGGCCACTTGGTGGCGCTATAACAGGAAAAAAAAACATGAAAAATGGCTATAATTACTTCACCGTTAATTCGATCGACTTGAAAATTGGCATGCAGTGTCTTCGTCTGAGGCGCCATGACTGTCTATGAGGATATTGGCGCATCTCAAAAAACATGTCCGCCATCGGCCAATGAAGTTTAAGCAGCTATAAGAAAAGGTTATCGGAGGCCGATCGGAACGAAATTCGCTGGGCCTGTTTGACTCACGCCCCTAGAGGCCTGTGAGAAATTAGAAAGAAATCAGCCACCGGGAGGCATCTTTGCGTTTTTCATGTGTGTAAAGGATCGTGTATCGCGTGATTTTTCACACACGCCCACGACATTCGTACCACATGGTAGAACTCTTCATTCTGAGCAACTTTGCCTTTAGGACCGCCGCTGTCCACTGAATCGTTCATTAAATATTGAATATTATTTCAAAAACTAACTTTGGCGAACTAGTCCTAGGTTTTGGCTCAATCTCGATTACTGTTAAAAAACTTTATAAACCTTAAATTTCCTATGGTAAATTGCCTGTATTCCATCTATGATCGAGATGGTTACAGGCTTGCTAATTAAAACATTAAACATTTTTATGCATGTGCTTAAAGGCCTTAAAGAGCTTGAACCCCGATAATTGCTGCTCGCAGCTATATTTAGTCTTTGTTAGTTAATAAAAATATAACTGTTCACTGTTAGTTCATGTTAGCTCAGATCCATTAAATAATATTAACAGATACAACTTTTGATTTAATAATATATTAGTAAATTAACACTAAAAAGTGCTTTAGAACTATTTTTCATTGTTAGTTCATGTTAACTAATGCAGAAAACTAATGTTAACAAATGAAACCTTAATGTAAAGTGTTACCGAAGACGCCGAATGATTTTTCCAACAATATCTTTAGTTAGAGAGTCAAGTGATTTCAATGTAAACAAGCTCTTTGTTTTAAAGAGTTTAAATACTTAATGTTTCTGTTGTGAAGGAAACGTTCACTGTTACAGTCGTGCCTGAATGTGTTTAATTGCTGATGTGTGTGGAAGGTAAAGGCTCGTTTACACCAAGGACAATAACGATAAAGATATGGTTCTAAAAATCATTAAAATATACTATAACGGCACAGAGGAACGATGTCATTGGAATCTCATGATACAGCTGACGAACGACAGCCAATCAGAATCCATCCTGCTTTAAAGAGCTCGAGCATTTAAAGTGACAGCGCTCTTATAATAAACAGAACGATATCGTCCGCTGGTGTGGACGCTGATATAGATATCGTTATTGTTCTTGGTGTGAATGGGCTTTAATAGTGCAGTGTCGCTCGTCCGCAGTGTGTGGCGCCATGAGGAGAGAGAGTCTGCCGTCTCATCACTCCTCCATCTGCTCTGACGTGACGCGCATGTGCTCGCGTGTTCACAAAAACATTCAGAAGTAAGATGCTCTTCACTCTACAGAGAGTCTTTAACTAGTCCTGCCGTCTTTAACTCATTCATACCCTCCACCCTGTGATTCGTAACAACCCAAAATCAGACTCCTACTAAGAATTTAATGATGTAGAAGCGAGTCTCTTTCAGGTCCTGGAGGGCTGTTCGTATTAAAGAGGACCTATAATGCACTTTTACAAAGTTTTCATTTGTTCTAGAACAGGTTTTCATGCTTGAATGTTCATTATTTTCCTCATATTCTCCATTGTTGCAGCTCCTCTCTTCCCAGTCTGTCAGTAACGCTGTTTAGTTCCTGTCTCTATGAAGCGAATAGGAACAGAATAGGTCCTCTTTAAAGCTGATTGGACATTGAAATCTTGTTATTTAGATGTTGGTGGTTGTGAGGAACTCCAGGACTTGGTTTAGTCCTCACTGGTGACGTGTGAAGAGCAGATTTATTTCCCTTCCTCAGCTTCTTCTACAGCTTTAGTGTGATATTTTGATGTCTTTCGTTATGTTTCCCCTTAGTAGGTATTGACACTGATTTCACAAATCGATTTGATTGATTTACAAACTCTTGATTCTGATTGATTGACGTGAAGGAAAAAAATCTCTCTGAGCTAAAGATGTGAACTGAACCTTGTCAGTCAGTACATTACTATAATATTACAGGTTAAAATTAACAAAAGTCCAAACTATTCAATTCAATTGCTATTTATATTTAGATATAATAATCAACACTCAAAAAGGCACTCATTAGGCACATTTATATCATCTTTTTAATAATTATGTTTCTAATGATGACTGTAAATGGTGACTGTAATAACTTGTTTTCATGACAGATTGATTTAAACACATTAAATAATGAAGAACAGGTTAAGTAAAATATTACGAATATGTAATATAGTGCATATATTTATGAAAATGCGCCTCTCTTGAGTAAGTTTTCTAGCTGGCTAAAAAGTGACAGTGATGAGCGCTGCGTTTTACCCAAAGTTGAAAATACGCCAGACTTGGTAAAAAAAATGCTTTGATTTTATGGCCATTGAATGCCTTTTCTGTGGTAAATGTAATGTTATACTGTTTTATTGACATCTTTCCGTGTTTGAAACACTGATTAAGCGATTACATGAGACATGATTAATTTCAGTAAGCTGTATTGTATCTTTCAACATTCATTTTGATGTTCATTCTTATTTATTTGGTGCTATAACTAGTAGTAAAGAAGAAGAGATGATCAGTTCACGAGCCGCTTGAACTGAGGCGCTTTAGCGACACATTAAAGAGCATTATTTTTTTAATTTTGTTATAAAACTAACTGAATTTGAAAGCTGAGAGTGTTTCATATCATAAAAAGCACTTATTGTGATTATTGGAGATCGAGATCATCAAAATGAAGATCAATTAAAATTGATTAATCAATATAGTCAATCAAGCCCTAGTTTTTTTGACATTGTCCCCTCATTGTTCTGCCCATCCAGCGAGTCGGCGTGCCGCTTCTACAGTCAGCAGATGAAGGGCAAACATCTAGCCATCAAGAAGATGAATGAGATCCAGAGGAACATCGACGGCTGGGAGGGCAAAGACATCGGCCAGTGCTGCAATGAGTTCATCATGGAGGGAACGCTCACACGGGTGGGTGCCAAACATGAGCGCCACATCTTCCTGTTCGATGGCCTTATGATCTGCTGCAAGTCCAACCATGGCCAGCCGCGTCTGCCGGGAGCCAGTGCGGCCGAGTACCGTCTGAAGGAGAAGTTCTTCATGAGGAAGGTGGGTAGTGATCGGCCAATGATTTTTTTGGACTGCCGATGTAAAGCAAATGTACACTACCGTTTAAATTTTTGAGTTCGGTAAGAATTTTTAATGTTTTAGAAAGAAGTCTCTTCTGCTCACCAAGGCTGATTTTATTTGATAAAAAATACAGTAAAAATTGTGAAATATTATTACAATTTAAAATAACTGTTTTCTATGTGAATATATAGTAAAGTGTAATTTATTCCTGTGATCAAAGCTGAATTTTCAGCATCATTACTCCAGTCTTCAGTGTCACATGATCCTTCAGAAATCATTCTAATATGTTGATTTGCTGCTCAAGAAACATTTCTGATTATTACCAGTGTTGAAAACAGTTTATATAAAAGCAGACTTTTATTTTGACAGTGCCAGGACTTTTATTTTGACAATGTCCGAGTGCCTGAGAGTTTTTCTGTTTGGCCGACAAGTGTCGGAATAAACTTTCATTTTGACATTAACAGGACTTTTATTTTGACAGTGTCTGAGCGCCTGAGAGTTTTTTTGTTTGGCCGTTAAGTGTCAGAAACAGACTTTCATTTTGACAGTGTAAAATAAAAGTGTGCTTCCGCCAACTCTCAGGCTCTCAGACACTGTCAAAATAAAAGTCCTGACACTGTCAACATAAAATTCTGCTTCCGACACTTATCGGCCAAACAGAAAAACTCTCAGGTGCTCAGACACTGTCAAAATAAAAGTCCTGGTAATGTCAAAATGAAGATCTGCTTCCGACACTTTTCGGCGAAACAGAAGAACTCTCAGGTGCTCAGACACTGTCAAAATAAAAGCCCTGGCACTGTCAAAATAAAAGTCTGCTTCCGACACGTATCAGCCAAACAGAAAAAATTATTGGCTGATGCGATGGTTAAAAAGAATGCAGAATATCGGTCGACCACTAAAGGTGTGTGGCTGATAGAGGACTAGAGCTAAACATCCACGTGTTCTTCAACAGGTCCAGATCAACGACAAGGACGATAAGGAGGGTGAATACCGGCACGCCTTTGAGATCATCCTGAAGGACGGGAACAGCGTGGTGTTTTCCGCCAAATCGGCGGAGGAGAAGAACGGCTGGATGGCTGCGCTGATCTCGCTGCAGTACCGCTCCACGCTGGAGCGCATGCTGGACACGGCCATGCTGCAGGAGGAGAAGGAGGAGCAGATGAGACTTCCTGGAGCCGAGGTGTACCGCTTCGCCGAACCAGACTCCGAGGAGAACGTCGTATTCGAGGAGAACGTCCAATCCAAATCCGGCATTCCCATCATCAAAGCCGGAACGGTGCTGAAGCTCATAGAGAGGTTGACCTTCCACATGTACGCTGGTGAGTGACGTTCATATGACTGTTCAGAACAATGTTTTTGAAGTAACAATCCTTAAATCCTTAATCCTTCTCCAGTAAATCACGAACAACTGAAAAAGTTGTGGTGTTTTGAATATTATTATGGGCCTTGGAGTCTGAAAGGTTGATCTAGAATCAATTTGACATGTTCCTCCAGCAGTTTGACCCAAACTATCACTGCTATTTGTGTGGTTTTGCGTAATGTGGCGTTCACTGCTGGATTTTGTGCACTCAGTAGTTACTCCACCATACAGGGTGTTTACCAGCCACCGCTAATGCGCATTACTGATTTATTTCACAACCTCGAGTCTCGACAACAACAACAACACCACCAGAATGAGCACAGAGACACCGAAGGCCTCGTCCAGCTGAACCCATCGCCTCCTTTGTGCTCGTTCCTCAGCATCTGTAAATATTTGGGCTCGTTTACGTCACAGATCTCAGTGTGGCGACCTGCTTTGTTAGTGCTGATAACACGACTAGCACTGATAAGAGAGAAAAACAACGGCTATTCTTGAACAAAGCACAAGTTCAGCTCTGTTATCTGTACAGTGTCCTTCCTGTGTGTGTGTGTGGTTAGGGCGGGATGAAGTCTTTAAACAGCTGATCAACTCGACCCAAATTACTCAAGCTCATGAAGGCAGAAGTAATAATCTGAGAAGAGTAACAAAATGTTAATGAGTCTATTAATAGAGCAGCGGTTTGTTTCGTACACACACAGAACGCTTCAAACTACAGCTGCGGTTTATCTGCACATGATCAGCTAGGTTTGGGTTAGTCTCTGTGGCTTGAGTAGATGAGTGATTCTCACTTCTTACTGAAGCTGTCAACAATATATAGAAGAGGACAAAAGTGATGTCTATTTAATCTATTAAACTATCAAAATATGAGGAAAATATTTTATAATTTTTTAAAATATTTTAAATATGAGGGAAGAACTAAACACCACTTGCTTAAGGTATTTTTAAAATTAAAATTATTTGGCAAAAAAAGGCAAACTACAGCAACAGGTTTTATTTTTAATGTATAGAAAAACAAAAAGCTCAGGAAAAAGCATACATTGACTACAACATAATCAGTTATTAATATATTTTTGGTTCTGTCTTATTTTTGCATGTGTTTAAATGACAGCCTGGACCAAAATTATGTATGTATATAAAATTATAAATTAATTGATTTATAAATAATATTATAATTTATTTATAAATATATTATATCATGAATATATTATAAATAAATATAATGAAATGTATAAAAACGAGATATACAATAAAATTATAAATTTCTTGATTTATATATATATTATAATTTATATGCAATTTATATATATAAATAACTATCTATCTATACACACACACATATTTAGTGCTGTCAAACGATTAATTGTGATTAATCGCATCCAAAATAAAAGTTTGTTTACATAATAAATGTGTGCGTATTGTATATTTATTATGTGTATATATAAATACACACACACGTATATTTTTAAGAAATATTTACATGTATACATGTATATTTATATATAATGTATATTATATATAAATATAAATAAATATTTATTTAAAATATATTTATATATAATGTATATTATATATGAATATATTTTTAATATTATAAATAAATGTTTATATATAATATACATTATTTAAAATATTTATTTATAATATTTATAATATATTTATAAATAATAGATTTTTGTTAAATAAATACGTGTGTGTGTGTGTATTTATATATACATAATAAATATACACACTACGCAAACATTTATTATGTAAACACAGACTTTTATTTTGGATGCGATTAATCGTGATTAATCGTTTGATAGCATTAATATATATGTGTATATATATATAATGTGTGTGTGTTTTTATTGTTTTTATTTTTTTATGATGATCACATTTACCCCCCAAATTGTCATTAGTGTAATGTGAATCATATATTTAAATTCTAAAGTCTTTGTGCATCATGGTAGTATTTGATTTTAATTTAAATCATTGTATTACAATAAATGTTTAAACCAAAAAAAAAGCTAAAAATGATCATATTGCAGTAAAGAGAATGACTTTTGCTGCATCTGAAATCGCATACTGTATAGTAGGTACTACATTTGCTTTGAAACTTACTTCACGACCATTAAAAAAGTATGTTCTATATAGTATGAGAGTATGAAGTATGAATAAAATTCGGACGTACTACATCGGCCATGTTGTCATTGTCCATTGCATCGCTTCACTGCCATTCACAAATCCTCTCCTGTGGCCTCATGGGATAGTAAAGCGTCCATCAAATCCACACTTGAGTAGTAGGTCATCCGGGGACTTTTCGCCTTCTGTTTTTCGAATACTATGAATTCGGACGTACTACTCTTTTGGCGTACTGTTTTTCGCATACTGTATAGTAGCGACATCGGTTTTGGACGAAGCATTTGTTTTTTAATGCATTATGGTAATAATGGTGTTTAACATGTCACAATGCAAAAATGATCCTAATATCAATATTCACTGTCTTTACACAAAATATAACATCTGATTATTGGTTAATTATAGGGTGAAATGTGACGTGCTGGTGTTTGGGTGAGATTGACGCAGATGTTCTGGGTGTCCGTGAGCGGGTCACTCTGAATTCCTCTGATGGGCGTTTTCGCTCCGCACACCCCAGTAAACTTCCTCCTTCAGAGGCTCTGCGGTAAATATAGCACCCAGTTTTCCACTGGAACCTCCAGCGGCCCACAAATACTGGTTTCTAATAAGGCAAAGGAAACAGACGTTTGGAGAAACACTATGTGTGTGAAGGGGAAAAAGGTGTGTCCTGTGTAGCACAGTGCTCATTTAGGGTGTGGATGAGGGTTAATGATCATTAGTGAGTGACTCTTAAACACACACTCAGTTTAATGTGTGTGTGAACTTTCTCTCGGCCCCAGACACTAGAATCACAATCTGCAGGCCCTGAATCTATTTTAAGTGTGTGTGTGTGTGTTGTGTGTATGTGTGTCTTGTGCGTCAGAGCCGTGTGTCTGTTTCCTGGCTAGAATAATTCCAGGCCGATTGTTTGGAATTGCTCACTGAGCTTCTATTGTTCCCTTCGGCCAGAACAGAACAGATCCATCATGCTGCATACTCCGTATGGACGCCACATACGGGCCTGAAGTCGGTTCTGAATAATAGAGCGATTGATTATGTGCATTTTTTTTTTTTTTTTTTTACATTATGACATTTAAGCACCCAAATTCTCTTTACTGTAATGCAAAAAAATCTCATTATCATCTCCATGATGCAGTGATTTTTATTTTATTACAGTCAACATGAAATGGGTTTCAAATTTAGGCATTTTTAAGTAAATGTAGTTCGTAGTTTCACCGGCCGCAGGACTGTTTCATGTCAACGGTGGATGGAAGGAAATAGTTTGACAAACGTAATCAAACGGTTTTTGTTAAACAAAACATTTTTCCTTGTTTTTCAGATCCCAATTTCGTCAGGACGTTTCTCACCACATACCGATCTTTCTGCAAACCTCAGGAGCTGCTGGATCTGCTCATGGAGAGGTCAGACAATCAGCACTGACACACACCTTAAAGGGATAGTTCACCTAAAAATGGAAATTTTGTCATTAATTACTCACACTCATGTTGTTCCAAACCCATAAGACTATCATTCATCTTTGGAACACAAACGAAAATATTTTTGATTAAATCTGAGAGCTTTTTGTTCCTCCATAGACAGCTACGCAACTGACACTTTGATGCTTCAAAAAGTTCATAAAGAGATTGTAAAACTATCTATATGAATTGAGTGGTTTGGTCCAAATTTTCTGAAGAGAAATGATTGCTTTATATGATGAACAGATTGAATTTAGACTGAATTGAATTCAGCATACATAAACAGAATCTCAACCGAAACTGCTTGATGCACAAGAACAAATCTCTTTCAGAAGCTCAAACGTGCTGCGTAACACGAGAATGAACCTCATTGGTTCTTGTGAAGCTCAAACGTGATGCGTAACACGAGAATGAACCTCATTGGTTCTCGCTGAAGCTCAAACGTGCTGCGTAACGCGAGAATGAACCTCATTGGTTCTTGTGAAGCTCAAACGTGCTGCGTAACGCGAGAATGAACCTCATTGGTTCTTGTGAAGCTCAAACGTGCTGCGTAACACGAGAATGAACCTCATTGGTTCTCCCTGAAGCGCAAACGTGCTGCGTAACACCAGAATGAACCTCATTGGTTCTTGTGAAGCTCAAACGTGCTGCGTAACACGAGAATGAACCTCATTGGTTCTTGTGAAGCTCAAACGTGATGCGTAACACGAGAATGAACCTCATTGGTTCTTGTGAAGCTCAAACGTGCTGCGTAACACGAGAATGAACCTCATTGGTTCTTGTGAAGCTCAAACGTGCTGCGTAACACGAGAATGAACCTCATTGGTTCTTGTGAAGCTCAAACGTGCTGCGTAACACGAGAATGAACCTCATTGGTTCTTGTGAAGCTCAAACGTGATGCGTAACACGAGAATGAACCTCATTGGTTCTCGCGGAAGCTCAAACGTGCTGCGTAACACGAGAATGAACCTCATTGGTTCTTGTGAAGCTCAAACGTGATGCGTAACATGAGAATGAACCTCATTGGTTCTTGTGAAGCTCAAACGTGCTGCGTAACACGAGAATGAACCTCATTGGTTCTCGCGGAAGCTCAAACGTGATGCGTAACATGAGAATGAACCTCATTGGTTCTCGCGGAAGCTCAAACGTGATGCGTAACACGAGAATGAACCTCATTGGTTCTTGTGAAGCTCAAACGTGCTGCGTAACACGAGAATGAACCTCATTGGTTCTCGCTGAAGCTCAAACGTGCTGCGTAACGTGAGAATGAACCTCATTGGTTCTTGCTGAAGCTCAAACGTGCTGCGTAACACGAGAATGAACCTTATTGGTTCTTGCAGAAGCTCAAACGTGCTGCGTAACACGAGAATGAACCTCATAGGTTCTCCCTGAAGCTCAAAGGTGCTGCGTAACGCGAGAATGAACCTTATTGGTTCTTGCAGAAGCTTAAACGTGCTGCGTAACACGAGAATGAACCTCATAGGTTCTCCCTGAAGCTCAAACGTGCTGCGTAACACGAGAATGAACCTCATTGGTTCTCCCTGAAGCTCAAACGTGCTGCGTAACACGAGAATGAACCTCATTGGTTCTTGTGAAGCTCAAACGTGCTGCGTAACACGAGAATGAACCTCATTGGTTCTCGCTGAAGCTCAAACGTGCTGCGTAACGTGAGAATGAACCTCATTGGTTCTTGCGGAAGCTCAAACGTGATGCGTAACATGAGAATGAACCTCATTGGTTTTCACACATCAGACGAACATGCTTGCGCTTCCGTTTACCATAACTGATGTGAGTTGATGATTGTTTATATGTAAATAAAAGCCTAAATTCAATCTGTTCATCACATAAAGTGATCGAGTCTCTTCAGAAAATTTGGACTAAACCACTCCATTCATATGGATTAGTTTTACGATTAACTTTTTGAAGCATCAAAGTTGTAGTTGCGTAGCTATCGTTATTGTACTCTACTCATGCTATGAAGTTATTGTCACGTCCGTGGAAACATCTCTCTGTGTGTTTGCGTTCCAGGTTTGAAATTCCAGAACCCAAACCCACGGAAGCGGATCAGATGGCCATGGAGAACGGAGACCAGCCGCTGAGTGCAGAACTCAAACGCTTCCGCAAAGAGTTTGTTCAACCCGTACAGCTCAGGTACAAACACACACACACTTACACACACACAGTACTAACGTATCATAGAGCGTCTCACTCCATCTCTGTCTGTCTGCAGGGTGCTGAATGTGTGCAGGCACTGGGTCGAGCACCACTTCTATGACTTTGAGAGGGACGCTCAGTTGCTACGGCGACTGGAGGAGTTTATCAACAAGGTCAGAGGTACGAACACAAATCTCCTGATCGACTCCATCAGCATCATCATCATCATCATCATACCTGAGATGATAAACTCTGGAAATGTCTTCAAAATGTGTCAAACGTGGATGGAATCACGAATCCAGTCATAAATATGGAATTATACAGTATAATAATAAAATTTGGCAAAATTTAGATGAATAAACCAAAAGTAGGGCTGTGAACGTAATCAGATCGCGAAATGGACTGGTGTGTGAATATTAAAGCACGACAAGACTGATATTGAAATATGATATTGAATTTGTGTGTGCGAGGTCATCAGACACACAGAAACTCAAAGCTCTTTACTACAACCCGTCAAAATAAAAGTCTGGTTTAACTTGAAGAAATTATGACAGAAATAAAATTAATAATCATTTAATAT
Source organism: Mylopharyngodon piceus (assembly GCA_039654765.1). Classification (NCBI taxonomy): domain Eukaryota; kingdom Metazoa; phylum Chordata; class Actinopteri; order Cypriniformes; family Xenocyprididae; genus Mylopharyngodon; species Mylopharyngodon piceus. The sequence goes on along the minus strand of CM077452.1, from coordinate 817,328 downwards.
ATACAGTTTTTTAAAAAAATAATGTTTTTATTATTATTACTTTCAGAAGTACTTTGTTATTATTATTAGGACTCACACCATATAATTTTATAAATTTTTCATATGTTTTAATTTAAACCATAAATTTCTTTTGTTTATTTATATATATATATATATATATATTTGTATTAAATCACAGAAAAAATAAAACAGGGAACTAATACTGTTAGAAATAAATTATCAAATTAAATTTAAAGTTTTATCAATTTAATTGATTTGACATCCTTTTTGATTATTAAAAGTTAATTAAAACGGAATCCAGAAAAATTAAAACAGAAAACTCAGAATGTCTGAAAAAAACAAAACATTTCATAGGGATTTATTATTGTTAAAATGTTAATAAATTAAAAAAAAAGTTTTATTACTTCAATTGATCAATCCTTGTTTATTATTAAAATTTAATTAAAACGGAATCCAAAAAAATTAAAACAGAAAACATGGAATTTGGTGAAGAATTAAATGAATTTCATATGTAATTCCCATCGTTTTTCTGTCCACATTGAATGTTGCGTTGGATTTTGAGCCAATGAGATTTCACCGTGGGCAGGACTATACAACGAAACAAAAATAAAAACATAAACACAAACATTTGTCGCGATCGTGGCTGATTGATCTCAGTTCCGTTCTGCCTCTCTCACATCAGTCCTGTCACCTGTCCGCAGGTAAAGCCATGAGGAAGTGGGTGGAGTCCATCACGAAGATCATCCAGAGGAAGAAGCAGGCGCAAGCGAACGGCCCCAGTCACAACATCACATTCGAGAGCTCGCCGCCGCCCATCGAGTGGCACCTCTGTAAAGCGGGACAGACGGATCAGTTTGACCTCATGACCCTTCACCCCATCGAGATCGCCCGACAGCTCACGCTGCTGGAGTCCGACTTCTACAGGTGTGACCCTTCTATGAACTCTGTCGGCATTTACTCGCCATCATCGTTTTGTTAATTATAAGAGCGCTATCGCTTTAAATGCTCAAGCTCTTTAAAGCAGGATGGATTCTGATTGGCTGTCAATGTTTTTATCGTTCATCAGCTGGAAAAACATCACTCTGAACGTGACTCCAACAATATTCTGCTATTCTTTTATATGTACAACGGTGTTTAAAACTATAGTTATCGTCTTTTGTGTTGAACGAACTGTTAGTTTTGCGCTCGTTCAGTATTTTAATGTTGCTTTTTTTCTTTATAAGGGAAAAGGCTGGATTTCCTGTTTGTATTTTTATTTTTTGCCCCGTTGGCAACACTGTCTGCACAGAAAATGGGGCATTTTAACACAATAGAGAGTCCAGCTGTGACACACACACATACACACTTCCCTTCACCTCTGTGGGAACAGGCAATGAGCGTCGTACCCAAGGTCACCACCTCAGCTCTGTTTCCCATGAGGCCGCTCTGTGCACCCGTCTCCCAAAACACTGAACCAAAACGCACTCGCAAAACAGCTCGGCTCCTGATTTAAAGAGCATTCTGGGTGATTTTGACATCATCTCTGTGTCAGGCGATCGTCTCTCAGTGTTTCTGAACGAACAGGAAACATGTTACAGTAAATAGAGTTACAGTAAATGTCTGCCAGCATGAGCGAAGCTTGAATTTGTGTTCAAGCTCTTACATTAATTATTAAGGCGAGACACTAAAGCCAAATCCATTGTTTTGGTTTTTTCATGCATGGGTCAATTTGAGATTTTGCTTCCGTAAACATTGGAAAGTTTATTTTATTGCACTTTTATTGCATCTTTAAAAGCAGTGAGTTTGAGTCAGAAATCTCCACTTCAGCAGCTTTACACATACCAAACTTTACAGTTTTATCCATTCCTATATTCTGAAGGTTTGTTTATATATCATTCACTTAGTTTATAGAACATTTTAATCCTAAAAACATGGTGAAATGTATTTATTTCTGTCTGTTGACAGTATTTTTTAAAACAGAAATCTGAAATGTCAACAAAATCAAAGAATTTTGAACCGGCTTTATCCAATGTTCAGATTTATATGCTGGAATTTTATGCAAATTAGTGCAATTTAATTAGATGATGCATTATTTGCATGTTTAATATACAAAACATTTGTCTGCGATTAATTAATTGATATATTTTTTTGAGTTGTAAAGTGTCTAGATCATGATTGTGTTTTTTGTTAGTTGATTGGTTCACTTCAGAATTAAAATTCCCTGATAATTTACTCATCCCCATGTCATCCAAGATGTTTATGTCTTTCTTTCTTCAGTCGAAAAGAAATGAAGGTTTTTGAGGAAAATATTTCAGGATTTTTCTCCATATAGTGGACTTCACTGGGGTTCAACGGGTTGAAGGTCCAAATGTCAGTTTCAGTGCAGCTTCAAAGAGCTCTACACGATCCCAGACGAGGAATAAGAGTCTTATCTAGAGAAACCATCAGCCATTTTCTCAAAATAATTAAAAATTATATACTTTTTAACCACAAATGCTCTTGCACTGCTCTGCGATGTGCCACGCATGACGTAATCATGTTGGAAAGGTCACGCGTGACGTAGGCGGAAGTACCGATCCAGTGTTTACAAAGCAAACGTGCAAAGACTAAGTCAAACGCCCTTTACAAAAAAAGGTAAAACAACGATGTCGGATGATTTTGAAGTTGGAGGAGAAAATGAGAAACACTGGATCAGTACTTCCGCCTACGTCACGTGTGACATTTCCAACGTGATTATGTAATGCGTGGCGCATCGCAGAGCAGTGCAAGACGAGCATTTGTGGTTAAAAAGTATATCATTTTTATTTTTTTAGAAAATGGCCGATGGTTTCTCTAGATAAGACTCTTATTCCTCGTCTGGGATCGTGTAGAGCTCTTTGAAGCTGCACTGAAACTGACATTTGGACCTTCAACCCGTTGAACCCCAGTGAAGTCCACTATATGGAGAAAAATCCTGGAATGTTTTCCTCAAAAACCTTCATTTCTTTTCGACTGAAGATAGACAGACATGAACATCTTGGATGACATGGGGGTGAGTAAATTATCAGGAAATTTTCATTCAGAAGTGAACTAATCCTTTAATGTACTTTCTCCTGTAGGGCGGTTCAGCCGTCAGAGCTGGTGGGAAGCGTTTGGACTAAAGAAGACAAGGAAATCAACTCACCGAACCTGCTGCGAATGATCCGCCACACCACCAACCTCACGCTGTGGTTCGAGAAGTACGACACGCTCCCTTGTGTTTAATTCAGAGCCACGTGTTGGTGTGTTTCTAAAGGTTTTTCACGTCTCTCAGGTGCATCGTAGAAACGGAGAACGTGGAGGAGCGTGTGGCCGTCATATCGCGAATCATCGAGATCCTGCAGGTGTTTCAGGAGCTCAATAACTTCAATGGCGTTCTGGAGGTGGTGAGCGCCATGAACTCATCGCCCGTCTACAGACTCGACCACACCTTTGAGGTGAGCGTGTTTACACGAACACATCTCAATATTCCTCATTTAAATAATTCATATGCAGGGGCGGGGCCTGGTTGAGTTAGTTAGTAGTGTGTTGAAACTGGTGGTTATGGTAAGGGGCGGGACAACACACTGCTCCAGCCGACCAATCAGAGCATATTGTGCTCTTCAGAAGGAGGGGCTTCATAGAGACAGGAACTAAACAGAGCGTTACTGACTGGGAAGAGAGGAGCTGCAACAATGGACAATATGGGGAAAATAATGAACATTCAAGCAACAGACGTCTGTGAATTGGCCTTAAAAACACATAATATGGCGTAACTCATCCTGTGTGTGATTTTATTTCAGCAAATCCCAAGCAGACAGAGGAAGATTCTGGAGGAAGCTCATGAACTCAGTGAAGATCATTATAAGAAATATCTGGCTAAACTCAGGTCCATCAACCCTCCCTGTGTGCCCTTCTTTGGTACGTTCTGCTTCCTTCTTCACACACGTGACACTGTTTCTGATGAGACTGTGTATTTGATGCACATGTGATCTGCTCATTTTAGGGATTTATTTAACGAATATTCTAAAAACTGAGGAAGGAAATCCGGACTTCCTGAAGAGACATGGCAAAGAGCTGATCAACTTTAGCAAACGCCGGAAAGTGGCGGAAATCACCGGAGAAATCCAGCAGTACCAGAACCAGCCGTACTGCTTACGTGTGGAGAGTGACATACGGGTCAGAAAAACAACATTTGCATATTGCTTTAAATAATGGTTCATATTAATAATGCTTCTTACGGAGCAAATCAGCATATTAGAATGATTTCTGAAGGATCATGTGACACTGAAGACTGAAGAAAATTCAGCTTTGATCACAGGAATAAATTACACTTTACTTTATATTCACATAGAAAACACTTATTTTAAATTGTAATAATATTTCACTTTTTTACTGTATTTTTGATCAAATAAATGCAGCCTTAAGACATTTAAATGAATAAATGAATACTGCAGAACTGAAGTAAACATGCCATTTTTATTCTTGCAGAAGTTCTTTGAGAACCTGAACCCGATGGAGGACATGACGGAGAAAGAGTTCGCCGACTATCTGTTCAACAAATCTCTGGAGATTGAGCCGCGTAACGCTCGCACCCTGCCTCGATTTGTAAGTCTGACTCATGTCGAACGCACACGCACGGTTACACAACGCACACGAGAACCTGTGACCACATGTTCACCCCCTGATCTGATCGTCCACGCTCCGTATTAAACCTTAAAGTCCTTAAGGATGTGAACCAAAATAGTGCAGATTTACAAACTAAGCCTGAGTTCACTTGTGTAACAGTGAAAGACCCCAAAACATCACGCAGGTGGAACCCTTCAAACGCTCTGTTCTGAGGAGAGTGTTCATGGGAAATCAGGTGGACTCCGAGGCCAAAGACTATTCAAAGGCCCTTCAAGATATTTATGCTACTTCTGCTGTAATGATAAAGCTACTGCTCATTTTTAAACTTCATAGAAACTAGAAGTGGATATATATATTAAAAAAAATGATATACAATATATTTTAATTATATTGAAATAAATATATTGTAATATTATGTAAATTATAATTATTAAAAAATTGTTATATATATATATATATAATACTATTATAATTTATATTACTTCTATTAATAATAATAAAAGTAAATACAATATTTAAAAATATATATAATAAAATATATTATTTGATTATTTTAATAATTATAATTTAACACAATATTACAATATATGTAAAATAATTAAAATATATATAAATAAAAATAATTTTATATATATATATTACTAATAAATAAATATTATTGTTACTACTAATAATAATAAAAGTAAATACTATAATATTTTAATATATATATATATATAATTATTTTAATAATTATAATTCACAATTATTACAATAATAAATATGTAATAAATATTACAATATTATTTGTAAAATAATCAAAATATTTATAAATAAAAATTATATATGTGTGTGTATGTGTGTGTATATATATATATATATATATATTACTAATAAATAATATTGTTACGAATACTACTAATAATAATAATAATAAAATAATAAAAGTAAATATTTAAAAAAAATAATAAAATATAATATTTAATTATTTTAATAATTATAATTAACACAATATTACAATATAATTTGTAAAATAATTAAAATATTTATAAATTAAAATAATAATGATATATTATAAATATTATATATATTTATACTAATAAATAAATAATATTAATGTTACTACTACTACTACTACTACTACTAATAATAATAATAAAAATAATAATAATAAAAGTAAATACTATAATATTTAAAAAATGATATAATAAATTATAATATTTAATTATTTAAATGATTAAAATTAGCAATATTCAAATATATATTACAATATATTTTGCTAAATAATTATAAATTATTAAACTCTATAATTCCAGACATTTCGATAACTGAATGTTCTTCAGGATTTACACTTTTTATTATGTCATTTTTCTAGATGTTTGTATTTTATTTTTTTACTTACAAAATATTTTAAATAACATATTTTAGTGCATTTATATTCATTATGAGAATTTCCATGATTTTTCCATGGTCTAGAAATCAAATTTTCTATGAAAAAAATCATACAGTATATCCTGGTTTTCCAAGATAAAAATCACAGTTGAGGGAGTTTGTGATTTTACATAATTTGTCTTATTTTAAATCATCCTTAATTAAGATGTTAATTTGTCATCGTGAGTATCACCAACAGGATGTTCAAACCAAGTGAGGTTTAGTGACCGATAACTCATTTTGTTTTCCTCTCACAGCCGAAGAAGTACAGCTGTACTCTGAAGTCTCCCGGCGTTCGGCCGTCCACCGTCCGCCCGGGAACCATGCGCCACCCGACGCCGCTGCAGAACGAGCCCCGTAAGATCAGCTACAGCCGAATCCCGGACAGCGAGACGGAGAGCAGCGCCGCTTCAGCGCCCAACTCGCCCCGCACACCCCTGACACCTCCACCCGCCTCCGCTGCGTCCAGCTCCACCGAGGTCTGCAGCGTGTTCGACTCGCCGCAGGCGCCGTCCAGCCCCTTCCACTCCAGTACGGCCAGCATCACACACACACACACACACACACACACACACGATGGAGTCTGAGAAACTACGTCATGATGATGATAAACTGCACAGAAATTTCAGCCACTGAATATGAGCAACTCTTATTATTTTGATGTAGTCCATTATTTATATACCATGGAAAAGTCATGGAAATTCTCATAATGAATATTAATGCGCTAAAATGTTATTTAAAATATTTTGTAAGTTAAAAAAAAACAATAAAAAAATCAGAGTAAATAGAAACATCTAGAAAAAACATGTAAAACAATTGGTAATAAAAAGTGTAAATCCTGAAGAATATTCAGTTATCTAAATGTCTGGAATTATGGAATTTATTTAGAATTATTTTAATTATTTTGCAAATTGTATTGTAATATTTTGCATTATGTTAATTATAATTATTATTATTTAAATAATTAAATATTTTATTATATATTTTTTAAATATTATAGTATTTACGTTTATTATTATTATTAGTAGTAGTAACAATAATATTATTTATTTATTAGAATATAAATATTATATATATAAATATTACTATATATATTATTATTTTTATTTATAAATATTTTTCTACAAATTAAATTGTAATATTGTGTTAATTATTATAATTATTAAAATAATTAAATATCATATTTTATTATATATTTTTTAAATATTATAGTATTTACTTTTATTATTAGTAGTAGTAGTAGTAGTAGTAACAATAATATTATGTATTAATATTAGAATATAAATGATTATTAGAATATAAATATTAAATATATGTGTATGTATGTGTGTGTATATATATAATATATATATATATAATTACTATTTTTATTTATAAATTATATTGTAATATTGTGTTAATTATAATTATTAAAATAATTAAATATATTTTATTATATATTTTGTAAATATTATAGTATTATGGACTATATAAAATATATGTATGTATGTATGTATTATTATTATTATTATTATTATTAAATCCTCATCACCAGATGTGATGAATAATGTTAAATATCTGACACGCATACAATACAAACACATTATTTTATATAGTCCATAATTATTATCATACAGTACATTATTATTATCTTATTGCTATTTTATTTATATATATATATATATATATATATATATATGTATGTGTGTGTGTGTGTATATATATATATATATATATATATATATATATATATATGTATTATTATTATTATTATTATTATTAAATCCTCATCATCAAATGTGGCAACAAAAGCATCAGAATTATGATAATGCCTGTTTCAGTCCCTCCCCCTGTCTGCCATTGGTCAGATAAACAGATAGTCCCGCCCTAAACTCACTCCATTGGTTGAGTCAGTGTTAATATATCCCAGATTCTGTTTGCTGCTCCTTGTGATGCAGAAATGACACACTGCAAGTGTTCATCCACATGAATTACTCCTAACCTCATCTCACCATGTCATTTAGCATCATGAAAGCATCAGACTGTACTAATGCTGATCCGGCATCACTTCCTCCCGTCAGCTGTGACGCATCCGTCACCTTCTCTTGTCTTTCTTTCTGCTTCTCGACAGACAGCGACAGTATTTTTGCTCCGGTCACTCTGCCACACGGCCCACGTTAGTATATCAACCAAATCTCATGTTCTCTCATGTCTGCTGATTTTCATCCATCAGTCTGTGCAGACTGTGTAGTGTGTGTTTTGTGACATCACATCCTGTTGCACTGATTTTTAAGAGGGTTTTAGCGGCTCTTGTTGCTGTAGCTGTGGTGAAATCACTGTAATGAACGGCCTCGTGTGGCTTTATTAGCGTCAGAATAATCCACTTGCATGTTCAGGTCGGTGTTTATCATGTGACGTGTTTCCCAGCATCCTCTCTGTCATGATTCTCACCTCAGGGCTTTATTTGTGTGTAATTGGAGTGTTTGTGTGTCTCTCAGGATCTTCTTCAGTGTCGTCTATGATGGGTTTCCTCCGGAACGACGACCCTCCTGTTCCTCCGCCCATCCCTCCCCGCCGCCGCCCGGAGTCTGCTCCCGCCGAATCATCGCCCTCAAAGGTGAATCAGAATAACTTCCCCTCCCTCTTGCAGTGACATCTCTTCTCTGATGACGAGGGCGGGGCAACCTGTTACTAACATGACATCCACCAATAGCAAACCACAACCATCCAATCAGTTCCCCACGGACAAAATCAAGCCCCGCCCTACATTTGTTCTTGTTCCAGAAGCCATACAATATATTATAGCTGCACTATTAATCGTAAAAAGATCGCAATCTCGAATCAAACACCCACGCAATCTTATTTATTAAAGACAACGATTCTCTCGTGTCTATTGACAAAATCATACCGGAACATTCAAATCTGTGTTCGTGCTGCCGCTGAACCAGAGAGAGCAGTTTTGAACCACACACTAGTTATTTCTGTTACAAATATTCCAATTATCACAGAAGTACTAAGATAAAAGTTTACAGTTAGGATATAAACACTGATGTCTACGATAGTGATCAAAATAGAGCAAACCAACTTTTGAAACTAACTTGGCGCTTCAAATAACGGTTGTATCAATTACATCATTACGCCACTAGGTGGCAACAAGCGACTGTTAAAAAAATTTATTGCCATTGAATCCAGGGTTGCCAGATTTTCACAACAAAACCCGCCCAATTGCTACTCAAAACTAGCCCAATCGCATTTCAGAGGGTTCCCGGGGTAAAAATCGCGTTTCGTGGTGTAAAATCGGCGTTTTTTGGTGAGGTTCCCCTGGTAAATTTCGCATTCCAGGGGCTAAATTTTACGGAGCACATGCAGGAAAAAATTGTGCGCACGCTTTACTAAGTCGTTCCCTCGATTTACTATTTAATTTCCTCAATTTACTATTTCGTTCTCTTGATTTACTATTTCATTCCCTCGATTTACTAAATCTTGCGCACGATTTACTATTGCGTTCCCTCGATTTACTAAATCTTGCGCACGATTTACAATTTCGTTCCCTCGATTTACTAAATCTTGCGGACGATTTACTATTTTGTTCCCTCGATTTACTAAATCTTGCGGATGATTTACTATTTCGTTCCCCCGATTTACTAAATCTTGCGCACGATTTACTATTTCGTTCCCTCGATTTACTAAATCTTGCGCACGATTTACTATTGCGTTCCCTCAATTTACTAAATCTTGCGCACGATTTACTATTGCGTTCCCTCGATTTACTAAATCTTGCGCACGATTTACTATTGCGTTCCCTCGATTTACTAAATCTTGCGCACGATTTACTATTGCGTTCCCTCGATTTACTAAATCTTGCGCACGATTTACTATTGCGTTCCCTCGATTTACTAAATCTTGCGCACGAATTACTATTGCGTTCCCTCGATTTACTAAATCTTGCGCACGATTTACTATTGCGTTCCCTCGATTTACTAAATCTCGCGCACGATTTACTATTTCGTTCCCACGATTTAGCCTATTTTTTTTTTTTTCCCCTGCATGTCATGTATGGTGTTCCGTAAAATATCAAGTTATTTGGGGTCGCTTTCAACATGAAAAACAACTCGCGGCAACAGTGTTAAAGTAGCCCAATTCCGCAGGAAAACTGTGGACTTGGCAACACTGATTGAATCATTCATTCAAAAGTTTTGTTCAAAAACACTGATTCATCCAGTAATGAAACAAATATTTATTATTTATTATTTATCACTGAATTCATTCAAAACCATTTTTTGAAATAATTCAGATAATTTAGAGACCAGCAATTAATATTTTGTCAAAATTTCTAGTAAATTACGTGTTATTTCGTTTAGTTGTTTATTCAGAATTGTGGGAGAATCTTGAGAAGTGCTTCGATCATGTGACGTATACCGGTGCCTTTTTCAAACGCAGCATGTGTGTTTGTGTGTTCCAGATGATGTCGAAGCACCTGGACAGTCCTCCGGCGATCCCGCCGCGTCAGCCCACCACCAAGGTGTACTCGCCCCGCTACTCGCTCACGGAGCCGCCCGACAGCCCGCCCACCCTGCCGCCGCGGGAGCCCGTGCGAACGCCGGACGTCTTCTCCAGCTCCCCGCTGCACCTGCAGCCGCCTCCGCAGGGCCGGCGCTCCGAACTGAGCCAGACCTTCTTCCCGCCGTCTCCCTTCAGCCCGCACCCTCCGCAGACGCCCTCGCCGCTGGGGCCGCGCAAACACCTGCCCTCCTCACCGCTGGACCTGGAGCCGCCGCAGGGAGCCGCCGGGCCACCCGTCCCTCCGCGCCAGAGCACGTCCCAGTCGCCCATCCCCAAACTCCCGCCCAAGACCTACAAAAGAGAGTCGGCTCACCCGTCCGTCCACCGTGACGGGCCGCCGCTCCTGGAGAACGCAAACCCCTCATAGAGCGGAGATGATTGGAGGACTAAATGAAAGCAACATGTGCCCTTAACGTGCTCTTCTGAGACGACGATTGTGGAAATCACGCTGAGATCATTGCTCGGGAACTCTCTGTATTGTTTTTTGTCTTTTCGTGTAGCTGTTTTGTCATCGTTTCTTGTTCGTTTCATTTCATTGCTTGGTTTGTTTTCAGCAGCAATCGTCTGCGGCCAAACAAACAAACCTGCTGGATGACAGACGACTAAACGGACCCAATAAAGACCCGTTCACGCGATTATTTTCCGGTGCCTGTGTGTGGACGGAGAGTGTAAAGGCTTCGCTTTCAGCTCTGAAAAAAGGGACTGCGGACGCCGCTGATGTTCTAGACTCGTTTGAGAGCCAGTAGACTGACGAGTACCGGGAGTTTAAGGTACCCTCGCACACCAAAGAGGTACTCGAGAAACCTTCAAGAAACACACGTGATTGTCCTGTATGTGTTAGAACTTTTATTTTCTCAATCATTTCTGTTTTGCCAATAAGTATGTAAAGAAAAAAAAAGATCGCCTTCTTAAAACAAGGGAATAAAAGTGTTTCTACCACTGTATGCCAAACGCTAGCCATGAAAACGTCTCTCTTCACTGTCTCCAGATGCTGAGCTCATGATGTACATCAGGTGACCCAACACAGCTCATACAGAAATGCACTTAAAATCGATGTGAATGTCATGAGCTGCAGTAAAGTGCACAATAATGAACATGACACAGGCTGAATAGAAAACTGATTGAATGTCTGTTGAATTTTGATGATTTCAGCAGCCATGAATTCACCTCACGAAACAAGACGATATTTTCTTTGACCTTATGTATTTTTGAGGATGTTGCCATCTGACTAACATCATCTACCAAGTGACAGATAAGTAAAGATTTTGATTGGACACAAAAAAACAATGTGGGAAGGTGTTTTTTTAATATATTATTTGCATTCGCATTCTTCAGGGTTATAGTTCACTAAAACCATAAAAAAATGTTATTTGAAACAAACATTTGGGGTTTATTTCTTATGAAGCTCCTCCTTCTGAAAAGCACGGTGTGCTCTGATTGGTCGGCTGGAGCAGTGTGTTGTGATTAGTGTTTGGGAAATGTCCCGCCCCTTACCATAACCGCCAGTTTCAACACACTACTAACTAACTCAATCAGGCCCCACCCCTTTATTCTGCGAATTAATTATTTAAATGAGGAATATTCTGACGTGTTCATTCCCGGAAGAAAACTCAAGACTACAATGGAGCAACATTACACACTAAAGAAAGATGAAGATGGGAAAAAGCATGACACAGTTCATAATACAACCTCAAAAGATCAAGAAAATTATATTCCTGATATATGAGGCCTTCAAGGCAACTTCAAATGAGACAAATTTAAGTCTTTCTGGGAAAGTGTTTTCTGCATCAGCTCAAAAAAACTACCAGGGAGGGAAGATAAAGATTCTTTCATATTGATCTTGTGTTTTGAAGTGCTTTCACAGTTAAATTGATGAAGTGATGTTTAGTCTGAGCCTCAAATCTAGTTCTAGAATACGAGTACTAACACGCTTCTCGTTTATAGTATGTATTAGTCGGCAGAATGCAATAAGTGGTCTAGTTTTTCATTCTGAGCTTTGTCTTAGTTTAAGGTCTCCAACGCTACTAATCTGCAATGGTGTATAAGAGTTTATTCATGCATTCATCAGGAAACAAACATACAATAACTTTGAATGTTACATAAAGAATCAAAAACGTAAGTATTTACATAATGTAACTTTCCACCCTGAACATCATGCATTAACGTCTCATCTTAACGAACACTCTCAGAACTTGTGAACAGGTTGTAACGGTGATGTCATGCCTTTCAGAGTAAAGACTCTGAGTAGTTTGTTTAGGACAGTGAAGTGTGTTCTGCTCCAGGGATGCTCTCAACTAGACTCTGAACTCTTGCCAGGATGATCTCATTGGCGCAGCTGCAGTCTCCAGTGCCGTAGGGGGCGCTGATGGTCAGCACGCTCGCCACACGAAGAACATCCCCATCTTCAGTCACCGGGACTCTGTTCTTCTCCAGCCACAGACGCAGATTCTCCCTCCGTGACTTCAGTTCTTCTGTACTGAGGACCTGCGTTCTGTCCGGCAGGAACAAGCTCTTCATTCGTCTCTCCGTTTCCTCTGTTCCGTTCCCGAGGATCTGAACGTCTGTCACCGCGTGACCCAGAATCACCTTCACTGATGGACGCTCATGCTCTAGGAAGCTCACCAGCACCACACTGCAATAAACAAACAAACAAACACAATATGAGATGATTCACCCTTTGATTCAAAAAGCAAATGATTCAGTGATTCATTTTAGTCAAACACTGCTTCTGAAATGTAATACTTACCTACTATATAGTGTGCGAAAAACAGTACGCCAAAAGAGTATACATAGTATTCGAAAAACATTAGGCGGAAAGTCCCTGGATGACCTACTACTTCCGGTGAGATTCTGAAGTGTGCATACCATGGACATTTTACTGTCCTATGAGGCCACGGGAGAGGATTTATGAATGCCAGTAAAGCAACGCAACTGACGTCGGTAGGTCACGTGACAGTAACAACATGGCGGAGGTAGTAAGTTCGAATTTCATTCATACTACTAAAGTCCCTTACAAGGAAAGTCTGTTCACTCGGCAGCCATATTTGCAACGCCTCCAGGCAGCTATTTCGGGCATTTAAGTCCTAAAATCCTAAAATCTCAAAAACTGCTTGCCGAACTCTCAATTAAATAACATCAAATAAGCAACAAAGTCTGACATGAACTGTCCCATAAGTGTTGTTTCTTATGCTCAAATAGCATTTAAAAAAGCTTATTTTTCAGGCTAGACCAGCCAATGCGCATGTGCAGTCATAAGCGCGAGTCTCAGGCTTCTATGGAAACCGGAGCTTCTAACGGCAGCTGCAGTGACGCAATGACTTTATCAATCAGCGATTGGCTCTTTTACTTAAAAGGCGGGAGGTATTCCGCCATATTGCGTGTTGCATTTTCTCCCATTCATAACCGTCATACTTTTTTTAACGGTTGCGAAGTAGTACGCGATTCAAAAATGTTTCTAGAAGCTCCCATCACCTGTTTTATTTAAATATTTGTAAATAAATACTGCTATTTATGACTATATTTTAAAATTAAGTTACAAAATGTGTATAATATCATTTATAAACCGTTAAAATTTAAACGTACAGAACATACAAATTAACTCACCCATAAAAAAAAAAAATCGGTAACAATGTTCCATTAGTTAACTATATTAGTTAACATGAACAATACTTCTACAGCATTTATTAATCTTAGTTAATTTCAGCATTTATTAATGCATTATTATTAAAATCAAACGTATCTGTTATTATTATTTAATGGACCTGAGCTAACATGAACTAACAATGAAAACTTGTGTTTTTATTACCTAACGTTTACAAAGATTCATAAAAACAATGACAAATGTATTGATCATTGTTAGTTAATGCATTAACTAATGGGACCTTATTGTAAAGTGTTAGCAGAAAATCAAAGAAATCATATTTTATGTTATTATTATTTTATGATATTTACCTGGCAGAAACGGGGTCCACCGTGAACACGCGTCCCTCAAAGCGCTCCTGATCACGAGCTGTTACACAAACCTCCTGATTGACACACTCCTGCCACTGCTGAGGACTCCTGTCCCTCCACTGCAACATCTCTGCGATCAACTAATCACTTAATCAGCGTTAATGAACTCAGAGACTTCATCTTCACTCTGAAGTTCTGCAGGAGATCGCTTAGCATGTGTGAACGCTGGGCGCGTATGACGTCACTGTCGTAAACGATCGTGTGATTGGTTGGCTGGGTTAGAATTTTTTTTTAAATGAGAATCATAGGAAATGTAGTTTTGGGTGTTGTGGGTTTGCGCATGCGCAAGCGAGTGTTCGCTTGACAGGCGGCTGTTTGTTTCTGTCAGGATTTCATTATTTCACATTATGTCGCGATACGGGCGACACGGAGGCGGTGAGTGCTATAATTCATGAATAATTAACGAATAAAACACGTCCGGAGGCAGAATGCTTCATCTCATATATTAAATATGGCTGGTTATTGGAAAGATGTGATGTGTTTTAGCACGACCTGCTAACTGTAATGGCGCCCTCGCGCGCAGTAAACACTGGTTAATAATAATAATAATTAATAATATAACTAGTAATAGTAATAATCATAACATTATTTCGATTTATACTTTGATTACTTATCAGTTTGTTGGTTTAAAGGTTAATATGAGGATGTTCATGTGTCTTATTTACGTTTTATGTTTTTGTTTCAGTTTGCTCTGTATTTCAGATTTGAAAGGATCTTTTGAGTTTTAGTCAGAATTAAACATGTAGATCCTTTAACCGTTTAATTGAAACTGTAAGTGTGAAGTTTATCTTTTTATTGAAGTGCAAATTTTCACAGGCTGTAAAGTTAAATCAATCTCGTTGTTTTTGTTAACTAAAGCTATTAAAATTAATTTTCTTTCTATTGAAAAAAAAAAACAAATGAAATAAAATGTAAGAAAAACTTTTAAAACTTACTAAAGTACTAAAATGACTAAAATAAAAAATAAATTAAAGCTAAATAGAAGTATTTAAAAAAATAGTGGTCAAATCGATTAATCGAGATTAATCAAGTCTAATAAAAGTTTGTAAAAAAAAAAATGTGTGTGTATTGAGATATATATATATATATATATATATATATATATATATACACATATTTACAAACTTTTATGTTAGATGCGATTAGACAGCACTAAAAAATGAATAAAATGACAAAAGCACATAACAAAATTACTAAAACTTAACTAAAATTATACAAATGAAAGCTAAATCAAAATATTAATAAATACTGTAATAGGGGTAGTCGTGGCCTAACGGTTGGAGAGTGACAGATGACAGATGTTAAAAGTTCTGCTTCTCTCTCAGAAACAAAGGTGTATGTGGGTAACCTGGGCACCGGGGCAGGTAAGGGTGAGCTGGAGCGGGCGTTCGGTTATTACGGGCCGCTGAGAACCGTGTGGATCGCTCGCAACCCTCCAGGATTCGCCTTTGTGGAGTTTGAAGATCCCAGAGATGCTGAGGATGCTGTGCGTGGCCTCGATGGCAAGTGAGTGGGCATAGTCAGGGTCAGGTCACGATTCAATGACTCATTTAGAAAGACTTCACTTGTTTCATTACTGGACAAATCAGCGTTTTTGAACAAATCTCTTGTTTTAGATGCATCGGCGCTGCGCAGATCGATTGCTGTATGACATCAAAGTACCGTGAGAGCGATTCAAAAGCATAACACTCTTGCAGTACTTTGATGTCGTACGCCGATCGGTCTGCGCAGCGCCGATGCATCTTGATCAAGCCTAATGATTCAAAGAATCACTCATAAAGACTTGTTTCATTACTAATCAGCATTTTTGAACAAACCTCTTGAATGAATGATTCAGTGACTCCCTCATAAAGACTTGTTTCATTACTAATTAGCGTTTTTGAGCAAATCTCTTGAATGAATGATTCAATGACTCGCTCATAAAGACTTGTTTCATTATTAGCGTTTTTGAACAAATCTCTTGAATGAATGATTCAATGACTCGCTCATAAAGACTTGTTTCATTACTAATCAGCATTTTTGAACAAACCTCTTGAATGAATGATTCAGTGACTCCCTCATAAAGACTCGTTTCATTACTAATTAGCGTTTTTGAGCAAATCTCTTGAATGAATGATTCAATGACTCGCTCATAAGGACTTGTTTCATTACTAATCAGCGTTTTTGAACAAATCTCTTGAATGAATGATTCAATGACTCGCTCATAAAGACTTGTTTCATTACTAATCAGCGTTTTTGAACAAATCTCTTGAATGAATGATTCAATGACTCGCTCATAAAGACTTGTTTCATTACTAATCAGCATTTTTGAACAAACCTCTTGAATGAATGATTCAGTGACTCCCTCATAAAGACTTGTTTCATTACTAATCAGCATTTTTGAACAAACCTCTTGAATGAATGATTCAGTGACTACCTCATAAAGACTTGTTTCATTACTAATCAGCGTTTTTGAACAAATCTCTTGAATGAATGATTCAATGACTCGCTCATAAAGACTTGTTTCATTACTAATCAGTTTTTTTAAACAAATCTCTTGAATGAATGATTCAGTGACTCCCTCATAAAGACTTGTTTCATTACTAATCAGCGTTTTTGAACAAATCTCTTAAATGAATGATTCAATGACTCATAAAGACTTGTTTCATTACTAATTGTTTCAGAGTAATCTGTGGCTCTCGAACACGTGTGGAATTATCCACCGGAATGCCGCGGCGTTCCCGATACGACCGTCCGCCGACTCGCCGGCCCTTCGACCCGAATGACCGCTGCTACGAGTGCGGCGAGAAGGGCCACTACGCGTACGACTGTCATCGCTACAGTCGGCGGCGCCGGAGCAGGTAAGGCCAGCTGTGATCTCACCTGGACACCGCTGAACGTTATTGATGAATAAACTGTCATTTGCTGTTTCCTTGTTATATTGTTCCTGCTCTCTCTTCTCTCTCTGTCTGCTTGATTTCCTGTTTATTTGTTTGTGTTGACTTAGATTTTGTGGGCTGGGGGGGATGTTTTGTTGTTTTCTGAACTGATGTTTTCTCTTTGGGATTTCATTTAATGACTGACCTGGTCAAAACCTTTCAGGTTTCATCGTTTGATTCAGAGAGTCACGATCCTTTACGAATTCATGAGGCATCTAGCAAATCCCACACTTTTGATCGCCTGCTATGACCGGGGCACGAGCAGCCACACCCCTTCGCTGAGGCTCCTCCCACTGCTACTTAACTATTCATAGCCCCTCCCCCCCAACCCAAACCTGATGAGAGCGCCAATCCGAGTAAATTCGGCTAGTGATTTGTGCCTACGCTTTTGATAAAGAGAGCATCGAGACCTCAACAGACCACGATCCCGTCTAGAAAAAGCGCCTTGCACACTTCTATCAAGTCTCAATCAAGCGATTTGGCTGTCAATGCGGTCATCGTTAGAAATCCAAGAGAACGACTAGATGCAGAGGTCGGCTGATGATAGATACTACTAGATCGTCTAGATCTGCTAGACCTCGGTTCCAAAGAGGGTCGACCTGCAAAGTTGCAAGGTTTATTTCAAGTACCAATTAATGTGTCTCTCTGTATATCATTGCCATTGCCTGAACTCAAATCAGTCGTAATGTTTAATGCAGTAAACATTTTTTAAGAACTGTTAGGGTTCTAGGGCTGGACGATATAACACTCCATGAGCGTCTAGAAATATCGCAGTAATCATTTTTTTTTTCTCACTGAAATTAGCCTTTTTGAATCACCATTTTAGCCAGTCATTGTAGCCAAGTTGGATTGAAAAAATGTATTGGAAAAAGTAAAATATTTATTTAGTTAATAATCTTGAAGTAAATGAATAAATAAATATTTTTTCCTATATTTTTTACTATGCAAAGTAATAAACAAAATTATTTTTATATACTAAAACTTATTTTGCAATATTTTTAATGGTGATCAGTGTTTAGTATCATAGTTTCAATTTTTTGAATGAGTATGTATTTAGTTTTAATTTTAATTTGAGTTAAAATTTGTTTTTGGCATTTTTATTAATTATTAAAATGTCTATAGTTTTAATGAATTTTTATCAAGTAATACTAAATGAAAATGAGAATAATAATAATTATTATTTTTTTTTACATATGTCTATATAGTTTTCATTAATTTTTATCAAGTTATGCTAAATGAAAATGAGAAATTTTGCCTTGGCAACTAGCTAAAAATAAAATCAGTGTTTTATATCATTTAACATTTATTTTATTATTGTTTTTTTTACCATTCGTTTGACTTTTGAATCAATTCACAAATAATTTGAAGTGATTTATGGAGCTTTTTTTTTAAAAGCGCTGTTATATGGTCCAGCCCTGTTCTGTACTGTACCTGTAATGTTAATCTGTAATGTGATTGTTTAGTTTAGTTGAGGTCAGTGCCTGAGGGTCACATGAGTCAGTGAATCTGTTTGACTGGTTCTTTATATCACGCTGACACACGTCTCTCTCCTTTGTTCCCTCCTTGTGTCCTCACATCCATCCGTCCGTCTCCTCTGGACTCGGACAGGTCTCGTTCCCGTTCCCACTCTCGCTCTCGGTCCAGAGGGAGGAGATACGGTCGCTCTCGCAGCCGCAGCAGAGGGAGAAGGTGTGTGACAGACCTACACGAGTGTGTGTTCTGTGATCTTTCACATGTAAATGCATGTCTCATCCATGTCTCAGGTCCAGATCTTTCTCTCCTCGCCATTCTCGCTCGGGTTCTCCCAGACGCTCCAGATCTGTGACGCCCAAACGATCCAGGTGAGTGACATGCGCACTTTAGCCAGGGTGGTAAAAATTTTAATTTTTAATTTTAAATTAAAATTGGCATGTGCCACATAGTTTACTGTGATTTATGAGATCATTCGTATTAGTTTGATCAGAGTATTGTATTTACATGAGTTCAAGTTTAATCGCAATATTGTGTCTCTGAGGTGTTTGGTTCTGTCATTTGAGTTGATTCTTTCTTTCTTTGACCCGTCCAGGTCCATATCCCACTCTCGCTCCCGATCCGGCTCCGGTCCCAGGAGCAGGTAACACAGTAACGCAGCTGGTCAGGTGTCACGCCATGTTTGACTTCGTGTTGCCGTATGAACTGTGTGTGTGTTCAGTCACATGGGTTTGTGTTGATGGGGAACTTCTGTTTCTGTAGGTCTGGTTCAGTCGGGAGGTCCAAATCCGGCTCTCGGGCTAGAAGGTGAGAACACACACTCACACACATACTCACACACACACACGCTCACAAACACACTCGCATACAGGCTCTCAAACAGACTCACACACTTTCAAGCACACACACAAACACACCCACTCACACACTCACTCACTCACACATACTCACAAACACACTCACATACAGACTCTCAAACAGACTCGCACACACACTTTCAAGCACACACACACACACACCCCCACTCACACAAACACACTCTCAAACACGCTCACACTCTCACACACTCACTCACACACACACACTCTCAAACACACACACACACTCAAACACTCACACATCATGCTCCAGTACCTCATTAAACATTAAAACTGTCGTACTGTAAGAATGTCAATAATGTGAACATGTGACATGCATGAATGATCAGAATCAGAAAGAGCTTTATAGCAAAGTCAGGATTATTTAGATGATTTACACTTCATTTGCATTGCAGCATTTTTTTTATGACCCGAAACTGTCATCACTGTAATGCAAAAAAAAAAAATCTCAATTTCATTTGTTGTTCTGCTTCAGTACTTGCACTTCCTCAAAAGACTGTAATGATTACGATTTTTTTTTTAAATGTTATCATAATCATACGTCTGATCACTAGTGTAGTATATGGTAATGTTCTCCATTAAGAATCTCATGACAAACACCTCTATATATGTGATTTCCACTCCTAAATGACCCAAACAGTAGAAGCACGTGATCTGATCACATAAACATCATGAGATGTTATTCTGATCCGGATGGTGTGTGTTCAGCTGCATGCGTTTGTCAGTTTGCAGCATGTCACACACTCACTGTCGCATGCAAACAGCAAAGCCACCGACACACTTCCTGTGCTTGTTAATCTTAAGAGGCATTTTTGCTTAAATCTCAGCGGCTCCAAATCTAGAGCTTCACCTCAAAAGCAGAGGTAGGTCCCCCCACAGGATGAGAAACACTGTTTAGTGTGGGAGTGACGGGGTGAATGACATGCTGACTCAAAATAAACCTTTTCCTTGTTTTCTGCTTGCAGTCGTTCGCCCTCTCGAAGCCCCGCAGGAAGTGAGAGTCCAGAGCGAGACGACTGAAGCACCCTGTTTCTCTTCTCGAAGCACCTCAGTTTGAGGCGATGTGTGTTTGTTATCAGGGGTTTCGGCGCTTATTGCAGTACAAGTGAAGTAATAATTAAAAAATGCAAGTTTGATTGTAAGGAAGCTCTTGTTTGAGGAGCAGAATATTTTGAGTTTATTTTTCTCTAGATGAGGAGAGAGTTTGTCTGATTTTCTACCTGTTTTGTTGTGCGGTACACGTGTTCCTGCATCTGTTTGAGTTTTGTATGCATATTAAATGAAGTTAAAACACTTCCTCTCTGTGAGATTTCTTCATGTGTTAATGACGCTGTACCAGAAGGTGGTGCTGTCGTTCATTTAACGGTGGTTTGTGCAGCTCTGTTTCACACAGAAAACACCATTTTTACTTCTGACAACAGTTGTTTACTATTAAAAGTTTATTTCGATCTATTAATCACGTCAACTGCATCCAAAACCTGAAAAACACCATCTTCACGGGGCAGATGGCATCAAGACGCATACAAGTTGTCATCTCACTGCCTTCACGCTGCAAAAAATGATTTTCTTATTCAATATTTTTGTCTTGTTTTCCAGTACAAATATCTAAACGTTCTTAAATCAAGATACATTTACTTGAGAAGCAAAATGACTTAGAAATTAAGTTTACTGAAAAATTGATCAAAATGAAGCAAGTTTATGCTTAAAGCAAGAACAAATATTTGCCAATAGAGTCAGAAACATAATCTTGTTTTCCCTTTGAATTAGGTTGATATTTCTGACCCCACTGACAGATATTTGTTCTTGTTTTAAGCATAAACATTTTCATAAAACAAGACTTATCTTAAGTGATTTTGCTTCTCAAGTAAATGCATCTTGATTTAAGAATGTTGAAATATTTTTACTGGAAAACAAGACAAAAACAGTGAGGAAAAACATTTTTTGCAGTTCATTTGCTGTTTTTTTTTTTTTTTTTTTGATATCCCACAATCCTCTAAAAATGCTGTTTGATGGAGTGATTGAAAGTAAATTAATTCATAAACGTCTGTTTTTAATTGCTTTAACATTCCATTTTGACAGTGAATTATGGTTTATGTTTTAAAGCTCACTTGTATTTGTTGTAAATCAAAGATTCAGCTAAAATATTTGCTTAAAGTCTCAGATTTAAGTTTAAATATTGCTTGAACAACACATTTGCATGTTCACGGTTCTCTGATGTTGGGTAAGGTTAAAAAAAATATTTTTTTCAGTGTTTTATTTTTAATATTTTAAAATCATTTATTTAATATTTGAAAATTATTTACTTGCACCTTCAGAACCAAAGTCTTGTTCAAGGAAATTAAGTTCACTCGGCAGCCATATTTGCAACGCCTCCGGGCAGCTATTTATTTTCGGAATCCTGAAATCTCAAAAACTGCTTACCGAACTCACTATTAAAAAACATATTTGAAATCAGCAACAAATTCTGACATAAACTGTCCCATAAATGTTGTTTCTTATGCTCCAATAGGGTTAAAAAAGCTTATTTTTCAGGTTTGACCAGCCAATGCGCATGTGCAGTCATAAGCGCGAGTCTCAGGTTTCTATGGGAACCGAAGCTTCTAACGGCTGCTGCAGTGACGCAATGACTTTATCAATCAGCGATTGGCTCTTTTACTTAAAAGGCGGGAGGTATTCCGCATCGAAATTTCTCCCATTCATAACCGTCTTTCTAGACGTCACTTTCCCGCCGGAACACGCTCCCTCAGCCGGACTGAGTGGTAAAAGAATGCTGCATGACTGGATTTAATAGGGGAAACTGCGAAAACGCGAGTAAAACAAACGATTATACTAAAGGTTGGGCTCGAAAGTGTTCCTTACAACTTCAAATAAACCTAATCCATACTGACGTGCAGCCAGGAATCGTGTTTCCTGACATTTATATGTGCCTGATTTCGACGCCGGGGAAATACATAAAGCAAATCTGCCTGTGAACGCTTTATATAAATACAATATAGGTAGGTCTAAATCGGAGTGATCACTTATATCAATGTTATATCGTCCAGAACTAAAACTTGTATAGTTTTTGTCAGTGTTTATTTAAAAACACCCAATTATGCAGAATATAAGATGGTAAATATTTAATTGATGATAAACAATAAAATGTAAAGGGTACGATTTTACCTCAAAATCCAACATTTTGACACAAAATGATAACTGCAAATCCATGTTTCTCTGCCTGGAGTCCAGTTGTTATGTGAATTGCCTTTTTACAACTAGTTAGCTTTTAACTCGGTTTTCTTTGTTTACAATCATTTAGCTTTTTACATTGTTTTAATGTTGTTTCACTGTTTTTTCAGCACTGAAACAACTGATGACATTGTTTTAATCACAAATGTTATTTATTCTCTGTGCATTTATCCTTATAGTTGTGGTGTGAACTCTGCTATTGTTTTACATTTAGCATGTTTGTTTTTTTGTTTTTTTACTTGAAAGCTGATCTGAAACCATCATACTTTCTGACATCATGTCACATGACCATCATATTCTGTGTGTGGTTTGACAGATTATCCTTGTTTTGTTTTTTTGTTTTTACCTCTGCTAAACCAACAGGCCTCTTCAGTTGTAGCATGTAGGATGGATGTGGGCGTCTCTGCTGCTGCTCTGCTGTTTTATTTGACTCTTTGTCCCGTTTTAGCCGTTTGAACGCCACACAGCTAACTCTTTTAATAGCTCCATTAGCTGAAGGCAGGATGTCACTTACTGCACACAGTCGCCCTTCATTTGAGTCTGTGAGGGACTGTGTGTGTAATGAGAATCACATGCCCAAGCGACCACATCACTGATTATACATCTAAAAGCGTGTATTACTGTATATACGTGTCTCCTGTGATGCTGCTACTTTACTAAGTGATCAGACGCAGCATTTTCACCATAAAACCCCACAGATGCACGTTTAAGGAAGAACCGAGTCACAGAGACACTTTTCACATCAGACAGGAAGAAAACGCCCAGCAACCATCCACAGCACTATGGTGGTGAGTTTTGCACAGGTAAATACTAGTAATCACACATTTTTATTAGTAGGCTATTAGTTTAGGTAATGATAATAACCCTTTAGTTTCCATTGATCCATCCATCCAGGTGCTGGACTTCTGGAACGGCCACGCGACCGGAAGTAAACTGTTAACAGCCCTAGCTGAAGAACGCAAAAAATCGCTAAGCAACAACAAAGAGGACGGCGTAATGTATCATTTAATCATTTGACATAGTAAAAAAATAAAAATTTTTTTTAAAAAGGACAGAGAATGGTTGCTTTTGGCGTTAAATAACATACAAATACAATTACAATGCCACATAACCATAAAACATAACATTTACTTATCAAATCTGTCACGGATTATCGACGACGGCAAATTGACCCTTCGTCGGGAGTTTGATTGACAAGCGATCTATCCAGTCATAACGCCGAATCCGCCATTTTGTCCGACAAAGCAGTCAGGAGTTAGAAGATTAACCTCGGTGGACTTGAACTTGAAAAATGGTGTGTACTGAGGTCTTTCTGCGTTTGAAACAACATTTCTTCTCATGTTCATTCATGTTTATTTGATGCTATAAATTAACTAGTAGGAAGAGATGATCGGTTCACGAGCCGCTTGAGCTGAGGTGCTACAGCAATCTGTCACGACACATTAAAAAGCCACAAAACGGTTTTTATTGTTCGAATTTCTTAAAAAATTACACAGTTTGAAAGCTGGCACTTTGTTTAATATCATAAGTAACCTGCTCTGTCTTGTCTTGTCTTGTCGCTCCGCGATGTATTTTTCACTCTGTGTGGCGTGAGAGCGCCATGGCTTGTCGGACAAAGCAACAGTAACTAAGGGGGGCGGGTCTTTGCGAATGGTCAATTGGCTATTCTCCAGTAGTAGACGGTTACAGTTGAACGTCAAGAATTAGCAGTTAAATTCGCGCATGCGCAACAGAACATATCAGCAGTTGCTGCTTAAAGACCCCCTGTGGTGAAAATCAAGTTTTTAATGTTGTTTATATGTCTATGTGTTGTTTTTATTATACTTTAAGACAAACCATGTGCAAATTCATAAGTCAAGACCATTGCTGAGTATATTCTCCTTAAAACTGAGGTAAAAAAATGAAATCGCTGGTGTCTGTGACGTCACAAATTACCTTGTAACCAATCACGTCAACGTGCCGGCAGGCTTTAGGGAGTCTCGAAAGAAGCCAGGTTATATTTTTCTGTTGATATGAAAAATCGTATAGATTTAGCAAAATGGTGGGTATATGATGCATAATTACGATGTTATGATGAACTATATGCCTTTCTCCGCAGATTTTCTGAGTTCAAAGCGCTTGTAAGGATACTGATTGTTAGAAGGCATCTGTGGCGAACGGGAACATGGTTTGTGTAACAATAGAAACGCATTATTAGCTGTTTGATAACGTAGTCAAGCAAAAGGCTAATCATTTTAATTACCGATATGTGTCCGATGTTGTACCATTGTGCATCGTTTACCTCAGTAAGTTGACCGAGTGGATCTCTGAGCTGGCGTGAGAGCGAGTGGAGGCGGGGCTAATTTGCATATTCATTGATCCGCGTATATTAAATGAGGCAAGGGTGTAGCGTTACATTCAAGCTATTTTAAGGCATGTCATTTTAGTGATCAAAGATGAATTTTAAGGGATAAAATTATTGACTACAGTGGGACTTTAAAGTTTGAATGCTCATCATCATGTGATGAAGGTTTCAATGGGATTCTCTACATAAATGAATCATAAAGTTGCTTCACTGGAAGAGATTAGTTGCCATAATGTCTGTGGCTTGTAAACATGTTAAGAGTGATTTTACCACAGTAAAGCGTTGTTTGACATGATGCTGCAGAGCATTAAGCAAGGTATTTTCAGTGTCCTGAATGTTTCTTTTCCAGTCGCATTACCCACAAATCCCAGTGGTTCGATCAGAATGGCACTGAAGAGCAGCATGTTTTTATCATTACATGTGGTTTAATGAGCGAATGACCTCAGAAACGTGGTTCCTCTTTCCTCTAGAAGTAATTCAGCACACACATTACACCACGTGTCACGAAACACTCACAAACTATCATCAGTTCATGTGCTTTACTGAGCGATTTGGACAAACTATCTCTAGTGAGGTGTTCTACCTCTGTGCAGCACATGATTCATAAAGCAAATTGTGTTTTTATAAGAGCTTGTTTTGTAAGTGGTTAGTAATTCAGTAGCTTGAGATGAAACACTAGAGGTCTTCATGTGAATCTGAGATGAACAGACATACACTTGGTGTTGTTGTTCTCATCTCAAACCTCAGCAGCCGCTGTCAGGTTACAAAACTCTCACACGGCGGTTGCGTTTGAGAGGGTGAAGACTTCCTCTGGCCGTTTCCTGTCCTTGTTCTCTTTTAGCTCTTACTGTGGGCCTCGCTGGCAGAAACAAAGACGTGTTGATTAGCATTCAGCTCAAATTATATGCGTTATGATCTTTGCACGGATGAAGATTATCACAAATACTTAATTCTGTGAATGTTGTGATTTGAGCTTCACTGATGCCCTGAGAAATGAGGAACTCAGAGTTCGATGATAAATGTGTTAATGATGAGAGACTGAGGTATGGTGTCGTTTAACACACATTTTCAGCCCTTATATCAGTGATTATTCGATCACAATCACAGATGTCTGTTCTGCCTCACTCTGTTCCTCTGCTGATTGTGCAGATGTTTGACTTCACATTATGAACTTCCTGTTAGTGTTTTTGGTGACATTTGGTGATTGTGTTTAGCGCATGATGTGGACCGTGACGTGTGTGTGTGTTTGTGTGCATTTGTACCTACATAACCATATTTTGGGCACAAATTTGTACCAAGACGTGAGAAAAAGTGCCCTGATAAAAGCTTCTTTTGTGCACATCCTCATTTGTAAAAACAGTAAAAGATAATGTGTGTGTGTGTGTGTGTGTGAGTGTGTGTGTGAGAGTGAGTGTGTGTGTGTGAGAGTGAGTGTGTGTGTGAGAGTGTGTGTGTGTGTGTGAGAGTGTGTGAGTATGTGTGTGTGTGTGTGAGTGTGTGTGAGTGCGTGTGTGTGTGTGTGTGTGTGTGTGTGTGTGTGTGTGAGTGTGTGTGAGTGTGTGTGTGAGAGTGTGTGTGTGAGTGAGTGTGTGAGTGAGTGTGTGAGTGAGTGTGTGTGAGAGTGTGTGTGAGAGTGTGTGTGAGTGTGTGTGTGAGTGCGTGTGTGTGTGTGTGAGTGAGTGTGTGAGTGTGTGTGTGAGCATGTGCGTGCGTGCATCTGTGTGTGAGTGAGTGTGTGTGAGTGCGTGTTTGTGTGTGACTGTATGTGAGTGTGTGTGTGTGAGTGAGTGTGTGTGAGTGCGTGTTTGTGTGTGACTGTATGTGAGTGTGTGTGTGTGAGTGAGTGTGTGAGCGCGTGTGTGAGCATGTGCGTGCGTGCGTGCATCTGTGTGTGAGTGTGTGAGAGTGAGTGTGTGTGTGTGAGAGTGAGTGTGTGTGTGTGAGAGTGAGTGTGTGTGTGAGAGTGTGTGTGAGTGTGTGTGTGAGAGTGTGTGTGTATGTGTGTGTGTGTGTGTGTGTGTGTGTGTGTGTGTGTGTGTGTGTGTGTGAGAGTGTGTGTGTGTGTGTGTGTGTGAGAGTGTGTGAGTGTGTGTGTGAGAGTGTGTGTGAGAGTGTGTGTGAGTGCGTGTGTGTGTGAGTGCGTGTGTGTGTGAGTGCGTGTGTGTGTGAGTGCGTGTGTGTGTGAGTGAGTGTGTGAGTGCGTGTGTGAGCATGTGCGTGCATGCATCTGTGTGTGTGAGTGTGTGTGAGTGCGTGTTTGTGTGTGACTGTATGTGAGTGTGTGTGTGTGAGTGAGTGTGTGAGCGCGTGTGTGAGCATGTGCGTGCGTGCGTGCATCTGTGTGTGAGTGTGTGTGAGTGCGTGTTTGTGTGCGTGCATCTGTGAGTGAGTGTTCGTGTGTGCATGTAAGTGTGTTAGTGTGTGTGTGCGAATGTGTCTGCGTGCATGTTTGTGTGAGTGTGTGTGAGCGCGTGTGTGTGAGTGCGTGTTTGTGTGTGACTGTATGTGAGTGTGTGTGTGTGTGAGTGAGTGCGTGTTTGTGCGTGCATCTGTGAGTGAGTGTTCGTGTGTGAGTGAGTGTGTGCACGTGTTTGAGTGTGCATGTGAGTTAGTGTGTGTGTGTGCGAATGTGTCTGCGTGCATGTTTGTGTGTGTGTGTGTGAGTGTGTGTGTGTGAGTGCGTGTGTGTGTGTGTGTGAGTGCGTTTGTGTGTAAGTGTATGTGAGTGCGTGTGTGAGCGTGTGCGTGCATCTGTGAGTGTGTGAGAGTGTGTGCGAGTGAGTGTGAGTGAGTGCGGGTGACTGTGTGTGAGTGTGCTTGTGAGTGTGTGTGTGTGTGTTTGTGTGCGTGCGTGCATGTGTGTGTGAGTGCATGTTTGTGTGTGTGTGTGTGTGAGTGCATGTTTGAGTGTGTGTGTGTGTGTGTGTGTGTGTGTGTGTGTGTGCAGTAAAGAGCATAAGGCCATTAAAAGCCAGAGTCCTATAATGCCCTCCGTGTATCTGTGCTGTCTGTCTCAGTCCAGACTTATTTACCCAGAATCCTCTCAACAGCGCAGATAATGCACTGCTGCAGACTCTTACATTTACAGCACAGATAGCGACAGACGCGCAGCGCTCTATACATAATAAACACAGGAGGATCTGAACTCTCTTCCTCTGTGTTCAGTTTAGTATGATCCTGTTCTATTCGTTTATCTAATAATGCAAAATTATTTATGGAGTATTGCAGTGTTTATTCTAAATGATTTATCGGTGCACCTCATTATTGTTTTAAATTCATGTTCCTCGTAATCTTGAATCAGAATAACTTCCTCTTGCAGCTTCTCTTCTCTGATGACGAGGGCGGGGCAACCTGTCACTCACATGAGATCCACCAATAGCAAACCACAGCCATCCAATCAATTCCACACAGACAAAATCAAGCCCCGCCCTACATTTGTTCTTGTTTGAGAAGCAGTTTCACTCAGATATACGTCACAATAGAGAAAAGACGAGCGCAACTTCCCTTTTAAGCCGACTTTATCATTTTAAGAGGTGACATGAAGCTTTCAAAGTCTTACATTTGATTCAAACTCTTTAGAAAGGACCAAAAACTCTCCTTACATCACTTAAACACACAAAATATCTTGTTTATTAATGAAGGATTCCAGCTGTGACTGCTGCATTATTAATTATATAGCTTAAAGCATCACACACAAATATCTTTATAAAATGATCCTCTGTGCAACATCTGACGCTTTCATCATGAAAACTGTTGAATCGTTTGAATCATGTGCTTTTAATCTTGCTGTCTAATATTGAGCTCAAATAGAATCGTGTATCGTGGACGTTCTTCTGAATCTTGTTTATAGTTTGTAACACAGGAACCTGATGATCAATGCACATCTCTGAGTCTGTGTGTCTCTTCATGTGAAATCAGGCCAGTGTGTAGGCTGGAGAAGAGCTGGAATGGAGTAAGTGCTCCTGCTGTAAGTAGGTCATCCGTCAGTATCTCTAATAAATCGACTGTAGAGCTCCAGCCTTCAGCCTGTCACAATATGATCAATAAACACTTGCATGAGGCTCAAAAAATCTCATGATTTGTCGCTAAATAAGCTGCTTGTCAGATTGAACAAAAGCGTGATGGTCTGCAGTAATGAGTTAATGAGCCGGTCAGACGGGCCGGTCGGGATTCCAGCCATCCTGACTTCTGACTGACCCGTCAACACAAGAGTCTCACACAGGCTTCAGATATGATCTCATCTAATTAACTGAGAAACGTCCGAGGCTAAATATAACTTCATAATTAGTATCTTCATTGATGACCCTCTTTGTTGGAGCTGCAGGTTTGAGTTCAGACGGGATGAGCTTCAATCTGTTACGTTAACGTCCGTCCGTCTATCTATCTATCTGTCCGTCCGTCCATCAATCCATCCATCCACCCATCCGTCTATCTATCTATCTGTCTGTCCGTCCGTCTATCAATCCATCGTCCATCTATCATCATCCATCTATCCATCTATCTATCCTTCTGCCCATCCATCCGTCCATCCATCCATCTGTCTATCCATCCATCCATCTATCCTTCTGTCCATCCATCCGTCCATCTATCTATCTATCTATCTGTCTGTCTATCTAATCATCTATCTATCTATCTATCTATCTATCTATCTATCCTTCTGCCCATCCATCCATCTATCTATCTATCTATCTATCTATCTATCTATCTATCTATCTATCTATCCTTCTGCCCATCCATCCATCTATCTATCTATCTATCTATCTATCTATCTATCTATCTATCTATCTATCAGTCTGTCCATCCATCTATCTATCTATCTATCTATCTATCTATCTATCTATCTATCTATCCTTCTGCCCATCCATCCATCTATCTATCTATCTATCTATCTATCTATCTATCTATCTATCTATCTATCTATCTATCTATCTATCTATCCTTCTGCCCATCCATCCATCTATCTATCTATCTATCTATCTATCTATCTATCTATCTATCTATCTATCTATCTATCTATCTATCTATCTATCTATCTATCTATCCTTCTGCCCATCCATCTATCTATCTATCTATCTATCTATCTATCTATCTGTCTGTCTGTCCATCCGTCTGTCTCTGTCTATCTATCTATCTGTCTGTCTGTCTGTCTGTCTAATCATCCATCTATCCATCTATCTGTCCGTCTATCTATCTATCTATCTATCTATCTATCTATCTATCTATCTATCTATCCTTCTGCCCATCCATCCATCCATCCATCTATCCTTCTATCTATCTATCTATCTATCTATCTATCTATCTATCTGTCTGTCTGTCTGTCTATCTAATCATCTATCTATCTATCTATCTATCTATCTATCTATCTATCTATCTGTCTGTCTGTCTATCTAATCATCTATCTATCTATCTATCTATCTATCTATCTATCTATCTATCTATCTGTCTGTCTGTCTGTCTGTCTATCTAATCATCTATCTATCTATCTATCTATCTATCTATCTATCTATCTATCTATCTATCTATCTATCTATCTATCCTTCTGCCCATCCATCCATCATCCATCTATCCTTCTGTCCATCCATTTATCCTTCTGTCCATCCGTCTGTCTGTCTGTCTATCTATCTATCTATATATCTATCTATCTATCTATCTATCTATCTATCTATCTATCTATCTATCTATCTATCTGTCTGTCTGTCTATCTAATCATCTATCTATCTATCTATCTATCTATCTATCTATCTATCTATCTATCTATCCTTCTGCCCATCTATCTATCTATCTATCTATCTATCTATCTATCTATCTATCTATCTATCTATCTATCTGCCCATCCATCCATCCATCCATCCATCTATCCTTCTATCTATCTATCTATCTATCTATCTATCTATCTATCTATCTATCTATCTATCTATCCTTCTGCCCATCCATCCATCTATCCATCTATCTATCTATCTATCTATCTATCTATCTATCTATCTGTCTGTCTGTCTGTCTGTCTATCTAATCATCTATCTATCTATCTATCTATCTATCTATCTATCTATCTATCTATCTATCTATCCTTCTGCCCATCTATCTGTCTATCTATCTGTCTGTCTGTCTGTCTAATCATCCATCTATCATCTATCTATCTATCTATCTATCTATCTATCTATCTTTCTGCCCATCCATCCATCCGTCCATCTATCCTTCCGTCCATCTGTCTATTCAGCTTGAATCTGTCATGTTTTGTTATTAGTTTCATTTTTAGTGAAACAAATTTAAAGCATATGAACTCTCATGTAAATGAGCTGTACACTGAAAATAATCGGTGGAGAAACAATTTTCACTCTAATTTCACAACGAATTTAAATTTCACAAAGAATTACCAAAAAATGGCAAGTAACACATTTCAGTAGAAAGTCTTAAATAGTATTTTCTTATAAAACATACACCAA
This sequence comes from Mylopharyngodon piceus, assembly GCA_039654765.1. Classification (NCBI taxonomy): domain Eukaryota; kingdom Metazoa; phylum Chordata; class Actinopteri; order Cypriniformes; family Xenocyprididae; genus Mylopharyngodon; species Mylopharyngodon piceus. The sequence continues at coordinate 785,479 of CM077452.1, read as the reverse complement.
TAATCTTTAGTTTTTATTTACAACTTCGAAAAATAATCTTTTACAGTGTATTTTATAGCAGTTATCCAAAGAAGCTTGAGTGAATTGTGGGTATTTTCCCCTGTACAAAATCATGACTTCGGTTCCTCCTGTTTCACTTCATAGTGTTTGTAAGATCAAAACCCCTGACCTGAAACAGTTGGGCTGTAGATGCCCGTTACAGGAAAGACACGGTGAACTGACGACGGCACACGCACACAAGATGTTTGCTCAAGAGCTCGTCTGCTATATTAGGGTGAATATTTTTATGGTCTGCTCAAGTATTCACACACGCCTGATATATTCTGACACCGACTGTGAAAACGTGTGCATAGAAATATGCATTTCAATGCTAAAAATGTTTTTCTTACTCAATATTTTTGTCTTGGTTTCCAGTACAAACATCTGAACATTCATAAACAAAGATGCATTTACTTTAGAAGCAAAATGACTTTTAAAAATGTCGGAAAAATAAACTTAATTCAAAGGGAAAACGATAATTTTCACCCCACCTTCAGATATTTTTCTTGTTTTAAGCATTAACTCATTTCATTTTGATAAAGTTTTGTTGGAAAACAAGTCATAATATCTTATGTCATTTTTCTTCTCAAGTAAATGTATCTTGATTTATGATTTTGTACTGGAAAACAAAACAAAAATACTGAGGAAGAAAATCATTTTGCTTAGTATTTTTGTCTTGTTTTCTATTAAAAATAAATAAACATTCTTAAATAAAAATGCATGTACTTGAGAAGGAAAATAACTTAAGATATTATGTCTTGTTTTCTGAAAAAATCATCAACATTTGTGCATAAAACAAGAATAACATCTCAGTGATTATAACATCTCACAAGATTATTTTATTGACCCCATTGACAGATATTTGTTCTTGTTTTAAGTGTAAACTCGCTTCATTTTGATCAATATTTCCGTAAACAAGACGTGTTATCTTAAGTCATTTTGCTTCTCAAGTAAATGTATCTTGATTTAAGGATGTTTAGATATTTGTACTGGAACACAAGGCAAAAATACTGAGTAAGAGTGTCTATAAAAACCCTTCATAACAGCCGCATGACTCTTTTTCGGTGATCTTCTCAAGCAGTTTGCGCACACACATGCAAAGCAAAGGCATGTTTGTGCAGCACACCTCTGTCCTAGATAGATCTCTGTGGTTTTCCAGGTTTAGCAGCACTATCTCTTCAGTCTGGGAAGATGAAACGCCTCCTGCGTAAACATATTCTGATGCTAGAAAAGCACCTGCCGCTCCACCGGGTGCAAAACGCTATTTGATGCAAATTTCCTCCCTAGTGAACAAAAGGTAGAACAGAGACGACTGCTTAGAAATCACACATTTTGCTCTCCACCAACATGGCAGGAGACATTATTATCATTGTCTGTTTATTTCACATGATTTATTAAATGTGTTCTGGCTGTGGAGAGACGTGCGGTGCGTCTCAGATGGGCTGTAATTGCTGCTGAAGTATGTGTACTTCTCAAAGAGCTTCTGACGCTGGAAACTGTGGGAGAGTCGGCCCAGAATGCTAGCCGCATCTTTACCTCTGGTTTCCCACTTCATGAACCCACAGACGTCCTGAGCTGACAGCTGAGGAATCATGGGAGAGACTGAAGACAGACTCGTGTAAACAACATCTGAAATCAGTCTCAGCAGTCTCTAGTGTCCATGAGAACATAAACACAGAGAACATGAACCATCAATTTATCTGTCTATCGTTCTGTCTGTCTGTCCATCTGTCTGTCTGTCTGTCTGTCGTTCGGCCTGTCTGTCTGTCCATCCGTCTGTCCATCTATCGTTCGGCCTGTCCGTCCATCTGTCTGTCTGTCCGTCTGTCTGTCGTTCGGCCTGTCTGTCTATCTATCTATCGTTCGGCCTGTCTATCTGTCTGTCTGTCTGTCCGTCCGTCGGCCTGTCAGTCCATCTGTCTGTCTATCTGTCTGTCTATCTACCGTTCGGCCTGTCCATCCATCTGTCTGTCTGTCTGTCTGTCTTTCGTTCGGCCTGTTTGTCTGTCTGTCCATCTGTCTGTCCGTCTGTCTATCTGTCGTTCGGCCTGTTTGTCTGTCTGTCCGTCTGTCTGTCTATCGTTCGGCCTGTCTGTCTGTCTGTCCGTCTGTCTGTCTGTCTGTCCGTCTGTCTATCTTTCGGCCTGTCCGTCTGTCTGTCCGTTTGTCTGTCTGTCCGTCTGTCTATCGTTCGGCCTGTCTGTCTGTCTGTCCGTCCGTCTGTCTATCGTTCGGCCTGTCTGTCCGTCCGTCTGTCTATCGTTCGGCCTATCTGTCTGTCCGTCTGTCTGTCCGTCCGTCTGTCTATCGTTCGGCCTGTCTGTCTGTCTGTCCGTCCGTCTGTCTATCGTTCGGCCTGTCTGTCTGTCTGTCCGTCTGTCTATCTTTCGGCCTGTCCGTCTGTCTGTCCGTTTGTCTGTCTGTCTGTCGTTCGGCCTGTCCGTCTGTCTATCTTTCGGCCTGTCCGTCCGTCCGTCCGTCCGTCCGTCTGTCTATCATTAGGTCTGTCTATTGTTCGTTCGTTCTGTCTATCTGTCTATCATTCGGTCTGTCTGTCTATCATTCAGTCTGCCAGTCTGTGTGTGTGTGTGTGTCTGTCTATCGTTCGGCCTGGCCGTCTGTCCGTCCATCTGTCTGTCTGTCTATTGTTCGTTCGTTCGGTCTATCTGTCTATCATTCTGTCTGTCTATCATTCGGTCTGCCTGTCTGTCCGTCCGTCCGTCTGTTCGTCTGTCCGTCCATCTGTCTGTCTATTGTTCGTTCGTTCGGTCTATCTGTCTATCATTCTGTCTGTCTATCATTCGGTCTGCCTGTCTGTCCGTCCGTCCGTCTGTCTGTCTGTCTATCGTTCGGTCTATCCATCCGTCTGTCTATCGTTCTGTCTGTCTGTCTGTCCGTCTGTCTATCGTTCGGCCTGTCCGTCTGTCTGTCTGTCTGTCTGTCCGTCCATCGGCCTGTCTGTCCATCCGTCTGTCTGTCTATCTGTCTGTCTATCGTTCGGCCTGTTTGTCTGTCTGTCCATCGTTCGGCCTGTTTGTCTGTCTGTCCATCTGTCTGTCTGTCGTTCGGCCTGTTTGTCTGTCTGTCCGTTCGTCTGTCTGTCCTTTTGTCTGTCTGTCTGTCCGTCTGTCTGTCCGTCCGTCTGTCTATCATTCGGCCTGTCTGTCTGTCTGTCTGTCTGTCCGTCTGTCTATCGTTCGGCCTGTCTGTCTGTCTGTCTGTCTGTCCGTCTGTCTATCTTTCGGCCTGTCCGTCTGTCTGTCCGTCTGTCTGTCTGTCCGTCTGTCTATCGTTCGGCCTGTCTGTCTGTCTGTCCGTCTGTCTATCTTTCGGCCTGTCCGTCTGTCTGTCCGTCCGTCTGTCTATCATTCGGCCTGTCCGTCTGTCTGTCCGTTTGTCTGTCTGTCCGTTTGTCTGTCTGTCTATCGTTCGGCCTGTCCGTCTGTCTGTCTTTCGGCCTGTCCGTCCGTGTGTCTATCGTTAGGTCTGTCTGTCTGTCCATCCATCTGTCTGTCTGTCTATTGTTCGTTCGTTCTGTCTATCTGTCTATCATTCGGTCTGCCAGTCTGTGTGTGTGTGTGTGTGTGTGTGTCTGTCTATCGTTCGGCCTGGCCGTCTGTTCGTCTGTCCGTCCATCTGTCTGTCTGTCTATTGTTCATTCGTTCGGTCTATCTGTCTATCATTCTGTCTGTCTATCATTCGGTCTGCCTGTCTGTCTGTCCGTCCGTCTGTCTGTCTATCGTTTGGTCTATCCATCCGTCTGTCTGTCCGTCTGTCCATCCGTCGGCCTGTCCGTCCGTCTGTCTGTCTGTCTGTCTGTCTATCTATCGTTCGGCCTGTTTGTCTGTCTGTCCATCTGTCTGTCCGTCCATCTGTCTATCGTTCGGCCTGTCTGTCCGTCCGTCTGTCTGTCTGTCTATCATTAGGTCTGTCTGTCTGTCCATCCATCTGTCTGTCTGTCTATTGTTCGTTCGTTCGGTCTGCCTGTCTGTCCATCTGTCTGTCCGTCCGTCCGTCTGTCTGTCTGTCTATCGTTCGGTCTGTCTGTCCATCCGTCTGTCTGTCTGTCTATCATTTGGTCTGTCTATCTATCTATCACATGATGTTGTTCTAATTCAGTCATGTCTTGACTTGACTTTACTGTTGTATTAATATTCTGTGATCTCAGACTGATTTAACTGTTCTAACAGATTTAACTGCTCTGAGTCACATTCAGAAAAAATTCCACATGATTCCACTTCCTCATATTTGACCCATATGCCACATTCTCATATTTCAGTTTCCCCAGGTTCAGACTCCCTCTGCTAAAATATTCTGATTTAATTGTGCTTTTAATTAAGACAGCTCTGTGTTTACGTGTTTTTGTTGATGGTCAGAAATACTTATGATTTTAATACCATTTATTTTGTATATACTGAACTTAATTTCTGAGTAAAGGACTTAATTTGTATGAATAGTGCTTGACATGTTCATTATGGTAAAGTAATTTTCAAACAAAGAAGTTCAAAGTGATTATTATAATTATTTTAATGCCAGATTATTCAGATCATATGAAAGCAGTCCTGTGTTCTTTACGCATGCTCCGATCGCAGCCAATAAGCGCCGCTGCGCAGCCGTCACTCAGATGCAGGATCCAATGAAAACCAACGTGACGTCAGAGCCGCAGTGAGCGAGGATCCAGGGCGTGAGCGCGCAGAGCTGTTGCCGGATGAGTGTTACGCGCCGTCCCTGACCAAAGCAGCACATGAGCGCGCGTGTGTGCGTGTGCGCTCCTTTCAGATTATTCACATCATTTTTATTACCGATTGTGAGTGATTGATTGATTTATATATCATGTCTGTGCTGGAGGAGTACGAGCGCGCGCCCAAGCGCCTGAAGGTCTCCGCTGAAGATGAGGAGGAGCTGGAAGAAGGCGAGGAGTCAGACTCAGCATCCGCGGGGCTCATGGGTGACGATGAGGAGGATGAAGGGCAGAGCAGAGCGCGATGGAGCTCCGCGGACAGGAAGGTCAGACCACAATCACTATATTACTGGATCGCAATCGATGTCATGCTCATTATTATTCGTTATGTATTCAGATTTATACTGCTGCATTGACATGACGTTTAGTGCATGATGCCAAAACATTGAAAAGAGAAAAATACAAGAGAAAAACATAAACAGGAACAGTGGCATGGATATAAATAAGACTATCTGCAGTAAAACAGTCCAGTGTGAAAGAAAAGATCAGAAAACATAATCTCACTGACCACAAATCACATGTTACATGCATGTTTTCCTATCTGATTCATCTGAAGTGTCATGTCAAGACCATTACATATGAATTTGTCAGGAAATCAAGTCAGGCTCAGTAAGGTTTTCATTGCATTCAAAGTGAATATAGTTGTAGAGAATTAAACAGCAGATTAAATTAAAAACAGAGATATAAATAGGCAACACGTGTACATTACGTGTATGCATAGTACTGTGGTAAATATCAAAGTACACTCTTAAAAATAAAGTTTTTATTGGCATCAATGGCTCCATTTCATTCTTCGTAGGTTCTTTAGATTGTTTCAATGTTCTAAGAAGAACTGATTTTAAGAACTGATCACCTGAAGGTTCTTTGGGGAACCAGAAATGGTAACCATCTTCTGTAACCTTTATTTTTAAGAGTGTACTATGATTTTACCATCTGGTAGTAATGTGGTACTTTGTTTGTTCATTTATTTTACCCAAACCAACTGTTTAATCAGCTATGTGTCGACCTAGTAATGAGTTCCCTACCTAGGCAGTATGATTTGTCCACGGCCCACTTATGTACACTCTAATTTAAAAACAACCCAAGTTGGGTTGAAAATGGACAAACCCAGTGTTAAATGTTTGTCTAACGTGCTGGATAGTTTTATTTAACCCAACTATTGATTAAAAATTACTATATGTCTGGCTTAAAATGAACCCAAAATCAGACATAATTACTAGAGGCAACAATAATAATCAAAAGCTGAACATTTATTAATAAGCAATTTAATAAATGTTTATCAGTCATTAAACTTAAACATTTATTAAACATATTAGTAAATGTTAATTTCCAACATACTTTGGGTTCATTTTAAGCAAGAAATACAGTAATTTTTAATCAATAGTTGGGTAATTAAAACTGCCCAGCACGTTGGTCAAACATTTAACCCTGGGTTTGTCCATTTTCAACTCAACTTGGGTTGTTTTTAACCCAGCATGTTTTAGAGTGTATGATTTTACCATCTGGTAGTAATGTGGTACTTAGTTTGTTTGTTTATTTTACCCAAACCAACTGTTTAATCGGCTATGTGTAGACCTAGTAGTGAGTTCCCTACCTAGGCAGCGTTTCAATATGCATATGATTTGTGCACGGTCCGCTTTTGTACACTCTAAAAAATGCAGGGTTAAAAACAACCCAAGTTGGGTTGAAAATGGACAAACCCAGCGGTTGGGTTAAATGTTTGACCAACATGCTGGTCAGTTTTATTTAACTCAACTATTGTTTAAAAATTACTGTATTTCTTGCTTAAAATGAACCCAAAATAGGTTGGAAATTAAAAATCAGACTCATAATTACTAGAGGCAACAATAATAATCAAAAGGTGAACATTTATTAATAAGCAATTTAATAAATGTTTGTTTCATTATTATTCATTAAACGTATTAATAAATGTTCATTTTCAACATATTTTGGGTTCATTTTAAGCAAACAATACAGTCATTTTTAAACAATAGTTGAGTTAAATAAAACTGCACAGCACCTTGGGCAAACATTTAACCCAACCACTGAGTTAAAACAACCCATTCGAAGGGTTAAAACACAACCTAATAGCTGGGTTTGTCCATTTTCAACCCAACTTGGGTTGTTTTTAACCGAGCATGTTTTAGAGTGTATGATTTTACCATCTGGTAGTAATGTGGTACTTCGTTTGTTCGTTTATTTTACCCAAACCAACTGTTTAATCTGCTATGTGTCGACCTAGTAGTGAGTTCCCTACCTAGGCAGCGTTTCAATATGCATATGATTTGTCCACGGCCCACTTATGTACACTAAAAAATGCTGGGTTGAAAATGGACAAACCCAGCGATTGGGTTAAATGTTTGCCCAACGTGCTGGGCAGTTTTATTTAACTAAACTATTGATTAAAAATTACTATATGTCTGGCTTAAAATGAACCCAAAATCAGACACATAATTACTAGAAGCAACAATAATAATCAAAAGGTGAACATTTATTAATAAGCAATTTAATAAATGTTTATTGTTTAATTATTATTCATTAAACTTAAACATTTATTAAACATATTAGTAAATGTTAATTTCCAACATACTTTGGGTTCATTTTAAGCAAGAAATACAGTAATTTTTAATCAATAGTTGGGTAATTAAAACTGCCCAGCACGTTGGTCAAACATTTAACCCTGGGTTTGTCCATTTTAAAATCAACTTTGGTTGTTTTTAAACCAGCATTTTTTATATTTTATGATTTTAACATATGGTAGTTATGTGGTAATTAGTTTGTTTGTTTATTTTACCCAAACCAACTGTTTAATCGGCTATGTGTAGACCTAGTAGTGAGTTCCCTACCTAGGCAGCGTTTCAATATGCATATGATTTGTGCACGGTCCGCTTTTGTACACTCTAAAAAATGCAGGGTTAAAAACAACCCAAGTTGGGTTGAAAATGGACAAACCCAGCGGTTGGGTTAAATGTTTGACCAACATGCTGGTCAGTTTTATTTAACTCAACTATTGTTTAAAAATTACTGTATTTCTTGCTTAAAATGAACCCAAAATAGGTTGGAAATTAAAAATCAGACTCATAATTACTAGAGGCAACAATAATAATCAAAAGGTGAACATTTATTAATAAGCAATTTAATAAATGTTTGTTTCATTATTATTCATTAAACGTATTAATAAATGTTCATTTTCAACATATTTTGGGTTCATTTTAAGCAAACAATACAGTCATTTTTAAACAATAGTTGAGTTAAATAAAACTGCACAGCACCTTGGGCAAACATTTAACCCAACCACTGAGTTAAAACAACCCATTCGAAGGGTTAAAACACAACCTAATAGCTGGGTTTGTCCATTTTCAACCCAACTTGGGTTGTTTTTAACCGAGCATGTTTTAGAGTGTATGATTTTACCATCTGGTAGTAATGTGGTACTTCGTTTGTTCGTTTATTTTACCCAAACCAACTGTTTAATCTGCTATGTGTCGACCTAGTAGTGAGTTCCCTACCTAGGCAGCGTTTCAATATGCATATGATTTGTCCACGGCCCACTTATGTACACTAAAAAATGCTGGGTTGAAAATGGACAAACCCAGCGATTGGGTTAAATGTTTGCCCAACGTGCTGGGCAGTTTTATTTAACTAAACTATTGATTAAAAATTACTATATGTCTGGCTTAAAATGAACCCAAAATCAGACACATAATTACTAGAAGCAACAATAATAATCAAAAGGTGAACATTTATTAATAAGCAATTTAATAAATGTTTATTGTTTAATTATTATTCATTAAACTTTTAAATAAATGTTCATTTATTAAACATATTAATAAACGTTAATTTCCAACATACTTTGGGTTCATTTTAAGCAAGTAATAAAGAAATGTTTAAACAATAGTTGAGTTAAATAAAACTACCCAGCAGGTTGGACAAACATTTAACCCAGTCGCTGGGTTTGTCTATTTTCAACCCAACTTGGGTTGTTTTTAACCCCGTGTTTTTTCGAGTGTAAGTGTCTTGAATGGGTCGGTCCATCTCAGGCGGTCCAATAGCGGTTGCTTGACCATTTTTAATTAATCCTATATTTTTTATTAAATTATTGCACTCAAATATGAATAGAAGTCTGTATTGCGCACTAAACTTACATAAAAACCTCCTAAAAACAACATTATGACTCTTCCCGTTATAAACTCGCCCTAAAACCAATGCAAGAAGACTCTGTCTAAAGAACAAAAATGTGCAAAATGTTTCTGTATCTTCATGTAACTTCTTCAAGGAGTTTAAGGATCATCCTAAGCCGAGATGCTGAGCTTTCTGCAAACATCCGTATAACCCAAGATTTCTTGTGCAACATGACACAAACACAGCCATTGTGGTTAAACCAAGCAAAATACACAACTGTTGGTTTTGCAATGCCAGTGCAATCAAAGAAAAACTAAAAATGGTCAAACAACCAACTCTCATTTTTGAAGCACTTGAACAAAGTCAGTTTTATTTTATTTTACAACACATGTCAAAGCAGCTTTACAGAAATCATGATGTTCATGTTTATTACATCTTCATGCCGTATAGTTGCATTTATCAGATTAGAACTGGACGATAATATAGTTACATTGTGGGATGATACAAACAATCAAGCGGTTGTGATTTTCTATATAGCATATATCGTGATGGAAAGACCCTGGATGTTTCAGAGCAACATTTACCATTTAAAATGTACACAGTACTGTTAGTAAAGGTTCATACAACACACACATGAGTGAGTAAACATCATCCGTCTGAAGAGTGTCTGATTGACTCACTTAGAGCTGATCACATGATGCATTAGTGCGTCGGACACACTGCAGCTCTTCATTTGATTCAGACTCAAACATTCATAATGCATTTTAGGCAATATTGCAATTAAACCTCATGTAAACTTTGATCAAATTGATGAGATTAAGCTCATAATCCTAGCATCCATATTTTTAGATTATTTAAATATTAATAAATATGTGGTGTATGCTGATTTTAATCAGGCGTGTAAAGACTTTAATTGCATCTATTCCACTCACAGATCATGCGCAGATTCATAAACACAGTGGTAAAGGCGGTATCATTTATGTTGACAACGTTGCAGTATATTGATGGTCGAACACATCGAAATGAAGACATTTTTAGCATATAAATGTTTTGACGCAAGTAGATTAAAACAGTGTCCAGTATCTGACTGTATGTTTGCTGTGCATATGTGAATATTGGCGGTAAAAAATAACCACAATTTTTAGCTAATAATCAGAATAATGAAAATTGCATGCAAGTGAAAAGGTTTGCGAGTGTCATGTGAGTACTTCTTTACTCTGATTATTGGAAATAATCGCATTGTATAGTAGTCAATGTGTGAAGTAAAGAGTGTCAGATCAGATTGTGTGTGTCCACAGAGGAAATGTTTGACACCTTGAAATGGCTGTGGGTTTCATGGTTTATAAATTCAGATCTGTGAAGTTATTTCACATGGAAGATCTTTATTCAGCATTGGTGTGATATTTTTAAAAACTAGACTCTAGTTACCATAAAAGGTGCCAATGAGCAGAATCATGAGTGAGTCATTTATGAAACGTTCTCATTTTAAACGAACATTAAATTAAAAGTAAGCCTCATCCGGAGGACAGACGGAGCGCTGGAGTTTATTCTGTGCGAGCAGTGATGGCGTTTTTAATATTTTGAGCATCTGGTACAAGTGTTTGCGCATTAAATCATAATGGGACCTTGTTCCCGGTCTAATTATTATCATTTTAATGTGTATGCACCATTAAACAGTAATCTAATTTTTGCTAAATATCACATCTTTTTGAATCAGAGTTTCATCAGAATTTTAATGAATAGAATTTACATACTATACCTAAAATAAGTGTGAAATCATAACTGAGCACTTTTAATTTATTAGTACATGTTCACACGTGTGAAAATAATAAAAGCATGTTTTTTATTGAATAAACACAAGGAAGAATGATATTTAATTATTTATATGCGCCTGCATGACAGGAAACTTTTTACTAAAACATTTTAAAAATTTAAAATGTATCGTCAGGACTTTAATGAGTCATTTTACATAAAATATAACAGTGTTTGCTCCACATCTAATTTACAATCGACTCCTTTTACCTTATTAGTGGTACATGTTTCTGATTTAATTGTGTATGTGAAAATCATAGTAGTAAAAATAATCAAAAGCATGTTTTTTTTTTTTAATTAAATAAATAAAAGGAAGAATAATATTTCTTCAGCTAACAGGGAACGTTCTGTCAAGGTTCTCTCAAAGTTATGAACAAACGTTCTTACAGTAACGTTAAAAGAACATTAATTCAGAGTTGTCTAGACTTTAATAATGTTAACACAAAATGGATGTTTGTCTAATGCTGTTTAAATATTCAGAACATTCAGAGAACATTCTAAAGTAACATTCCAATAATGTTTGAAGAATGATAAAATGGAATGTTCACTTAACATTTACATATTTTTGAATTTTTTAAAAAAACAGGACGCTTTGAATGTAATCAGAAATTACATTTTCATAATGTTATAAGGTTCAACTCATAACTAATGGGAACGTTAGTAAAACGTTCTTATAACTTATTTATGTTAGCTCGGTCTACTTTTTACTTATCTGTTATCTGTGAACAATAACACGGTCACATTGTTGAATCAGAGATTTGTCAGGACTTTAATGAGTCATTTTACATAAAAAATATAACCATGTTTTCTCCACATCTAATTTATAATCGACTCCTTTTACCTTATTAGTGGTGCAAGTGCCTGATTTAACTGTGTATGTGAAAATCATAGTAGTAAAAATAATCAAAAGCATGTTTTTCCTCAAAGTTATGAACAAACGTTCTTACAGTAACATTCATTCAGAGTTATGTGGTCTTTAATAATGTTCTCAAAATGGATGTTGTTTAAATGTTGCTTGTTTCAGAGAACATTCTAAAGTAACATTCCAATAATGTTTGAAGAATGATAAAATGGAAAGTTCACTTAACGTTCACATAACAAAAAAATATTTAAAAAACAGGACGTTTTGAACCTTCAGAGAACATTCAGAATTTACATTTTCATAATAACGTTCATAACTTTAATGGGAACATTAGTAAAACTTATTTTTGTTAGCTGGGTCTACTTTTTACTTTAACGTCTGTGAACAATAACACGGTCACATTGTCTAATCAGAGAATCGAATTATATTTTTGTTGCATTAATGCATTATTTCTGATATGTTGTGAAGCTTGTTTCATGTAGACTTTAATATGATCTTCAGCAACAGTATCCGTACGTGTGCAGTTATTATTCACATAGCAGCTCATTCAGTGGTTTTATTGTGATCACAACTGTGTGTGTGTGTTTTCACAGTCCAGACGCTCACAGAAAGAGAAGACAGACAGATATAATGGCTTCAGTATTTTGCCCAGAGCGAATGGCTTGGCTCCGAAGGAAACGTTCCTATGATGATTTGAATACTAAGTGGCTTTTATTGGCCGCTTTAAATGTCACTCATCACTGTCTTATCTGAGCGATAATTGTACATGTACTTTCAGCAGACCTGAGCTGAACCTCACACACTGTCCTGATAACACCCGTGTGTGCGTTCTGGAGCAGATATTGTTTCCCGTGGGGTTTATTGATCGATTGATTGACTGATTGATTATCTCTAAACTCTCTGGGAATTTCTGGCCTCTCTGTGCCGACGGCGCCGTCACCTTTTACTGCCAGAGATACGCGGACACGACAATGAAATCAACCGCTCTCGGGTGGGCGGCAGCAGTGTTATCAGCATGAGCTTGTGGGAGAGAACGACACAGGAGATCGTTCTGGAATCAGTTCACATCCATAATCTGCCCTTTTTAATGTGTATGCAAACTGTCGGCGTGTCTTTGTGTCTCGGGTGGGCGGCAGTGTCTCTGGAGTCTGTACGAGCCGCCTGGGATCTCAGCGGGGCTGATGGGAGATGAAGGACGTCTGTAGGGCTAAATGGGGTCACCTGACCTGCCCAACTGGCAAATGAGCCATTGATTTGAATGTGTGTCATGTTGATATGAGGCAGATCTGTTCTGGATTGTTTTGTCCTGCTGATGGATTCTGGGTCTGGGTTTTTATGTATGATATACTTTGCTGTAACATTGAGTTTAATGCAAGACACTACAAGCAAAATCATTGTTTTTTTTTTCATGCACTGGTCAGTTTTGGTTACTGGAAACTAGACTAGTGGAAAGAAAACATCCACAAGTGTTTATTTTATTGCACTCGATCTCTTTGTGTCTGTACATCTTTAAATGAGGCGAGTTTGAGACAGAAATCTCCACTTCAGCAGCGTTACACACACCAAACTTTCCAGTTTTATTTATATCTATATTCTGAAGGTTTGATCATATATCATTCGCCTGATTTATACAACATTTTAATCCTAAAATTTTTTTTGTGTGTTTGTTGACAGCATTTTCTATGGAAGCTTGTTTCCGCCACTAAATAAAAAAAATTAAAAAGGTAATTGCGACTCTTTATCTCACAGTTCTGACTTTTTTTCTCAGATTTGCAAGATTTAAACTCGCAATTGCGAGTTATAAAGTCAGAATTGCGAGATATAAAGTCAGAATTGCGAGATATAAAGTCAGAATTGTGAGATATAAAATCAGAATTGTGAGATATAAAGTCAGAATTGAGTTATAAAGTTAGAATTGCGAGTTATAAAGTCAGAATTGCGAGTTATAAAGTCAGAATTGTGTTATAAAGCCAGTATTGCGAGTTATAAAGCCAGAATTGCGAGTTATAAAGTCAGAATTGAGTTATAAAGTTAGAATTGCGAGTTATAAAGCCAGAATTGCGAGTTATAAAGCCAGAATTGCGTGATATAAAGTCAGAATTGCGAGTTATAAAGTCAGAATTGTGTTATAGTCAGAATTGAGTTATAAAGTCAGAATTGCGAGATATAAAGTCAGAATTATGTTATAGTCAGAATTGAGTTATAAAGTCAGAATTGCAAGATATAAAGTCAGAATTGCAAGATATAAAGTCAGAATTATGTTATAAAGCCAGAATTGCGAGATATAAAGTCAGAATTGCGAGATATAAAGTCAGAATCGCGAGATATAAAGTCAGAATTGAGTTATAAAGTCAGAATTATGAGTTATAAAGTCAGAATTGCGTGATATAAAGTCAGAATTGCGTGATATAAAGTCAGAATTGCGTGATATAAAGCCAGAATTGCGAGATATAAAGTCAGAATTGTGTGATATAAAGTCAGAATTGAGTGATATAAAGTCAAAATTGCGAGTTATAAAGTCAGAATTGCGAGTTATAAAGTTAGAATTGTGAGATAGAATTGCAATTGAAATGTTTCCGCCATGAAATAAAAATAAAAAGGTAATTGCGACTTTTTATCTCACAATGACTTTTTTCTTGCAATTCTGACTTTATAATTCGCAATTGTGAGAAAAAAAAAGTCAGAATTGTGAGATATAAACTCGCAATTACCTTTTTTATTTTTATTTCATGGCAGAAACAAGTTTCCATAATTTTCTGATTTATGAAGTGATAAAAAAGCAATTGTCTTAATGTATTGTCATTAAAGTATGACGAGATCTAGTCGTTCACCTGTAGTGTCTGGCCTTAAAAGGTTAGTTCACTAAAAATAAAACCAGAATCTTTACTTCCGCACTTTTCTTTCTTCTGAGCAATCACAGTTTCCACAGAGATCAACGTCTCCTTTTGTGCTTCACAGAATAAAGGAAGTCATACAGGTTTGGATTGAGTAAATAAAGCAATTTGTGCTGAAACACTTCTGAAGGCATTGAACATTTACATTCTTCTTGATGTTTTTCGTTCAGTGGATCTGTTGATTCAGATGTTAGTAAGAATGACGGCCGCCGTAAACGAAACAAGCGTGCCGGGCTGAAAGCGGGTCAGTTGAATGGATTGTGTTATGCTAACAAACTCGTCTTATTGATTTTCAACTTCTGCTGCTGCATCTCAGAATAGTGTCTTACACAATCGTGTGTGGCATGTAGTTCTCTTTGGATGACATTGCATGTCATTTCCTGTTAATGCTGCAGCAGTAGTTGTTTCTGTCATTGGTTTGCAGAGGAAACATGATGCTATCGGTGTGCTGCAGCCACATGGGTGTTTTTAGGGCGTTAGTGTTTCTTAAGTTAAACAATGTTTATTAAAAAAAGATTTATAGTATTACTTGCCTACTGATTTTAGAGAAGCTCAGAACCTTTTAGTTATATTTTTTATTTTATGATATATTAATATATAATACATGATTTTTGACAAAAATCATACCAGACATATGATTCTGTGTTGGCACTGCCACTGACCCCAAGAGAGCAGTTGTCATGTTTAGGTATGAAACCGCTTCATAAACAGTCTTTTCAACCACACAGTATCAATATTTCTGTCTTAGAAATATTCAGATTATAACAGAAGTACTGGGATAAATGTTTATAGTTCAGATATAAACACTGATGTCTACAGTAGCGATCAAAATAGAGTAAATAATTTTTTGAAATGACCTCGATGCTTCAAATAAAGGTTGTATCATTACATTGTTACACCAGTAGGTGGCGACAAGTGACTGTTAAACAAATGTATTATTCATTGAATCATTCATTCAAAAGATTTGTTCAAAAATACTGATTCATCCAGTAATGACACAAGTGAAGTCTTTATCGCTGCGTCTCATTTCGGAGGTCGTATTTGAAGGCTGCATATGTCATCAAGGATGTCTTATTTAAGAAAATTAACCGTAATAAAATTGACTGTTATTCCTTGTGAGGTGTAAAATACTGTCGTTTCTTTCTTATTTTGCAATCTAACAGTTACTTTTCTTAAATGAGACGACCTTGTTGACGTATGCAGCCTTCAAATGCGACCTCCGGAGAACACAGCCTTTGAAATGAGAGTGAGTCATTGAATCATTCATTCAAGAGATTCGTTCAAAAACACAAGTGAAACAAGTGGAGTCTTTATGAGTGAGTCATTGAATCATTCATTCAAGAGATTCGTTCAAAAATGCTGATTCATCCAGTAATGAAACAAGTGAAGTCTTTATAAGTGAGTCATTGAATCATTCATTCAAACCAAAAAATAATTATTTCAAATTAATTAAATTAAATAGACTGCAGAATTGCAAGATATAAAGTCAGAATTGTGTTATAAAGCCAGAATTGCGAGATATAAAGTCAGAATTGCGAGATATAAAGTCAAAATTGTGAGTTATAAAGTCAGAATCGCGAGATATAAAGTCAGAATTGAGTTATAAAGTCAGAATTGCGAGATATAAAGTCAGAATTATGTTATAGTCAGAATTGTGTTATAAAGCCAGAATTGCAAGATATAAAGTCAGAATTGTGTTATAAAGCCAGAATTGCGAGATATAAAGTCAGAATTGTGAGTTATAAAGTCAGAATTGTGAGTTATAAAGCCAGAATTGCGAGATATAAAGTCAAAATTGCGAGGATACAAAGTCAGAATTGCGAGATATAAAGCCAGAATTGCGAGATATAAAGTCAGAATTGCGAGATATAAAGTCAGAATTGCGAGTTATAAAGTCAGAATTGAGTTATAAAGTCAGAATTGCGTGATATAAAGTCAGAATTGCGTGATATAAAGTCAAAATTGCGAGGATACAAAGTCAGAATTGCGTGATATAAAGCCAGAATTGCGAGATATAAAGTCTGATTCATCAATGATTTTTAAAAAATAATTCTTTCAAATTAATTAAATTAAATAGACTGCAGCAATTAATATTTTGTCAGAACCTCTAGTAAATTAAATGTCTGTATAGAATCGTGAGACAATCGTGATCTCTATTTGAAACAAAAAGTTTGTGAGATATATATAATAATTATAAAAAATTATACATATATATATATACAAAAATGTTACATATATACAAAATAACTATATAAATTATAAATTAATAAATAATAAAATTAATAAATAAATATATATAAAAATAAATCTATAAAATAATGTTTATTATTATTACTTCAGCATCTCAGTTAATTTAATTAAATCATATCATCCTCTATCACACATATAATGACCTTTGACCTCTCTGTTCTCAAGATATCATATTACTCATGGTAAATCCTTTTGTGTTAATGTAGATATGTGTGTCATATCAAAGGCCGTGAAGCTGAAGAGCGATTTGATGTGACAAACGCTGCTGTGAAAAGCTCAGATGTGTGTAAATCAGTGAATGTGTCTGTGGACGTGTCGCTGCAGTCAGATCTCCAGCTGCTCATGAAGTGACTCTCAGTGGCTTCAGATCTTTATAGTGTGATTGATCTGTATTGTTTCAGGAAAGATCTGTTTCCACGTTCACTGGTGTTTTCAGACGAGCCGTCCTGCTCTGTGGGCGGAGCTGCAGTGATGACGTGTTGATGTTTTGTGTGTTGTGCGTCAGCTGGTCTCTCTGGAGGCTCACGGGCGGCTCTGACGGCAGCATCAGACTCAGATCAGCTCAGTGTCTGAATCAGCACTTCATAGACAGAAGAACAACAGCCGGTGAATAAGGAAGTAACGCAGGAAGTGTTGTTATTATTGATCACTGATAGAGAGGATGTTAAACTCTTATTGGCTGACTAAAAATAACAAACTAGGCATGAATTTAAAATAAAAAAAAGTCTAAAAAATCTTTCTTTTGTTCTCTTTCCTTCTTTTTCTTAATTTGTTTGTTCATTCGTTTTTTCTTTTCTTTCCTTCCTTCATTTGTTCTTTCTTTCTTTCTTTCTTTCTTTCTTTCTTTCTTTCTTTCTTTCCATACTTTTGTTAGTTTGTTTGGTTGTGTTCTTTCCTTTCTTCCTTCTTTCCTTCCTTTGTTCTTTCTTTCTTTCTTTCTTTCTTTCCATACTTTTGTTAGTTTGTTCATTTGTGTTCTTTCTTTCTTTCTTTCTTTCTTTCTTTCTTTCTTTCCGTACTTTTGTTAGTTTGTTCATTTGTGTTCTTTCCTTTCTTCCTTCTTTCCTTCCTTCCTTTTTTCTTTCTTTCTTTCTTTCTTTCTTTCTTTCTTTCTTTCCATACTTTTGTTAGTTTGTTCATTTGTGTTCTTTCTTTCTTTCTTTCTTTCTTTCTTTCCATACTTTTGTTAGTTTGTTCATTTGTGTTCTTTCCTTTCTTCCTTCTTTCCTTCCTTCCTTTGTTCTTTCTTTCTTTCTTTCTTTCTTTGTTCCTTCTTTCCCTCTTTTTCTTAATTCATTTGTTCATTTGTTTGATTTTCTTTGCTTCCTTCATTTGTTCTTTCTTTCTTTCTTTCTTTCTTTCTTTCTTTCTTTTCTTACTTTGTTCATTTGTTTGTTCTTTCTTTCTTTCTTTCTTTCTTTCTTTATTTCTTTCTTTATTTGTTCCTTCTTTCCCTCTTATTCTTAATTCATTTGTTCATTTGTTTGATTTTCTTTGCTTCCTTCATTTGTTCTTTCTTTCTTTTCTTACTTTGTTTGTTCATTTGTTTGTTCTTTCTTTCTTTCTTTCTTTCTTTCTTTCTTTCTTTCTTTCTTTCCTTTTCTTCATTTGTTAGTTCTTTCTTCCTTACTTTCTTTTTCTTAATTTCTGTACTTCGTTTT
This sequence comes from Mylopharyngodon piceus, assembly GCA_039654765.1. NCBI lineage: Eukaryota > Metazoa > Chordata > Actinopteri > Cypriniformes > Xenocyprididae > Mylopharyngodon > Mylopharyngodon piceus. The sequence continues at coordinate 767,098 of CM077452.1, read as the reverse complement.
TTTGTTTGTTTGTTCCTTCCTTCCTTCCTTCCTTCCTACATCTTTCTTTCTTTCTTTCTTTCTTTCTTTCTTTTCTTACTTTGTTTGTTTGTTTGTTTGTTCTTTCTTTCCTTCCTTTATTCCTTCCTTCCTTCCTTCACCTGTTCTTTCTTTCTTTCTTTCTTTCTTTCATTTGTTAGTTCTTTCTTTCCTTTGTTTGTTTGTTTGTTTGTTCTTTTGTTTCCTTCCTTTAGTCCTTCCTTCCTTCATTTTTTCTTTCTTTCTTTCTTTCTTTCTTTCTTTCTTTCTTTCTTTCTTTCTTTCTTTCTTTCTTTCCTTCCATGCGTGTATGAATCAGACTTTCATCAGTAAACGTATAGTTGTCCTTGTGTTCATCCGGTCAGGACAACACACTATTTGTGTCCCTGCGTTTCTGCGCCGCGTTTGAAATGTCACCCGAAACGATTCATTTGACCAATTTGTGTAATCCAATCAGAGTATGATGACATTCACATGCAGCTGCAGCAATAACCCGGCCGCGTCTCGCTGCTCATTTCCCGTAGATTCAGAGCTATTTTTAAAGCGGCATCTGATGACGAGGCTCTTGTTTGTCTGCCTGATTAACCTGTTTATGTATTTGTTTAATTAAAGTCAGATGGCTTATATACAATCTCTTAAACATGAATAATAAAACATCTGACCATCTGTTGCCGAGATTGGACACTTTTTCTCCTTATTATGAATTTGCAGAACAAACAAACAGCCTGCAAGAAAATCATTTGTTATTATTTAAACTACGCTATCTTTATGAATAAATACATAAACAACAGATAATGTTTTTTTCAGTAGTGTGTGTGGTTATTTTAGTTGTTGTGGCTCATATTTGCACAGGCTGCAGAAGAGATGTTTGGTGTTTCCTTATCTCTCATTCACAGGCAGATTTTCACATGAATCATCTCTGTTCTTCTCTGTATTATTCAGAGAAAAGGAGAACTGAACGTCTGTGAGAGATTCCAGGCGGAGCGTCAGAGTAAAGCAGGATTTAACCACACTCTGTGTCTGTATGCAAATGAAGACCATAATTATTCAGTATTTATGAATCCTGTCCATCACTCCTGTGAGTTAGATGGTGGGTGGAGTTATATGGTGTAGTGGGTGTGGCTGTGCTACTGATGTGGGTGTGGTTATGTGATGAGTCATGTAGGCTGTAAAGGCTGTTCAGTTTTTACTTGTGTGATAATGAAGTTATACGATAACAGAGAATCACAGCCGAAGGCTCTTAAACACAATCTGCTTTATTATTTTGGTTGAATATGTGCATCTTCACAAATAAAAATGGATTAGATCTTAAATTCCATGGATATTTTCCTGTCAAAATTGAGGAACTGAAACTGGGGTCTGCCAGTCCCGAAGAGACGCATGTGAAAATGAACACACAAACACACTTACACACAAACACATACGCCTGTGCCTGTCAAACACAGTAAAGCGTCACTTACAGCTGAGAAATAAATAAATAATGCAAGAGGCCGTTACCATAGTGACAGCAGAGACTTAAAAGGTCTTGGAGGAATTAACATGAGTTTGTCACACGAATGTGACGCTGCTGATACCGACCCCCTGATACCAGAGTTATTATAGTCAAACTAAAGCAATAAACATTTTTGTTGTTTTAAATAAAATTAATGCTAACTGAAATAAACTAAAATATATATATATAAAAAATTATTGCAACATTTCTCACTTTCATTTATTTTAACTTCATGTACTAAAATAACTAAAACAATATATACATATTTTTAAAAAACTCATATAAATGACAAAAACGCACAACAAAATTACTAAAACGTTAACTAAATTTAAAATGAAAGTGTACTAAAAATAAAAACTAATTGAAAATGTTCATAAAAACTATAATACTAACTTAATTATACTAAAATAACACTGTCTGATACAGAGACGACTAAACCAGCTAGATAGAAATGTTTGAGCGGGGTGTAAATACTTTTCCTGTATTTAAAGGTCTCGATATACTTCAAGTGAAATCGAAGAACAAACAAGTATGACATCAAATCAAACAAAATCAGGCCAAAACGAAGTTCGTTTGGTGTTTTGGGAGTAGTTTGCTATAGGCTGGTAAACACCTTCGAACTACCCTTGCTCCGTGGTGATGATGTAACAGGTGGGTGTGGCTCTGAGGCTCCGCCTTCTCTGACATGGAAATCTCTGTTTCATTTCTTCTGTTCAGTCCTTGAGAAGTGCTCGTATTTTTGCAGCAGTTTTTGAGGTTTGATGTTCTTGTTTTCGGTCTGGAACAGTTTTTGGCTTCTGCGTCGTTCACTAGAGTGTCTTTTGTGTTGTTTTTTAACTGTGCACTATAGACGGATGGTTTTTGACCTCTGCGCTTTTGTGTTTCATTTTGTGTCTGTCTGATAAAAGACATTTTACACAATTCTTTCAGTTTCTATTGAGAAAATGATTCAAATGATTAAACAAGAATCTTCTCTCTTGTGTTATTTATTTATTTCTTATTTATTTTGTCTTTTTACAAAGTCTTGATTTTATTTTTACGCTCTACTAGAATAGATTTTCATGATTTTCAGTGTTAAAAACACCTTATTTTCCCCATTTTTGACATTGTTGCAGCTCCTCTCTTCCCAGTCTGTCAGAAACGCTCTGTTTAGTTCCTGTCTCTATGAAGCCCCTCCTTCTGAAAAGCACAGTGTGCTCTGATTGGTCGGCTGGAGCAGTGTGTTGTGATTGGTCAAGCGTTTCAAGCGTGTTCGGGAAATGTCCCGCCCCTTACCATAACCGCCAGTTTCAACACACTACTAACTAACTCAACCAGGCCCCACACCTTTATTCTGAGTATGAATTATTTAAATGAGGTACATTATGACGTGTTCGTTCCCGGAAGAAAACTCAAGACTACAATGGAGGCGTTTCAGGGAGTTCAGAAACAGTGACACTGATATAGAGAAGAACTCCTGCTGGAGGGACTTTTTCATGCTCAAACAGCAACAATAACGAAAGCTGAACATGTAAAAAAGCAGAATAGGTCCTCTTTAAATAGTTTTTTACTTTCACTCAAGTAGAGGTGAATTCAGGTTGAGTAGGACACTTTTCCCCAGTGATCTCAATGGCAAAAAGTGTCCCAATCAACTTTGAATTCATCCTATGTTTTTGATCGGATATTCTGACTTTTAATAGAGTAAAATTTTCACTCAGTATTGATACACGTTCACGTAGCGTAGAGCACAGCGCCAGCAACGCAGAGTTCATGGGTTCGATTCCCAGGGAATGCAGTGTAAGTCTGTTTGTATCTGGTTTGTGAGTTCGTCTTCCGTCTGTCTGCCGTGAAAGTGGTTTGATGTTTGTGTGACACTATTTTGAGTGTGCTTGGGGTGATTCTTCAGAGGAACACGGTCATGGGCATTATGTTTTCGCAGGTCTTTTTCCAACCGCAGATGCTGCTATGGCACTGACGGGTTTAAAGAAAGTAGCTCACCTCAAACCTCATTATTTACTCGCTCACATTTGGGTGAGTTATTGAGTTAAGTAACAGATGTAGGGAATATCACGCAGAGCACATAATCTGGTCGTGCAGCATATCACTGTTACTGATCTCTTAAATAACACCTTTTCTCTGTTCTCACTTTGAGGGTGAGACAGGTGTTAAGCTCGTGTTCAGAGAAAGACAGCAGTTTTCTCACGGCGACACAGGAAGAAATACTTCAGACAAACTGTAAGGTGTCTTTTATTAGATGCAGTGTTATTTTAGGGTGTGTTCGGTTCTCTTGGTTCTTTTGGGACCAAAAAAGAAAATGTTCACTTAGCATTTACACAGTTATTTTAAAGACTTAACCTAATGTAACAAAACAAAAATATAGCTGCGAGCAGCAGTTATCAGTTATCAGTGTCGTGGGCTTGTGCGAAAAATCGCGAATGAAAAACATGAAGGCGCCCCCCGGTGGCCGATTTCTTTTGAATTTCTCACAGGCCCAGCGAGTTTTGTTTCCGATCAGCCTCCGTTAACCTTGTCTGATAGCTGCTCAAACTTCATTGGCCAACACCGGACGTATTTATCGAGATACATGAATGTCTTCAAAGGCAGTCTTGGCACCTTGGACAAAGACACTGCATGCCAATTTTCAAGTCAATTGGACTAACAGAGAAGTAGTTATAGCCATTTTCATGTTTTTTCTTGTTATAGCACCACCAAGTGGCCAATCGCTGTGATTTTTTTTCATATGACCACAGATTGAGCCCATACACCCGTGTTCCAAGTTTGGTGAAAATATCTTATTTCGTTCACGAGTTATAGCCATTTTAGTTAAAGTGGCTCCGCCCACTTCAAATCGTGATTTGTAATTTTAACTTTTTATTTTGATAATTTTGACAATCAGACTCCAGAGAATCTTGCTGCACTGGTTTGGTTCCAATCGGGTGAAAAATCTAGGACTAGATCACAAAAGTAGGTTTTTCAAAAAATCCAAAATACCCAAAAATTTAGAGCGAATGATTTCATGCATTTTTCCGTCTTGAGCCAAGGATTCCAGCGATATAAGACACTTGAGCCTCCGCCTAAAGGTTTAGGAGTAATGAGTGATTTCGCACTTTTCACCGCTGTAGCGCCCCCGTCAGGCCAATCGGGGCGAGCCTTGGTGACGTTGTAGACGTCACTTCACGTCACTTCACGGTCTCTAAAGGCCGCCAAAACATTTGAAGTGGGCGGAGCCACTTTTACTACAATGTCTATAACTCGTGAACAGAATGAGATATGTAGGAACTCATTCTGTAGTTGTGTGAAAAAGGACTTGGCGACTGGCCACTTGGTGGCGCTATAACATGAAAATAATTTAAAAATGACTATAACTACGCAACACAAATTCTGATTGACTTGAAAAATGGCATGCAGTGTCTTTGTCCAAGATGCCAAGACTGCCTTTGAGGACATACACGTATTTTGAAAAACGCGGCCAGCGGCAGCCAATGAATTTTGAGCAGCTATCAGACAAGGTTAATGGAGGCCGATCGGAACAAAACTCACTGGGCCTGTTTGACTCACGGCCCTAGAGACCTTTTCAAAAGAAGTCGGCCGTTTTTCACATGCAAAAAGGACTGTATATCACGCAATTTTTTTTCGCACACACCCACATCATTGATACCACATGGTAGAGCTCCTCATTCTGAGAAACTTTGCCTCTAGGACCTCTGTTGTCCATCGAAACGTTTGTTAAATATTGGAGATTATTTCAAAAACCAACTTGGGCGAATTAGTCCTAGGTTTTTGGCGTAACCTCGATAACTGTTAAAAAGCTTTAAAAACCATATATTTCCTATGATAAATTGCCTGTATTTGGCTGTAAATGATCTTTTCCATCTTTGATTTAGATGGTTACAGGCTTGCTAATTAAAACATTATACCTTTTTACGCATGTGCTTAAAGGCCTTAAAGCGCTTGAACCCTGATAATTATTTTTTTTTAATGCGGTTTCCAAAATGCAGTGGGTGGAAACATAACTATTGAGATACTAATATTATTTTTAATAATATTTATATTTATTTTTATATTTTCTGTTTTCATTTTAATTTTAGTTATAGTTTTAGTAATTTTGTTATATTTTTTGTCATTTTATAATTTTTTTTGTATAGTTTTGATTCAATTTTAGTTATTTTAAGATTCATTCTTAATGGAAATGAGAAATGAAATCAAATAAGTTTAATTTTTTTACATATTTTATTTTATTTCAGTTAATGTCAAGCAACAAAAATGTTTTAATGGTTTTAGTTTAGTTTCAGTTGACTATAATAACCTGATTCGATGATGACTCTGAGTCGGACGTTCTTTGTGTTCTTGCTGTTGTGGTGTACGTGAGACTGAATGACAGTTCAAGCCGTTCATCTGTTGATCTCTGTGGTTGGCAAACATTCAGGAGTTTTGCAAAACAGAAAATGGAAAGAGAGTTTGATGCCTGCAAAAATAAAGATGCACATGCAGATGCATGTGTGGTTTCAGTGTCACATGCTTCTGTTTATATGCACTCATGTTTTTAATCTAAAAAGTTAAATCACATAATCTACGTGAAAAAAATTGTTCATTAATATGACTGACTTTTGGCCAAGTATAATCACTGACACAGTATGATGTGATTGACTGACACATCCGCAGATGATCAGAGGAGTCTGATGAACTGAAATGAGCGAACTTCTTTACTGATGCCTTTTTAAGGTGCTAAGGTGTTCTGGGTGGTTGCTCTCTTCCTGTCACATTTGAGATGATGTTGTTTACGTGTTTGTGAGAGTAAAAGCAGAGTAACTGTCCCATGATTCCACAGCTTAACATCTGGAGACACAGACGCTTTCATTCACTTCAGAACATCAGAGTTCATTCACAGGGAAAATCATCTGAATTATTCTCCCATTATCTGAGATCACTGAGTTTTTATTTAAAGCTTTTGATCATTTTAGAGTTTTCAGATTTGATTTAAGAGGATTCATCTTTAAGTCTCTTCTGCTCACCAAGGCATTTATTTGATCAAAAATACTGTGAAAATAGTGAAATATTTTTACAATTTAAAATAACTGTTTTCTTTGTGAATATATAGTAAAATGCAATTTATTCCTGTGATCAAAGCTGAATTTTCAGCATCATTACTCCAGTCTTCAGTGTCACATGTGTGTGTGCTAATAACGTTCCTCCAGACTCATCCTGTGTTTCCTTCTCCTGCAGGATAACGGCTCCGAGACTCACCGCATCGCTCCGTCTCCCGTCGTTCATGTCCGAGGATTGTGTGAATCTGTGGTGGAGGCTGATCTGGTCGAGGCCTTGGAGAAATTCGGAAACATCTGGTAAAATGATGGTTTAATTTTCATATTTCACAGATTCGTGTTCAGATTCATCACACAAACGACTCAAAGCGTTTTAGCCAATTCCATTATCTTCCCTCATAACGACGGATCAGATAACCACGTTAACCAACCAGGCTCTCGTGAGGATGTTCAGCTGGTTAACATTCATTCATTCTGAGGGACTGTTTCCTCTCGATATTCACCACAATCATCTATTCATCACATGAACATCTCTGTAGATTCAGCTGTGCTTCAGACGACTGAATTATGATTCTATAAATGAAGTTGACAGTCGTAGTCATTTATGGTAGCAACAGTTCCTGTATTTGAGGCTTTTCTCATTTCTCTCTGGACTCACAATGAGCCTCTTTTCTAAAGTGACATTTACACCCACAGAAGCTCACAGAGGATCATGGGAACATCAGATTCTGACTCCAAAGCTTAGAATATAAGCAGATGCGTGTGTTTGAGCTCAACTAAATTACACTAAAAAATGCTGGGTTAAAAACAACCCAAGTTGGGTTGAAAACCCAGCGATTGGGTTGTTTTAACCCAACTATTGTTTAAAAATGACTATATGACTGACTGTTGAAAATTAAAAATCAGACTCATAATTACTAGACGCAACAATAATAATCAAAAGGTGAACATTAATTAATAATCAATTTAATAAATGTTTATTGTTTAATTATTATTCATTAAACTTCATTTCCAACGTATTTTGGGTTCATTTAAACAATACAGTAATTTTTAAACAATAGTTTAGAGTTAAATAAAACTACCCAGCATTTAACCCAACCGCTGGGTTAAAACAACCCAATCGCTGGGTTAAAACAACAACCCAATCTCTGGGTTAAAACAACCCAACCGCTGGGTTAAAACAACCCAATCGCTGGGTTAAAACAACCCAATCGCTGGCTTAAAACCACCAATCGTTGGGTTAAAACAACCCAAGCTCTGGGTTAAAACAACTCAACGTGGGTTAAAACAACCCAACCGCTGGCTTAAAACCACCCAATCGTTGGGTTAAAATAACTCAACCTCTGGGTTAAAACAACCCAACCTCTGGGTTAAAACAACCCAATCGCTGGCTTAAAACCACCAATCGTTGGGTTAAAACAACCCAATCGCTGGGTTATAACAACCCAACCACTGTCTTAAAACCACCCAATCATTAAAACAACTCAACCGTGGGTTAAAACAACCCGACCGCTGGGTTAAAACAACAACCCAATCTCTGGGTTAAAACAACCTGACAGCTGGGTTAAAAGAACAACCCAATCTCTGGGTTAAAACAACCCAACCGCTGGGTTAAAACAACCCAATCGCTGGCTTAAAACCACCAATCGTTGGGTTAAAACAACCCAAGCTCTGGGTTAAAACAACTCAACGTGGGTTAAAACAACCCGACCCCTGGCTTAAAACCACCCAATCGTTGGGTTAAAATAACTCAACCTCTGGGTTAAAACCACCCAACCGCTGGGTTAAAACAACCCAACCTCTGGGTTAAAACAACCCAATCGCTGGCTTAAAACCACCAATCGTTGGGTTAAAACAACCCAATCGCTGGGTTATAACAACCCAATCGCTGGGTTATAACAACCCAACCACTGTCTTAAAACCACCCAATCATTAAAACAACTCAACCGTGGGTTAAAACAACCCGACCGCTGGGTTAAAACAACCCAATCGCTGGCTTAAAACCACCAATCGTTGGGTTAAAACAACCCAACCTCTGGGTTAAAACAACTCAACGTGGGTTAAAACAACCCAACCGCTGGCTTAAAACCACCCAATCGTTGGGTTAAAATAACTCAACCTCTGGGTTAAAACAACCCAACCGCAGGCTTAAAACCACCCAACCGCTGGGATAAAACAAACCAATCTCTGGGTTAAAACAACCCAATTGCTGGCTTAAAACCACCAATCGCTGGGTTATAACAACCCAACCGCTGGCTTAAAACCACCCAATCGTTGGGTTAAAACAACCCAACCTCTGGGTTAAAACAACCCAATCTCTGGGTTAAAACAACCCAATCTCTAGGTTAAAACAACCCAATCGCTGGGCTAAAACAACCCAACCTCTGGGTTAAAACAACCCAACTGCTAGGTTAAAACAACCCATCCACTGGGTTTGTCCATTTTCAAACCAACCTGTGTTGTTTTTAACCCAGCGTTTTTTAGAGTGTAGGAAAGACACGGATCAAATGTGGAAGAACAGGAAGAAGGAAGTCTCTCTCTCTCTCTCTCGGACACAAAACAAGGTCATATGAGTGTATTTATAGTCACTATGAGCATCTCATGACCACAGAATGCGCTGTGACAACTGCGACTGTTTTAAACATCTCAACATCACAAACGGCACATTTGATTCATTCGTTTTATTTGAGTCCTTCAGTATTCCTTTTGTAGACTTCTTGTTAGTTGTATTAATGTTTGATGCTGTTTTTGTGCAGATAAACTGCTGTATATTTTTCAAATGTACCGATCATTAGTGATGCAGTGAAGGATTTTTTTTACCGGAAAACCAAAATATAACTGTTTTTACTCCAATTCATTGTTGAAATATAAACATTTGAACTGTAACTGAAATAAAAACTTAAAAAAGCACATAACAAAATGATCAAAAATAAAAGCTGTAATATCACTGTCCTGACAGTCGTCTTCCTCTCCTGCAGTTACGTGATGATGATGCCGTTCAAGCGTCAGGCTCTGGTGGAGTTCGAGGAGGTTCAGAGCGCCGACCGCTGCGTGGCGTGCGGCTCCCAGGAGCCCGTCTACATCGCCGGTCAGCAGGCCTACTTCAACTACTCCACCAGCAAACGCATCACGCGGCCCACCAACGCCGACGACCCCAACAGCGGGAACAAAGTGCTGCTGCTGTCCATCCAGAACCCGCTCTACCCCATCACTACGGTAAACTGGATCCTGTTACACATCACATGAGCCTCTCTGAAGGTTTCTTCTGAACGTCTTCTCGTCTTCATCTTCTAGGATGTTTTGTACACGGTCTGTAATCCGATCGGAAATGTGCTGCGGATCGTGATCTTCAAGAGGAATGGAATCCAAGCCATGGTGGAATATCCTTTAGTGTGTGTGTGTGTGTGTGTGTGTGGTTATGGATTTTGTGCTGTTGTTGCACTCGCTCACATGCACTAATATAACTGCTCTAAAATAGAGCACAACAGTCGGGATACGGGAGTAAAAATCCCATTCGTTTTCTTCATAGAGGAACTGATTTTTCTTGATAAAGAGCTATGAGGCTGTTATTCGATGGAATAATTATTAGCCTGTAATTATTTTAAGTTATTTTTTAAAATAATTGTTCAATGGTCTAATTCTTAGTGGAACACTACATTACCCATGATTCTGCAGAGAAATCTCTACCAATCAGAGAATTAAAACAAACAAATCATTACAAAAGAACTCTTTAGCTCCGCCCACTCCCATGAAGCACTGCCAATGACGTAATCGAGTCTCCATTCGCTCTCAAACTGCTTAAATATTTGCATGCAATAATTATTAATTATATATATATATATATAATACAACAATTCTAAATTAAATAATGTTTAAATTAAAATAATCAATTAGTAATTATTTTTATAAATTCAGGAGATCCAAGAACTGAATGTTCTTCAGTGTTCAAGAACAAATTTAAATTACTTCTCCACAGTTTTTGGTTTATTAGATGAACTTTTAAAATTATTTTTTAACTCCAAAATGGCAGTTTCTACTCAAAAAAATATTGACAAATAGATGAATTTAGATAAATTTGCATTTTTATGCATGCATTTTGAAGATTTTATTAATTTACATGACTTTTTAAAATATTTATCTAGTTTTTAATATATATATATATATATATATATATATATATATAAAAATTTTAATTTATATATTCTAAATATTTAAATTAAAATAATTAATTAGTAATTATTTTTTAAATTCAGGAGATCCAATAACTGAATGATCTTCAGGGTTCACTATTTTTTGATTATTAGGTGAAGTTTTAAAAATAATTTTTAACTCCCAAATGCCAGTTTCTACTCAATAAAATATTGACGTAACTAGATAATTTTAAGACTAATTAATTTACATGACTTTTTAAAATATGTATTGAGTTTTTAATATATATATATATTTAATTTTTTAATTTTTAATTATTTAATATTTATATATATATAATATATATTAAAAACTAGATGCACATGATGTGCAGATTAGTTAGTCTAATTAATCGCACATTAAATTTGGCTGAGAAATTACCCCGAAAAGATAAATCATTATTAATCATAAAGTCATTATTGTGTTGAATGAGAAAAGCATCAAATAGACGTTACAAAAAGTAGCTTAAGAAAGAAAAATATTTTATTTGATTCAACATAGAATTTTTTACACAAACTTTTAGGCTTCAAAGGCCATTTTCAGAAGCTGCATCTGAATTTATATTTAGATATATTTACAGACCAAAGCAGCAACATTCTTCACAATATCTTCTTTTATGTTCCACAAAAGAAAGAAAGTCATACAGGTTTGAAACAACATGAGAATGAGTAAATTTAAATAAACAGAATTTTCAGTTTTGATTAAATAAATATCCCTAAAATATGAAAATATTTCATATTTCGTATTCTCTAAATAAGAAAATAAAACTGCCAGTAGGTGGTGGTAAATGTCTAAAAGAGTAAGTCATTGAGTCATTCATTCGATTCGATTCAAACAGCTGATTCATGGATTCTAACTGCATCCTATAGGCTTCATCACACAGTGAGTTGTTGCCCTGCTTCATATTCGTCACCAATCAACTGTTTGAAATGCAAGATGAACTACATAGGTCTGGGGTGGGTGCGTTAAATGCGTTAAATTATTTTAACACGTTATTGTTCCATAACTAGTTAAATTAACGCATTAAATCGACAGCTTTAATATGTGTTTGTCCCTACAGAACCGACTCCCATCAGCCTCCAGCCGTCTCACGCTTGCGTTTGAGGTGTCAAAGAGGCTTTCACAGTTTCACAAGCCACTGGCCACGCGCGTGCTGCCATCACCTGTGAATGTTGTGTCTGGTCTGAGGTGTGTGTGTGTTTTAGTTTCAGCTGTAATTTTTCCTTGACGTCCGTCACGTTTGAATCCATCCAGAACGCCCAGAAGGCCAAAGCCGCCCTCAACGGGGCTGACATCTACGCCGGCTGCTGCACGCTGAAAATCGAATACGCTCGGGTAAATGTGCAGCGTTCACACACACACACTCACACACACACACCGCTGGAGCTAACACACATGCAGTGGCGTTGTGCTCTCTCATTCTAGCCCTCACGCCTCAACGTCATCAGAAACGACAACGACAGCTGGGACTACACCAAACCCTTCCTGCTGCGACGAGGTACGTGTGTGTGTGTGTGTGTGTGTGTGTGAGAGTGTGTGTGTGAGTGAGTGAGTGAGTGTGTGAGAGTGTGTGTGTGATGTGTGTGAATGAGTGTGAGAGTATGAGAGTGTGTGTGTATCATTTTCATTTTGAATTTTTAATGTTTTAGTTTATTTTAAAGCTCGTTTAGTCTTGTTTTAATCGCTTTAATTCATCTTGTAAGCGTGACGAGCTCCTGGTTGATCTAAATCTCTATAATTAGACGAGCTCAGATCATGTGATGAGAATTATTTGAGTTCATATTGAGATCACTGAAGTCCTTCACATCTGAGAAGCTCCATTTGCTCTCATTTAGTCTCATAAGAAGTGACAGAGAGCTGGTGTGCATGACCTCTGACCTCTGTCTGTTTTATGCTGAAGAATCTCTTTATTTCTCTCTGTAATATCTCGTCTCGTTGTTTTTCTGTGTCAGATGTGGGTGTTTGAAGGATTTGTGTCGTTGAAAGTAAAGAGATTCACCCTGAACGATGAGCGTCACGTGTTTTACCAACTCAAACTCCCACATCATTTGCTGTTCACCCAGTTGCTAGGGGCATGTGGACGGTTGCTAGGGTGCTGTGGGAGGTTTCTCACATTAGGTCTTGCAGGAACCTAAAAACGCAGTGTTATCAGTGCAGAACAGCAGCGTTCAGGCATCGATCGGATCCGTCGGCACGAGACCGAAGGGCTGCTTGACTTTGCAGCTCAGCGTTTCTCATTATTGACTGAAGATAAGAGCGCCTGCTGGAATGTGAAGACATTCATCACAGAATATTAATGAACACCTCTGTGTTAAACATCTCCTGTTACTTTATTCTCCGCCTCACTTTATTCTGACGCTCTCAGCGTTCTGTACTCTCCGTCAGCACTTTGTAGAATTAGAAATGATGATGATCACTTTCAGCTGAAGGTTTTGATGAAATATTAACATGATTGAAGCACATTCCACATGTCTTTTACTATATCTTGAAATTCTGACTTTATATCTCGCATTTCTGACTTTATATCTCGCATTTCTGACTTTATAACTCACAATTCTGACTTTATAACTCGAAATTCTGACTTTATAACTAGAAATTCTGACTTTTTAACTCGCAATTCTGACTTTATATCTTGAAATTCTGACTTTATATCTCGCAATTCTGACTTTATAACTCGCAATTCTGACTTTATATCTCGAAATTCTGACTTTATAATGCAATTATGACTTTATATCGCGCAATTCTGACTTTGACACAATTCTGACTTTATAATTCAAAATTCTGACTTTATAACGCAATTCTGACTTTATATCTCACAATTCTGACTTTATATCTCGAAATTCTGACTTTATAATGCAATTCTGACTTTATATCGCGCAATTCTGACTTTGACACAATTCTGACTTTATAATTCAAAATTCTGACTTTATAACGCAATTCTGACTTTATATCACGCAATTCTGACTTTATAACTCGAAATTCTGACTTTATATCTCGAAATTCTGACTTAACTTGCAATTCTGACTTTATATCTCGAAATTCTGACTTAACTTGCAATTCTGACTTTATAACTCAAAATTCTGACTTTATAACGCAATTCTGACTATAACTCATAATTCAGACTTTATATCTCGCAATTTTGACTTTATAACTCACATTTCTGACTTTATATCTCGCAATTCTGACTTTATATCTCGAAATTCTGACTTTATAACGCAATTCTGACTTTATATCGCGCAATTCTGACTTTATAATTCGAAATTCTGACTTTATATCTCGCAATTCTGACTTTATAATTCGAAATTCTGACTTTATATCTCGCAATTCTGACTTTACATCTCGCAATTCTGACTTTATAATTCGAAATTCTGACTTTATAACGCAATTCTGACTATAACTCGCAATTCTGACTTTATATCTTGAAATTCTGACTTTATATCGCGTAATTCTGACTATATAACTCACAATTCTGACTTTATATCTTGAAATTCTGACTTTATATCTTGAAATTCTGACTTTATAACGCAATTCTGACTTTATATCTTGAAATTCTGACTTTATATCTCGAAATTCTGACTTTATATCTCACAATTCTGACTTTATATCTTGAAATTCTGACTTTATAACGCAATTCTGACTATAACTCATAATTCAGACTTTATATCTCGCAATTTTGACTTTATAACTCACATTTCTGACTTTATATCTCGCAATTCTGACTTTATATCTCGAAATTCTGACTTTATATCTCGCAATTCTGACTTTATATCGCGCAATTCTGACTTTATAATTCGAAATTCTGACTTTATATCTCGCAATTCTGACTTTATAATTCGAAATTCTGACTTTATATCTCGCAATTCTGACTTTACATCTCGCAATTCTGACTTTATAATTCGAAATTCTGACTTTATAACGCAATTCTGACTATAACTCGCAATTCTGACTTTATATCTTGAAATTCTGACTTTATATCGCGCAATTCTGACTATATAACTCACAATTCTGACTTTATATCTTGAAATTCTGACTTTATATCTTGAAATTCTGACTTTATAACGCAATTCTGACTTTATATCGCACAATTCTGACTTTATATCTTGAAATTCTGACTTTATATCTCGAAATTCTGACTTTATATCTCACAATTCTGACTTTATTATATCTGGAAATTCTGACTTTATATCTCGAAATTCTGACTTTATATCTCGCAATTCTGACTTTATATCTCGCAATTCTTACTTTATAACTCGCAATTGTGACTTTATATCACGCAATTCTGAGAAAAAAAAGTCAGAATTGTGAGATAAAAAGTCGTTTTTTAAAAATAATTTTAACAAACTAAAAATGTAATATTTATCAGTTTGCACTATTACATTTTGCATGCAACCCTGTTATTACATTAATTTTCATAATTTTTTTGTTACGACATCATCTTTTTGCAGTTTTTGTTTAGTTTGCAGCCTGTTTACTTGCAACACTGAAACACATTTTGATGTTCATTTTTATTGCTTAAAAAAATCACATCAATTTTAAAATGTTCCATATTTTTATTTACACAAATTGTAAAGCACACAAAAAGAATGTTTTGCTAATGTTCTTATTACGCTGCGAAAACATTATTTCTGAATGTTCTCTGAAATGTCCAGATTTTTAATGTTTTCTTCTTGTTTATACGAACATTAAGGGAACATTCCATTTCGTCATTCATTAAACATTATTGGAATGTTACTTTTAAATGTTCTCTGAAACAACAACTCTGAATGAACGTTCTATTAATGTTACCGGAAGAATGTTTGTTTATAACGCTGTATTTCATCATCCATGCGTTATATTTCTGGCCTGAGGAAGCGTGTTCTGCTGCTCAGCTGATGGCTGAAGGTCACATTGAGCTGAAATCCCATCAGCCCCGCTGAAGATGGAGCGCAGCCTCCTGCCGCTAACTGCTGGTTTTGCAGCGATTAGCGTGGCTGTGCATGACTCCAGCGCAGGCCTGCAGAGAGACAGATAGACGCTTCACCTCTGAACACGCTGCTTCCTCATTTCAGCCTGTTTCTGCGTCAGCATCCACACATAACATGCTCTTGTTTCTCTCGTCCTGTTGATCTCATCACTCGAGTGTGTGTGTTTAGAGTGTTTTCTAGTGTTTGTGAGAACGATTCTTTAACGATCCGTTTAAGCTGCTTTGGCTATAAAAAGCACCTCGGAGTAATTTTTCATATTTTTTTCTGCTGCATCTAAAGAGGATTATGTTTGACTGCAGCCTAATTTACAAAAAAAGCCTTTCTGTCTTTCTCTCTGCCAGCTAACAGGCATATGTTTTAAGAATGTTTTGCTAAGTTATGAAAACATTATTTCTGGATGTTCTCTGAACATTTAAAACATCCAGTTTTTTCTTGGTTGTGCGAGTGTTAACGGAACATTCCATTGTATCATTTTGGAAACATTATTGGAATGTTTTGGAATGTTCAGAGAACATTTAAAAGTAACAAGTATAGCATTTAAAAAGACAGTAGATGAACATGTAGGAACGCTTGAGAACATTATTAAAGACCAGATAACTTTAGGAAACCTTGCTTTTGTTCAGTGACATGTGAAAGTGAATGTAATGCTGCAAATGGAGCATCTGTGAGCGTTAAAACCTCTAGGTGATTCAGATATGATAATGAGCGTTTAGTTCCTGACCAGTCACAACAGACTGGGCCGTCTGACCAATCAGAGCAGAGGAAGCTCTTGGAAAGGAGGGGCTTAGAGAGACTGAATCTTCGAACAAACCATTACTCTTTGAGAAATCAGCTGATGCTGCAATATTATTATGATTTTTGACGTTTCATGAATGTAAACCTGCTGTAGGAGAACAAAATTAGGACTCTTTAAAATAGTATGATAGGGGCACTTTGATGTTTTGTGTTTTGAGGGAGTTTTAAGGTACTAAATAATATTTGTGCAATAATTATGATCCAAAATTTTTACAATACAATTAATCTATATGATTTTTTTAAAAATTATTTTTTAATTAACCCCTTCGTTGCTGTGTGCCTTTTTTCCTGCATCATGGCTGATTTGTAGATTCTGCCCCCAAAAATTCTCAATTTTTTTGTTTTTGTATTTTTCACCATTTAACCTTTTTGAAACATGTCCACAATTTTGTGCGTTTGTGTGTGTGTGTTTGTGTGCTTGTGTGGGTGTGCATGTGTGTTTGTGTGTGTGGGGGGGTGTGCATGTGTGTTTGTGTGTGTGAGAGTGTGTTTGTGTGTGTGTGGGGGTGCGTGTGTGTTTGTTTGTGTGTGTGTGGGTGTGTGTGTTTGAGTGTGTGTTTTTGTTTGTGTGTGACTGTGTATGTGTTTGTGTGTGTATGTGTGTGTGTGTGTGTTTGTTTGTTTGTGTGTGTGTGTGTGTGTGTGTGTGTGTGTGTGTGTTTATATAGCATGTGCAGCAAAAGTCTCCAAATGTGTCACACCACTCAGAAAATCAAAATGTTTTTTTGTTGTTTTTTTTTAATGAAGAGCACCATAGGGTTAAATTATTTAATTTTATTATGTTTTTTGGTTAGTATTTAGTTATCCGGTAGTATGCTGTTTTTTTTGAATGGCAGTAATGAGAATTACAGAAGTAAATAATCCGTTAGTCATGAGAAGTGAGGGGTGTTTCTGTGCTCGTGTTGGTGAATGTGTCAGCAGTGTAAATGTGAGTGTATTTACAGACTGTGTGTGTTGAATGTGTTTGTCGTAGAGCGCGGTAAAGGCCGACAGCGGCAGGCCATCCTGGGAGAACATCCGTCCTCGTACAGCGACAACGGATACGGTCAGTCCTCATCAGAGATCTGAAATCTCAAAATCTGATTCATTATATATCATTAGCTCTTAATTCTGATTCACACCAAAACTCTGGTCAAATCACTGGTTCTTCTATAAAGCAACAGCAAAAGAATTATATGATAACAGACTCCAGTGATTAAATATGATGTTTTTTAAAAGTAATGAATGTCATTTTAACCCTTTTTCCTGGTTAATGTTATCACATTGAACTTGTTGACAGTAATCACACATGGTTTAACAACTTCACACAAAAAATTATTTTTGGGGATTTTTAAACACTACTGCTGTTTTTCAAGTCAAAAATGTCTGGCCTACAGATAAATGACTTTTTTAAATGACTAAGGGTTAAGGCTGTGTCATAACAGTGTGTGTGTGTGTGTGTGTGTAGGGTCACACTGCCCCCTGCTGCCTCTGCCCAGTAATAACCGTTTCAAGCGCAGCTCTCATGACGTGCCGGAGGTGGTGTCGTATCCGCTTCCTCAGACCTCCTCCTACATGAGCCACGCCTCCAGCTCTGTTGCCATGGTGAGCGGCCTGCATCCCGCCAAGATGAACTGCACCCGCATCTTCAACCTCTTCTGTCTGTACGGAAACATTGAGAAGGTAAAGCGTGCGGCGATGATGAACACTTTGACTAACAGATGGAACAGAAATATAATGCTGGATGTGTTGATGTGTCAGATCAGTTCAGATCTCATCTGATGGTGTCAGTGCAGTTAAATCAATAATATTACTGAATACACCCCAACTGTGTGTGTGTGTGTGTGTGTGTGTGTGTGTGCAGGTGAAGTTCATGAAGAGCGTCCCGGGCACGGCTCTAGTGGAGATGGGTGATGAATATGCGGTTGACAGAGCGATCACACACCTGAACAGCATCAAGGTGTTCAGCAAACGACTCAACGTCTGGTGAGGAAACACACACACACACACACACATATATATATATATATACACACACACACACACACATATACACACACAAACACACACACACACATATACACACACTCCCATATATACACACACAAACATGCACACACACACAAATACACACATATACACACACACACACTCACACACACATTCACACACTCACACACTCATACACACGTACACACATACACGCACTCACACACACACACACTCTCATACACGTACACACACGCACATATACACACACTCACACACTCATACACGTACACACACACACATACACTCACACACACTCACTCAAAAACACAATCACACACACATACACACACACACTCACTCAAAAACACAATCACACACATATACACGCACTCACACACACGTACACACACACACATACACTCACACACACTCACTCAAAAACACAATCACACACACATACACACACACACTCACTCAAAAACACAATCACACACACATACACACACACACTCACTCAAAAACACAATCACACACATATACACGCACTCACACACACGTACACACACACACATACACTCACACACACTCACTCAAAAACACAATCACACACACATACACACACACACTCACTCAAAAACACAATCACACACATATACACGCACTCACACACGCACTCACACACACGTACACACACACTCATTCAAAAACACAATCACACACATACGCACTCACACTCATATACACACACACACACACACACTCAAAAACACAATCACACACACTCACACACACACTCACACGGACACACACTCACACACAGACACACACACACTCAAAAACACAATCTCACACACACACACTCTCACACAGACACTCTCACACACATACTCACACACACTCAAAAACACACAATCACACTCACTCACACACACGCTCACACACTCACGCACACAAACAGGTGCACACACTCGCACGCACAGTCGCACATACACAATCACACACGCACATACACAATCGCACACACGCACACTCAGACACACACAACCACACACACACTCAAAAACACAAAGGGGCGGGGCCTGGTTGTGTTGAAACTGGCGTTGATTTGGACGGTTTCAGTGATCAGTACGTTCACAGAAGCACATAGATGAACATCAGATGGGGGAAGAATTAAATAATTTAATATTTCGATTTAAGTGAAATGTTCAGGACTTCATTTGAACTGTAAAGAATCAGATGATCATCATCAGCAGCAGCAGCAGAGACTCATGGGATTGAGATGGACCATCATCCATCAGAATAATTCATCACTCGTGTCTCAGACACACACAGATGCTCTGAAGTCAGTGGTGTGTGTAAGATTCAGACTGATGGATGTGTGTCGTTGTGTTCTCTGTGGTCAGCGTGTCGAAGCAGCACGCCGTCATCCCCAGTCAGGTGTTCGAGTTGGAGGACGGCTCCAGCAGCTACAAGGACTTCGCCATGACCCGCAACAACCGCTTCACCAGCGCCGGTCAGGCCTCCAAGAACATCATCCAGCCTCCGTCGTGTGTGCTGCACTTCTACAACGTGCCGCCCTGCATCAGTGAAGACGACCTGCAGCGGGTGCGTCACGCTCACTCATCACATCCACATAAAACAGCACGTTTTAGCAAAATTTATTTGTCAATTTTGATTTAGTATGTCAACTTTTTATGTCATAATTATGGCTTTTTAAGTAATAATTTTGACCTTTTAATGTCATAATTTTGGCTTGTCATGATTTCAGTTTAGTATGTCAACTTTCAACTTTTTGTCATAATTCTGACTTTTCATCTCAATTATTACCTATGTCATAATTTTGACATTTAATCTCATAAATAATAGTAATAATTCAAATAAATCATAAGTAATAATTTCGACTTTTTAATGTCATAATTTTGATTTGTTGATTTTGATTTAGTATGCCAACTTTCAACATTTTATGTCATAATTATAACTTTTTAAGTAATAATTTTGACTTTTTAAATGTCATAATTTTGGCTTGTCATAATTTCAGTTTAGTATGTCAACTTTCAAATTTTTATGTCATAATTATGGCTTTTCAAGTAATAATTTTGACATTTTAATGTCATATTTTCAATTTGTCATAATTTTGATTTAGTATGTCAACTTTCAACTTTTTGTCATAATTATGACTTTTTAAGTAATAATTTTGACCTTTTAATGTCATAATTTTGGCTTGTCATAATTTCAGTTTAGTATGTCAACTTTCAAATTTTTAGGTCATAATTATGGCTTTTTAAGTAATTTGACATTTTAATGTCATATTTTCAATTTGTCATAATTTTGATTTAGTATGTCAACTTTCAACTTTTTGTCATAATTCTGACTTTTCATCTCAATTATTACCTATGTCATAATTTTGACATTTAATCTCATAAATAATAGTAATAATTCAAATAAATCATAAGTAATAATTTCGACTTTTTAATGTCATAATTTTGATTTGTTGATTTTGATTTAGTATGCCAACTTTCAACATTTTATGTCATAATTATAACTTTTTAAGTAATAATTTCGACTTTTTAAATGTCATAATTTTGGCTTGTCATAATTTCAGTTTAGTATGTCAACTTTCAAATTTTTATGTCATAATTATGGCTTTTCAAGTAATAATTTTGACATTTTAATGTCATATTTTCAATTTGTCATAATTTTGATTTAGTATGTCAACTTTCAAATTTTTATGTCATAATTATGGCTTTTCAAGTAATAATTTTGACATTTTAATGTCATAATTTTGGCTTGTCATAATTTCAGTTTAGTATGTCAACTTTCAAATTTTTAGGTCATAATTATGGCTTTTTAAGTAATTTGACATTTTAATGTCATATTTTCAATTTGTCATAATTTTGATTTAGTATGTCAACTTTCAACTTTTTGTCATAATTCTGACTTTTCATCTCAATTATTACCTATGTCATAATTTTGACATTTAATCTCATAAATAATAGTAATAATTCAAATAAATCATAAGTAATAATTTTGACTTTTTAATGTCATAATTTTGATTTGTTGATTTTGATTTAGTATGCCAACTTTCAACATTTTATGTCATAATTATAACTTTTTAAGTAATAATTTCGACTTTTTAAATGTCATAATTTTGGCTTGTCATAATTTCAGTTTAGTATGTCAACTTTCAAATTTTTATGTCATAATTATGGCTTTTCAAGTAATAATTTTGACATTTTAATGTCATATTTTCAATTTGTCATAATTTTGATTTAGTATGTCAACTTTCAAATTTTTATGTCATAATTATGGCTTTTCAAGTAATAATTTTGACATTTTAATGTCATAATTTTGGCTTGTCATAATTTCAGTTTAGTATGTCAACTTTCAAATTTTTAGGTCATAATTATGGCTTTTTAAGTAATTTGACATTTTAATGTCATATTTTCAATTTGTCATAATTTTGATTTAGTATGTCAACTTTCAACTTTTTGTCATAATTCTGACTTTTCATCTCAATTATTACCTATGTCATAATTTTGACATTTAATCTCATAAATAATAGTAATAATTCAAATAAATCATAAGTAATAATTTCGACTTTTTAATGTCATAATTTTGATTTGTTGATTTTGATTTAGTATGCCAACTTTCAACATTTTATGTCATAATTATAACTTTTTAAGTAATAATTTCGACTTTTTAAATGTCATAATTTTGGCTTGTCATAATTTCAGTTTAGTATGTCAACTTTCAAATTTTTATGTCATAATTATGGCTTTTCAAGTAATAATTTTGACATTTTAATGTCATATTTTCAATTTGTCATAATTTTGATTTAGTATGTCAACTTTCAACTTTTTGTCATAATTCTGACTTTTCATCTCAATTATTACCTATGTCATAATTTTGACATTTAATCTCATAAATAATAGTAATAATTCAAATAAATCATAAGTAATAATTTCAACTTTTTAATGTCATAATTTTGATTTGTTGATTTTGATTGTCAACTTTCAACTTTTTGTCATAATTATGACTTTTCAAGTAATAATTTCAACTTTTTAATGTCATCATTTTGATTTGTCATAATTTTAGTTTAGTATGTGAACTTTCAACTTTTTTTGTCATAATTATGACTTAAGTGATAATTTTGACTTTTCATCTCATAATTATTACTTACTATTTCATAATTTCAACATTTTATCTCATAAATATGACATAGAATGTCATAATTTTGACTTTTTATTTACCAAAGCATGATTTTTTTCTAATGTGGCAGAAACGGCCTTCCATATTGAATGAATCAGAGCGTGTGTTTATTCTACATGCATGAGCTCATCAGTTTCTATATTCATCTGTTATCTGAAAGGGTCAGGTGACCAAACTTAATTTTGCAGACAAATTTATATTCATAACTAGCTGTACATAAAAACAATATGAGCCCATCTCTAGAGCTGCGTAAACGTGTGTCGCCAGCGCCCTCTGCTGGACTCTGTTGTACTGTAAGACACTCTGATTTTGTTCTGTTGTTTTGCAGTTATGCACAGAACACGACGTCCCAGGATTCATCAAATACAAAGTGTTTGATGCCAAACGTGAGTTTTCATCAACTTTGCAACATCAACACTGTTGAGCTGAATAATGACAGTGTCGTCTCCTGTTTAAGCTGCATGTTGTTTCATAATGGACGTCACAGTTGGGTAAACTTCTACAGCGGCGAACGGGAGACGACAGCAAATATAATTTTTGTGTTCCC
Source organism: Mylopharyngodon piceus (assembly GCA_039654765.1). Classification (NCBI taxonomy): domain Eukaryota; kingdom Metazoa; phylum Chordata; class Actinopteri; order Cypriniformes; family Xenocyprididae; genus Mylopharyngodon; species Mylopharyngodon piceus. The sequence goes on along the minus strand of CM077452.1, from coordinate 743,893 downwards.
ATTAACTCCAATATCAAAAGATAAAATCCACTTTTTTTTTCCACCAAAAGAGGGAAAAAAAATATTGATTGCTTGATCACGGCAGTCACCCATCTAACAAGAATATGTTCTAAGAATGTTTTGCTAACGTTCTCATTAAGTTCTGAAGACAACGTTCAAAATGTCCAGTTTTTTAAATGTGTTTTCTTGGTTATACGAACATTCCATTGATAAATTTTGCAACATCAACACTGTTATATTTTTCTATCACAGTGAATTTGCTTTGAAACAATCTGTACTGTATAATAGTGGCGTGACTTTCCGCCGTGTTTCAGTTTGTGTTTGACGTGATTGTGATCCGTCGCTCACGTGTCTCTTGTGTTTGTATCCGCAGCCAGTTCAAAGACCATCTCTGGTTTACTGGAGTTCGACAGTAAGACTCACGCTGTGGAGGTTCTGACGGTTCTCAATCACTATCAGATCCGGATACCCAGTAAGCATACACTCTTTCTGTTTACCCATCAGCCCCTGTCGGTTTAATCATGTCATAGATTCAGGATCTGAGATGAAGCATGAATGTTTCTCTTGATGCTGTAGCTGTTGTCAGTAATCTGTGACGTGTTGTTGTTGTGTTTCAGACGGTTCGAACCCGTACACGCTGAAGCTGTGCTTCTCCACCTCCTCACATCTCTGAGCCGGAGCGACTCAATCTCCTGCTCCTCTTCTTCGGTTTTTGTCGTCTTTGTTTTTTCATCTGTAAATCAAACCAGGAAACTGACATACACACACACACACACACACACACACTCTCTGGATGATGTCACTGACGGCAGGACCACGGCTCCAGCAGGAAGAGCCGATGAACGACACGGGCTGTTTCGTTCCATGTATTTGCTAGTTAAATTGTTTTCAGGGCGTTCTTTGACCGGACGACATACGATAAACACGACATGAACTGAAACACTGAACTGACGTGTGCATGACACAGAACATGGAACACGTGTCTTTATTATTTATGTGTACAGCGGCAGGGGTTTACTAGAGACTAAAGGATCACCTGCTGGGTTAACCGCTTAACTAGTCACATGACCTGTAGTCTGTCTGTGCATTTGTTGTAGTTCTGGGTTTGGGTAGATGATTGTGAGATGCTTTGATCAATGTCAGTATGTTAGATTGACTGCAGCCCTGATCCAGACACACGATCATCACGGCTTCAACACCAGCTGTACAGGAAAGTAGTTTGTTTGTAACTTCCTCTGTTCTTACTCTAGTTGCAGCGTTTGTTCTCAAGGCAGAGCTCATAAAGATTACCACCATTATTGCTCCAATAAGAAGCCTCATTGCAGTCGATTTGCTCAACTGTCAGCGATGATTAATTACATTTCCATTTAGAGCGATGCAAAAATAGTCACAAAATAATTCATGTTTTCAAATATGTAAATAATATAAAGGAACTGTATCTAAAATTAACAAAGGGCAATAAATAAATACTAATACAACCAGTTATATAAATTTAATTTTTATGTTTTTATTTTTAAATGTATGTGTTGATAGGGTTTCATGCTGGAGCGCCACAATCGAATAAACATAATATTCTCTTTTTTAAAATATAAACAAGTGTGAATGTCGCCATCATCATCATCATCAGTCTGTCAGATAAAACATGAGCTCATGACGTCATTTCATCAGTCTGATGTTTTGTTCCTGATTGATATCGAACAAAAATATGTCCTAAGAAGTTAAAGGTGCAGTAAGCAATTTCAGAGAAACGCTGTTGATATTTGAAATCACCAAAACAAACACGCCCCTACCCAAAAGGATCTTGATAGCTCCGCCCCCAAATTCATGAAAATGCTATGCAGCACAGGCACCTCCCCCCTAATGAGTGAACACGCCCCTTACTGCTGATTGGCTACAAGTGTGTTTTGGTGGTCAGTTAGATCCACTTTCAACAGCGTTTCTCAGAAATTGCTTTCTGCACCTTTAAGAAACATTATTTCTAAATATTGTCTGAACGTTCAAAAAACGTTTTTTCTTGAACATTCCATTTTATCATTCTGCAAACATTATGGAAACGTTACTTTTGAATGTTCTATAAAACAAGTAGTAACATTTAAAAAACGTTTTGAGAACGTTATTAAAGATCAGATAACTTTGAACGAACATTCTGTTAACGTTACTGAAAGAACGTTTGTTTGTAACTTTAAGAGAACCTTGCCAGAACGTTCTTAGAATGTTCCCTGTTAGCTGAGTTGTAACTTAGTGGCCATTTACACCTTAAATACCCTAATTTTTACAGTAACTTGCGCACAGCTGGTGTAACCAGCCTGATGGTCAGATCTGTGTCTTGGCTTTTCAGTGGCTGCACCGAGAGGAACATGTTGTTATTATTATTATTATTATTATTATTATTATTAGTTAATGTGTAACTGACACATCAACACATCAGCAGTTCACTGTGAGCATGTGCAGTCATTAAAACATCTGCAGGTCACACGGCTGTCTGTCATTCATCATACATGAAAGCTCTCAGAACAGAGTCAAATGGGTTTAGAAGATGAGAATGAGAAAACCAGTGTGTGTAAAGGGATAGTTCACCCAAAAATGAAAATTATCCCATGATTTACTCGCCCTCAAGCCATCCTAGGTGTATATGACTATATTCTTTTAGGCGAACAAAATCGGAGATATATTTAAAAATATCCTTAGTCCTCCAAGGTTTATAATGGCAGTGAATGGCAGCCCAAATTTTAAAGACAAAAAAATGCATCCATCCATTAAAAAAATGAATCCATACGACTCCAGGGGGTTAATAAAGGCCTTCTGAAGCGAATTGATGCGTTTGTGTAAGACAAATATCCTTATTTAAAACTTTGTAAAGTAAAATAACGAGCTTCCGGCAGGACAGCCATAAGCATTCGACGTACGTCATGTTATTGTGTAATACGTCATGGAAGTTAATGCTTTTTGGACGTACGCCAAATGCGTATGGCTGTCCTGCCAGAAGCTCTGTATTTTACTTTATAAAGTTTTAAATAAGGATATTTGTCTTTATTAACACCCTGGAGTCGTATGGATTCATTTTTTTATGGATGGATGCATCTTCAAAATTTGGGCTGCCATTCACTGCCATTATAAACCTTGGAGGACTAAGGATATTTTTAAATATATCTCCGATAGTGTTTGTCTGAAAAAAGATAGTCATATACACCTGGAATGGCTTGAGGGTGAGTAAATCTTGGGATAATTTTCATTTTTGGGTGAACTAACCCTTAATGGAGTAACAGCTGAACATGATTATTGGGTTACTGTAGCAGCAGAAACCCTCAGTTATATTTGTGACATTATTCGGCAGATGTTTTATTTTTCAGAGTCAGGTCAACAGTTGCTCAGTAAAGCCCAAAGTATACTTCACTTTTTACGCGTACGCGAGGGCCAGCGTACAGTGCGCGTGACGCGAATTACGTCATCAGAAGAGTACGCGCACCGCCAGATTTTTGTAACCACGCGTACTTGTACTAATACTAATTTTTTTGCAGTAATTAGTTTATCCACAAGGTGGCAGCTGTGCCCTGGGGGCGTCGTTTCACGAGGTAGTCAGAAAAAAACCTGCATAAATAGAACAGACGGGAACTCATGCAAGCTACAGCGACGATGGAGGCCTATATAGACAAGAGATTGTGCGAAGAAAGATAGAAAGTACCCTCATTATTATTTGACACACCCACTTCAGGTCTTGCTGTCTCTACTAATGAGCTGATGAGTTGAATCAGGTGTGTTAGATGAGGAGACATACAAAATGTGCAGGGTTTTATGTTGCACCTCTCACTGCATGAAGAAGAAGAAGCAGATGTTTTACACATGAAACAGATGCAGCTCTTACCGTGTTTCTCAAATGCACAATGCAGTATATCACAGAGAATATGAAAACAACGCTGCGTCCTGATTGGTTCGTTTGCATCTGCTTCAGCCAATGAGGTTCCACTCTCTTTATCTTAGCTGTCTCTTCTGACTTCATTGGCTCTTCAGTCTCTCAGGACGCAGATCACTTCATCATGGAACAGATTCTTCCTCTCATGTAATCGGGTCATGAAGCTCATGCACACGCGTGATGCAGACCCGGCTAACAGGGAACGTTCTGGCAAAGAAACAGAACCTTCGTTCAAAGTTATCTGGTCTTTAAAGGTGCAGATTTCTGAGAAACGCTGTTGGAAGTGGATTGGACCGAGCACCATACACACTTGTAGCCAATCAGCAGTAAGGGGCGTGTCCACTCTTTAGGGGGGAGGTGCCTGTGCTGCATAGTGTGTTGTGAATTTGGGGGCGGAGCTATCAAGATAGCGGCGTGATCATTTTAGGTAGGGGCGTGTTTGTTTTGGTGAATTCAAATATCAACAGAGTTTCTCAGAAATTACTTACTGCACCTTTAATAATGTACAAAAATTGTTTTTATACATCATTCATGGAAAAGATTTTAAAATGTTCAGAAATAACGTTTTCATAACTTAATGGGAACGTTAGGAACACGTTCTTAAAACATTTTTTTTAGCTGGGGAGGGGCTCGTTTTACACCTCATTAACATACTGTATCAGACAGAGAAAGTTGTAATTGATTTCATGCACGCTTTCATATTCCACTGGTTTCCCTCCGAGTCAGTAATGAGCCGCTGTGACGTTCTGATCCATTAGCAGCTGAGTGTACACTTCAGGAAGGGAAAAGAAACGATTGCTGTTAATTCCACCAATCCCCAAGACAATAACAACATTTTTAAGTTTACAAAAATTGGTTTTACAAATGCCAGGGATGTGGCTTTCAAAAAAAAGATTGCTATCAAAGATTACTTCTACGCTTTGTTATCAAATCTACACTTAGTTTCTCCAGATGAAAAGATGAACTCACATGTGCTTCAACTAGAGTTTCAAAACTAAAGTTATTGTGCCTCAGATTCACCAAAATCTACAATCAAAAGCAAGAGTTTTCATTATGAAGTCAAAAAATTCTTGTCAAATTTTCCCAAAACCAAATCACTCTGGAAACCAAATGCAAATTCCTCCAAATTAACAATTACATTACTGTGTTTTCTCATTTTTTAAGCCTGCTATATGTTTTATCTCTTTTATTTTATCTGTACAAACATCAGTGTGTTTGGTTTGATCTGTTGGTGGACAAACCGCTTTGCATCGCTGTGTGTGTCAGTGGTTTGTGGCTGAAGCGTTTCTTCATTTTCTTTCCTGCTAATAGGAAGCTTTTAAATAACACACCACAGATATCTAATCCAATATACACTCTTCTGCTATTAGTTTTCATTCAGGGCCTGAATTCATCTGAAAATGTGCACCCTTGTGAATTCTATGGTTTAACATATCAGGGCATAATAAAAATTCACTTGCTCTTTAGCAGGTCTTAAAAACAACATATTACACTGTTCCATGGTTTATTTAACAAAAATAAGGCCAAAACAGAGAAGTCATGTGTGACAAACTAAGTACACCCTATGATTCAGTTGCCTGTAGAGTCACTTTTAGCAGCAGGTGAAAAAAAAAGTAGGACTACACTTCCGTAATGTATTTAAAGTGCTCTATTTCCGTGCACTAATTTTGTAATTAATATACAAATAAAATAAAATTAAGAACATCTAAGTGTACTCAACTGTGCTATTTTGAGATAAATGTTTTTAGTTACCACTTGTAGTACGTCGCGTCCGTAACGCTTTTTTCGTAAGTGCGTAAGCGTTTTGAACTGCGAGAGGCGTTACACTTTCTTTCTAAGTTGAATACGGAAGGCGGTCTGGCGGAAGCTAGATATTTTACTTCATAACTTGTTAAATATGGATATTTTTTTTACACAAATGCATCGCTTCACTTCAGAAGGCCTTTATTAACCCCCTGGAGCCGTGTGGAGTACGTTTATGATGGATGGATGCACTTTCTTGAGCTTCAAACTCCCGTTCACTGCCATTATAAAGTTCGGATGCGTCAGGATATTTATTAATATACCTCCGATTGTGTTCATCAGAAAGAAGAAAGTCATATACTCCGAGGATGGCTTGAGGGAGAGTAAAGCTTGGGGTAATCTTCATTTTTAAAGTCCCTGTGAAATCAAAATGTACTTTTTTAGCTTTTAGTATGAATATTTTAGCCTTAAGGTTACGAATACAATGACAATGACAAAATTCGCATTTAGGAGATATAAGCATTCAAAACTTACAGTCTATCACTTCCATTAAAATGGATCACGGATTTTCATGACATCACCGCGGACTTCAGCTTCTCATCAAATCTTCGATCCAATCAAATGCTCTCTAGAATCTGAAGTCCCGCCCCCTCCTACACTATAAACAGACGCTAAAGCTGCGGCTGAAATCGAGCATTTGTTCACACGTTTACTAGTTTCTGTATGATGAATGGCACATAGTGCACTATATAGAGAATAGGGAACGATTCAGACATTGTAAATATGCTTTCCATTGAGGTGAATGAAGTCCGTTTTCGCGTTAGTGTCACGTGAACTGCCGCAGCGCGAGCACAGTCTGCTCCGGTTCAGATACACGAGAGCACAGAGCGGATCATATCCGCGAGTCGGCTCAGACCACAAAACGTTCAGACACATTTGATTTCTACAAACAATGCTATATTTTAAAGCAATATGGAAGAGAAATGGTTAGAGATTATGGGAAAAATGGGGTTTTACGAGCACAGCAGCAATGGCCGAGCTGTGATCTAGGCAAAACGCTATTAGCTATTTTGAAAAAGGGGAGGAGCTTTTAGATATATCCCGCCCTGTCTTCCTGTTTCATTGGAAATTACATCAACACAGTGAATAAAGCTGCGTGTTCATAGGCTCTTCAGTGGACCTTTAAAGTGAACTAATCCTTTAAGTACACAATTAGTGAAAATAAAGCACTTTAAGTACATTATGGAAGTGTACTTTTTTTCACCTGGGGTAACTTGAAGTAATCGTTTATTCTATGACTTTATCAGTCTCTCACATTGCTGTGGAGGAATTTTGGCCCACTCTTCTTCACAACGTTGCTCCAGTTTATTGAGGTTTTGTGGGCATTTGTTTCTGCACAGCTGGATTTATACTTTCGCCTGGCTCCGCACCGCGAAGCATCTCCCCAAAGAGTAACTACAAATCTAGTTCCTAGATCTATTCAGTGCAAAAGCCCCTTTTGATTCTTTTCTTTTTCAGCCATTCTGTTGTAGATTTGCTGGTGATTTTTGGATCAGTGTCCTGTTGCATGACCCAATTTCAGCCAAGCTTTAGCTGTCGGACAGATCGACTCACATTTGACTCTAGAATACTTTGGTATACAAAGGAGTTGATGGTCGACTCAATGACTGAAGGAGTCATCCCTCCACCAGTGTGATGGACAGTCTGAGATGCTGTGTTTGGTTTCTTTGTGCATTATGGCCTAACATCTCCACCTTGGTTTTGTCTGTCCGAAGGACATTGTTCCAGAAATCTTGTGGTTTGTTCAGATGCAACTTTGCAAACCTAACCAGCCGAGCTGCCATGATCTTTTTAGAGAGAAGAAGTCTCTTTAAGCCCAGTCTTTTTCTAATGTCTGCTATGAACTTAAACATTTATCATCTTAACTGAAGCCTGTAAAGTCTGAGGTGTAGCTTTATGATTTCTCTGAGCATTACACGGTCTGATCTTGGGGTGAATTTGCTGGGATGTCCACTCCTGGGAAGATTGGCGACTCTCTTGAATGTTTTCCACTTGTGAATAATCTTCCTCCCTGTGGAATGATGGCCTTTAGATTGTTTGGAAATGGCCATAAAACCCTTTCCAGATTGATGGCAGCAACAGTTGCCTCTCTGAGATCATTGCTGATGTCTTTCCTCCTTGTCATCGTGTTAACACCGATCAGCAAACTGACAAAACTTCAGCTTTTATAGAGGTGGTCACACTTGCTGATGATCAAAGGCATTTGATTAGAAACACCTGACAGCTACTTACTTTCTTAGGCCCCGCCCACACGAACATGGGTATTTTCAAAACCGTGGCTTTTTCTATGCGGTTTAGCCGTTCACGCACCAAACGCAGTATCAGGTCACTGAAACCGAACCTTGATGATTTTCAGAATGAAGATTTTCAGAAACTCTGGTTGCAGTGTTGTTGTGTTGCCGGTGAAACTGGAGATTTCAGCTTGTGACGTCAGTGTGCACGCTATTATCTTTTTTTTCTTTTGTTTTTTGCTGTTATCTCTTTTGTTTGACACTGGTAATAACCTTTTTTTCAGGCTTCTGATTGGTCAACATGGCTTTATGGTTAGTATTATATCGCCACCTGCTGGTTTGGCTTGCTCTTGACAGCGCTTCATAGTGTGTTTTTGCATTTTCATGTGGACAGAGATTTTTTTTTAAACAAAGGAAGAAAAAAATTCAGTTTATAAAAATATCCATGTACGTGTGGATTAGTTGAAACAGTAAGGGTGTACTTAGTTTGTCACACACGGTGTCTCCATTTTGGCCAAATTTTTTGTCTAATAAATAATGAAACGGTGTAATATGTCGTGTTGTTGTTCATCTGAGGTTGTATTTACCTAATTTTAAGACCTTCAAGACCTTTTTTATTATGTCTTGATACGTAAAACCCTAGAATTCAAATTGGATGTCCTGTTTTTTCACGTGACTTTAAGATCAGCAAAATCTTGCTGAATTTTGTGATTAAACGAAAACTGAGGAGGAGGATTCACACGCAGCCAGATAAATATCACAGTTCAGTTGTGTTGTCAGACATTTTAAGGGTTACTATCCTGGGCTTTTTGGTTAACCGATGAAAAAAATGTTTCTCAGATTAGTTTTGTTCTGTTTGTGTTTGTGGTGTCTGGTTGGTGAGTTTTAAATCTGTTTTTATGGCTTCAGTTGTTTCTGTTCTGCTGGCATGTAATAAATTACTGGTTAAATTAGTCAGAGAGGATTAACATTCACTGTTATTCTCATATAGAAATAATCGAACTGCGATTTTACTCTGAGATCAAGTTTGAATTCAGGTCTAATCTCAGTTACTTGTACTTGAATTTTCAGCATCATTACTCCAGTCTTCAGTGTCACATGATCATTCAGAAATCTTTCTAATATGCCGATTTGATGCTCAAGAAACATTTTAACATTTAAATTCAGCTTTACCAACACAGAAATAAATTGCATTTTAAAATATATTCAAATAGAAAACCGTTATTTTAATTTGTAAAAATATTTCACAATTTTACTGTTTTTGCTGTATTTTTTAAAACTTAAAAAAATCTTACCGTTCTAATAATTTTGGCCACCACTATATATATGGCGTAATCCACTATTTTGTAGAGGGGGTCAAAATGACAATTTTCACCTTTTGGAGCCAGTTTACAGGGGTGTAAAAATGACTTTAGAAAGATGGCAGCATCATTATTTTATTTTTACACAGAGATTGGTGGGTCTGTAAGTAAAATCTGTTGACTTTAGCAATCTTTGTTTCATTATATGCCAACGGTGACAGTTCAAAAATGGCAAAAAGCACCGCTTGTGTTTTTTGCCTCAAGTTTGCATGACTGTAACTCAAAAAGTTTTAAAGATATCTTAATCTCCATGAGTAAATTGTTAAATTGTTCACATTTTCAGTCAAAAAACAAATGTGGGTGACTTGGCATACAGCTGATTTTTCATTTAAAGAGGACCAACCTCTGACTCAATCTCTGTGTAAAAATAAAATTATGATGCTGGGGTCATGACTTTGACCCCCCTCTACAAAATAGTGGATATCTGTAAATATGCATATGAGGCATTTAATATTTTAGCTTTCATTACTATGCAAGTTTGTCTTTCTACAGAAAAAAATATTAACAAAATCAAACATTTGACACAGCGAAGATGCCGAAATTTGGTTGATTTGACATGGAATGACCAATTTCTCTTTTTATATATCAATTTTTGTCTTTGTACTGCTGCAGAATATTATTAACTTCACATTTAAATGATTAAAAGTATTTTTGTGAAACTTCATCAAACGAACATCAAGTGATTTCAAAGCTTTAATCTGTGAAAAATTCTGTTCTTCAGGTGGATATGTCATATTCGAGAGAAATCCAGTCACTCTAGGTGGGTAGAGTATCCAAAAACTGTACTCAAGTAAAAGTACAAGTACTTATAAAAATATTTACTCAAAGTAAAAGTGAAAGTAATAATCTTAATAGTTACTTGAGTAAGAGTAAAAAAAAACTAGTTACTAGTTACTTTGTAACTAATATATATATATATATATGTATAAATTATTATTAAAAAAAAACTGCAATAACTGAGAACTGGACTTTGCATTGCTGCAGCACACAAAACTATACACATTCTTCTGGTTACTATCTCATACACTATATTCCTTGTCTGCTACATGTCATATTGCCTTGTTTATATACTGTGCTATTGCTGATCATTTGCACTTTATGAAAATTGCACTGTCGATTGATGCTCTAATGTAATCTCGTTTTATAACAATGACAATAAATTAAATTTTATATATATAATATATTTATATACAACATTACAATAGCATGTTATTATTTAGATAGATATTTAAATTATTATTATTATCATAATTAGATATCTTTGCAACAAACACAGAAGAGACCAGCATTATTTCTGCCATCTGTAGCCCGAATATCATTGCATGTCCTTTGCTTTGTATAATAATAACGTATACAGCTACATTTGAAAGAAGAAAAAGAGAAACTCTTTACATGTGCTCGCGCTCATAACCGCTGAACATCTGAACACAAACAATGATCAAATGCACGTTGACGGATCTTCTTCCGTCTGGTCTCCAAAATGTATATTTCTGCAGGTGCATGTAAACTGGTTAACTGTGTTTACGCAAAGGCGTTATTTTTCAAGACGAACACGTCGCAGATAATTAGGACGGCAGGTGTTCATTGAACGATGGCAGTTTATTTAATGTATAAATTAAGATATATGTCCAAAAGCCGGTAAAGAAATGCTACATACTTTGTAGTGGTGTTATCGTGGTGTAATAGGCTAATCTGTTTGGTTGTAAAATGTAGGCTATTGGCTGTATGAATTGAAATCAATGAAATTGATAGCCTACATGTGGAATTGTTCATAGACAGCATACGCAGTTCAACTAATAAAGATCTTCATCGCTGGAAAACAATAGGATGCATTTGCAGATTTGCTTTTAATTGTGACTGTAGGTCCACTGCCAACACTTCAAGTGAGAAACCGATTCAGTGCGTGCAGGAACTGAACTAATCATTCAAACTGATTCGCGAACCAATTTAGACAGCTTTGCCAACTTGTTTGATCAAGTCTTTGAACAGAATCGACTCAAAAGATTGATTCATTTGTGAATGGTGCATCGTTCATGAAAAAAAGACTTGGAATAAAATATGCATTTCTTAACGTACAGTATTGCATTAAAATAAAGTAACGAGAGGAACGTCGCCCAGCGTAGCGAAGTAAAAGTACAGTTTTTTTCATTAGAAATGTACTCAAGTTAAAGTAAAAGTACCCACATTTAATTCTACTCTTAAAAGTACAAATTTTCCAAAAAAAATACTCAAGTAAATGTACTTCGTTACTACCCACCTCTGGTCACTCTAGGCTCTGATCTTACTGAAATAATGGATGATGAAAAGATTCAGTGGAGGTTTGGAACTGAAAACACTTTAATAGCTGAAATCAATAAACGGGCCGACAGAATCACTGTATATGATGATGTTCTTGATGGGAGATTCAGACTGAAGCTGGACAATCAAACTGGATCTCTGACCATCACAGACACAACAACTGAACATGATGGAGATTATAAAATCCAGACCAACAGTATGAGAAAAAGATTTACTCTCACTGTCTCCTATAAGTTTGGTATGAAATCTATCAGCTGGAGTTTGTTTATTAAGTGTGCAGGACAACCGCCCAGTAAAGCATTATAATAATCTAACCTTCAGGTCAGGAATGCATTAATTAACTTTTTCTGGAGTGGTTTTACAAATGCCAGAGATGTGGCTTTCAAAAGAAAGATCACTTCTACACTTTGGTATGAAATCAGTTTCTCCAGATGAAAAGATGAACTCACTCAGAGTTTCAAAACTAAAGTTATTGTGCCTCAGATTCACTAAAATACCAAAATCTACAATCAAAAGCAAGAGTTTTCATTATGAACTCAAAAAATTCTTGTCAAATTTTCCCAATACCAAATGCAAATTCCTCTAAATTAACAATTACATTTACAGGTTACTGTTTTTTCTCATTAACGTTCACTAATTAATTTAGTTGTAGCGACAAAGGCAAACATTATATGTGTGATTCACTTTCTTTCTTTCTTTCAAAATGGAGCCTGATATGTTTTTTCTCTTTTATTTTATCTGTACAAACATCAAACATCGTTTGGTTTGATCTGTTGGTGGATAAACTGCTTCTGCATCGCTGTGTGTGTCAGTAGTTTGTGGCTGAAGCTTTTTTTCCTTTTCTCTCCTGCTAATAAGAAGCTCACAATCTGACAGCTAACAGCACTAAATAACACACCACAGATATCTAATCCAATATACACTCTTCTGCTATTAGTTTTCATTCAGGACCAGAATTCATTTGAAAATGTGCACCCTTTTGTGGTTTTATGTGACAGGACATAATAAAACAATAATCTGGTCGTTAGCAGGTCTTAAAATTAGGTAACATCTCAGATGAACAACAACACATGAAATATTACACGTTATTTAACAAAAAATGAAGCCAAAATAAAGCAGCCATGTGTGACAAACTAAGTACACCCTATGAATCAAGAGCCACTTTTAGCAGCAGTAGAAGTAATCATTTTCTTTAGGAATTTTGGCCCACTCTTCTTTACAACATTGCTTCAGTTCATTGAGGTTTTTGGGTATTTGTTTCTGCACCGCTCTAAGGTCCCGCCGCAGTATTTCAGTCGGGATGAGGTCTGGACTCTGTCTGGGCCATTGCAACACTTTGATTCTTTTCTATTTCAGCCATTCTGATGTAGATTTGCTGGTGATCTTCAAATCATTGCCCTGTTGCATGACTCAATTTTGGCCAACTTTAGCTGTTAACTGAGTCCTGTAGAGTCTGAGGTGTAGCTCTTGTTTTTTCTGCAAATTCTCTGATCATTGATCTTGGAGTGAACTTGCTGGGACGTCCACTCCTGGGAAGATTGGCAACTTGATTGTTGAATGTCTTGAATGTTTTCCACTTGTGAATAATCTTAACATTGTTTGGAAATGGCCATAAAACCCTTTCCAGATTGCTTCTCTAAGATGATTGCTCTTTGGTTGGTTGTCTATGGTTGTTGTCATTGTGTTAAAACACACATGAAGGCTCCAGACCAGTAAGCTGCCAGAACTGCTGCTTTTATAGAGCTGTTCACACTTGCTGATGATTGATTAATGAAAGGCATTTGATTAGCAGCGCCTGACTGTTATTTACCCTCTTAATTCCTGTGGAAACAGTACTTAGTTTTATCACACATGGCTTCTACATTATGGCCTCATTTTTTGTTAAAGTCCCCCTGTGGTGAAAATCAAGTTTTTAATGTTGTTCATCTGGTCAAACCATATGCAAGCACCATTGCTGAGTATTTTCTCTTTAAAACTGCAGTAAACCGCGGTTTGAAATCGCTGGTGTTTCTGACGTCACAAACTACCTTGTAACCAATCACGTCAACGTGTCGGTGGGCTTTAGCATATCATTAACTGACCACGCAAGGGAGTCTTGAAAAATTGGGTAAATTTATCAATATGGCGGGTGTATGATGTATGTTACGATTTTATGATGAAGGTCTCCACTGACGTTCAAAAGCATTTGTAAGGATACTGATTGTTAGAAGTCAGCTGACTTGTGAATGTGAACATGGTTTGTATAACATTAGCAACGCATTATTAGGTGTTTGATAACATAGTCAAGCAAAACGCTAATCATATTAATTACGGTTATGTGTCCGATGTTGTAAAGAGCGATACCATTGTGCAGCGTTTACCTCAGTAAGTTGACCGAGTGGATCTCTGAGCTTGTGCGAGTGAGTGGAGGCGGGGCTAATTATCATATTCATAGATCCGTGTATATTATATGAGGCGAGGGTGTAGAGTTACATTCAAGCTATTTTAAGGCATTAAGAATTTTTTTCACAGGAAAAAATGTTTAAATATATAATTTTGGTGTTCAAGGATGAGTTTTAAGGGATAAAATAATTGACTACAGGGGGACTTTAAATAAACAATGACAAAGTGTAATATGTCATGTGTTTTTGTTCATCTGAGGTCATACAGGTACCTCATTTTAAGACCTGCCAAAGACCAGATAATTTTTTATGATGTCCTGATACATAAAACCCTAGGATTCAATTAGATAAATTCTAGGGAATTCACGCAGTAATATTTATTAAAGGAATCCACAAGGGTAACCAAAAATACAGTCCATGACAGACACAGGGAACACAGGCAGGGATTGTGACACCAACATCAAGTGATTTTAAAGCTTTAATCTGTGAAAAACTCTGTTCTTCAGGGAGGATCATTGTTAAGATTGTAGTGTCAGTGATAGAGGGATATTCAGTCACTCTAGACTCTGATCATACTGAAATGAAGGATGATGATCAGATTCAGTGGATGTTTGGAACTGAAAACACTTTAATAGCTGAAATCAAGCGATTCAACGTAACTGTATATGATGATGTTCTTGATGGGAGATTCAGAAACAGACTGAAGCTGGACAATCATACTGGATCTCTGACCATCACAGACATCACAACTGAACATGCTGGTGATTATAAACTACAAAGTGCAACTTGGAAAATATCATTTAAAGCTTTCAGAGTTTCTGTCAGTGGTGAGTAGAGATCATTTTTCCTGCCCTTCAGATATTTTTGATATTAGCGTTTATTGTCTGAGCTGATCTCAGTTTGATGTTTTTACTCCTCAGACTCTGTCATCTCTCATGGTCCTACTGAAGCTGTGATCCGATTGGTCCTCTCTGCTCTGGTGGGCGTGGCTACTGTCATTCTTCTGGTTTATGACATCAGATCCAGAAGAGCTGAACAAAATCGAGCACATATTCACACTTCGAAATCTAATTGTTGTCATTTCTCACAAACTTGTTTTGCATATATATTTGTGAGAATTATGGCTTTATATGTTCATCTTTTTCAGAAAGTATTGAAATCTATAGCAGTTAACTTTCAAAGTTCTTCAAGTGTGTTTTTGATCTTTTAAGCCCCGTTCAGCGCAGAAAACTCGAAATCAGTGAAGACTAAACAATGCCACGCAACGCAATGTTTATTAGAAACCTCATGATCGACTATTTTATTTATGATCTTGTCAATAACAGCAGCCCATATTCCAGGGAATTTCAGTCTTTTTGTGTGTGTTTTGCTTTAGCTATTGCTGAGAAATTTCATAGTTAGACACCACACTAGCCAGCAGTGCTATTAATAGGATAGGTTTGTGTTTTGTAGTCTATTCCAGTCACGTCATTGTCATACGAGGGAATGTTATGTATATATTAGGTTATGTTTTAACCTTGATCCATCCTGTGTACTTGTATTGAGCTGTATGTAGCTATAAAGCTCTACGCTATGGCATACTGGATTAAACTATGACATTAAGTGAGATGAAATGTTAAATTTGACATTGTTGCATAGATGAGATCATTTAAATATTTTAAATGTGAAATATTTTTAATTATATATAGTCAGTGCAACATTTTTCAGTGCTTATTAAACTTTGTTAAACACATTTGCTGAAGCATTGTGTGTTTTTTTAAATTAAAATTTACAATATTAAGCCTTAAAGGTCAAAAAGTCAACATTTTAACCAGGTTAAAATTGCTTTAACAGCTTTAACAGCTCGCGCTTCGGTTGCTCAACAACAACAAAGCTGGAGAATCTCACGCAGCCAAAATGAGGATTGTCAGTAACGGTGTTCAGCCTTACATTGTTCAAACCGGAGTCGACACTGATGGAGAGACTCAGGAAGAAGTTACAACTTTTAGACGTTTCTGAATGGTTAGTGGATAAATTTATGTAGCTGCTGTGGAGTTGATTCAACTCATCGACTAGCATGTGCCGTCATGTTAATCTTTTGTGCAAATCCAGCGTTGAATTGACTACAACAACTCTTCCTCTTCTCTAAAGCAGCACAACATGGCCACACCCCCTTTGTTGTGTGTTCTCGGGGGCGGGGTTTATGTAAATTTTAGGGTTAGTGATGTCACCAACTCGTTGTAGTCCCTACCAGCTGTTTGTTGTAGCGATTTCTGTAAAAGAAAATATCTCCCTTTGCATTGAACTTTGAGCGTCGTAACTTTGTTTATGCTCAAACAGCAACATTACACACTAACTAAAGTTAAAAAAGTCAAATCATAATCAACCACCATTTTAAATCATCTTTAGACGCGGTACAGAATTCAAAGCACATGAAGCTGAGCTTGAATCACTAGAAGAGTCACGGTTCAGGAGCACAGTGAAGCTAAATCATCTGAAACAAACCCTCAGGTCCTTCTCGACACACTTCATATTCCAGAACTGTTTCTGTGGCTCATGAAGGAAGGGTTCTGATGCGAGTGTCACGTCAGCTGCAGTCCGTGTCCTAGTTTAGTCTGATCTCATTTCATGAGACGTTCTTTCTGTCCACCTCTCACTGCATGAAGAAGAAGTGGATGTTTTACACATGAAACCATTCAGCTCTTCCCATGTTTCTCAAACTGCACAATGCAGTATATCACAGAGAATATGAAGACAGCGCTGCATCATGATTGGTTCGTTTGCATCTGCTTCAGCCAATGAGGTTCCGCTCTCTTTATCTTAGCTGTCACTTCTGACCTCATTGGCTCTCTTCAGTCTCTCAGGACGCAGATCACTTCATCATGGAACAGATTCTTCCTCTCATGTAATCGGGTCATGAAGCCCGTGCACACGCGTGATGAACAGCTGGGACTGCATCTAGCAAGGTTCTCTCAGAAAGGTTAACAAAACCTTTGTTCAAAGTTATCTGGTCTTTAAAGGTGCAGTAAGCAATTTCTGAGAAACGGTGTTGGAAGTGAATCGGACCGATCACCAAAACACCCTTGTAGCCAATCAGCAGTAAGGGGCGTGTCCACTCATGAGGGGGGAGGTGCCTGTGCTGCAAAGTGTGTTTGTGAATTTGGGGGCGGAGCTATCAAGATAGGGGTGTGATCCTTTTGGGTTTGTTTTTGTGATTTCAAATATCAACAGATTCTCATAAATTGCTTACTGCACCTTTAATAATGTACAAAAATGTTATTTATAGAAACAGTTGCATGATCGTAAAATGTTTTTTAAATGTTGCTACTTGTATCAGAAAGTTCAGAGAACATTCAAAAGTAACGTTCACATAATGTTTGCAAAATGATACAATGGAACATTCCCTTAAAAAGATTTTAAAATGTTCAGAGAACATAACGTTTTCATAACTTAATGGGAACATAAGCAAAACGTTCTTAAAGTCCCCCTGTAGTCAATCATTTTATCCCTCATCTTTGATCACCAAAATTACATATTTAAACATTTTTTCCTGTGAAAAAAAAATCTTAATGCATTAAAATAGCTTGAACTCTACACTCTTACCTCATTTATTATACGCAGAGCTATGAATATGATAATTAGCCCCGCCTCCACTCACTTGCACGAGCTCAGAGATCCACTCGGTCAACTTAAAAACAGCACATAAACAACATTAAAAACCTGATTTTCACCACAGGGGGACTTTAAACATATATTTCTTTTCAGCTGGGGAGGGGCTCGTTTTACGCCTCATTAACATATTGTATCACAGACAGAGAAGGTTGTAATTGATTTCATGCATGCTTTCATATTCCACTGGTTTCCTCCGAGTCAGTAATGAGCCGGTGTGACGTTCTGATCCATTAGCAGCTGCTGATCGATACGTCTGAAGAGCGATGTGATCCGTATCGATTCCTCAACCGGACACACGATTCCCAGCATTCAGCACTAATGAATCTATAATCGGTGAAGTTCACATATTTTTAAAACCACTCATAAAATAGCTCTTTTAATTTCAACAGGATTTCAAAAGTGGAAAAGTCATAATGATCTGATTAGGAGTGTCACTAGAGTCTTTTTTTACTGATGTGAGTGAAAAAAGTGAAATATTTGTGACGTTTGGATCCTGTGAAAGAACGAAGAAAACATCAAAACGAACTGACTGAGCTGATGATTCGTCTCATTATGACACACAAACAGGGATTCTTGGAAATCTGTTTTCTACATGATGTGATATTATAGGTCTGTCTATCCTCACAGGTCTGGTTTCATGTTTTTGCTGTACTTGTGAGGGCTAATATAGTGAAATACTGACAACATTTCATGTGTCTTCACTAGTTAAAAATTTAACATCCGTCCAACACTGGAGTCTTTCTGACATTAAATTGACGTGGTCTAAAACGTTAAATTCACTTTTTTTTTTTTTGATGTAACATTTTTACACATTTAGACAAAATTATTTTTCATTTATTTTGGTATATCCAACTCAAACATTCACTTAAGTGACATTCAGAGATTTTTATTGAGCATAGTTATTTATTATTGTGATATTTACAAAGACTGAATTATTTTTTGAGTGTAGAAAAAACAATGGAAGTCTATGAGATGAACAGTTTCTTCTGGACTGAATCTTTTATCACACAGCTTGTTCAGTCACATGATGGAGGATCTGTGACCTCTGACCTCTGGACACACAAATGAAATGAGCGTCAGCAGCACTGCAGAACAAAAGCAGTCGGACAAACAAACATCTGTTGTGTGAAACTTCACATTTCACACAGAACATCTACAGCACATGCCTGATCACATGTTACACACACACACACACACACACACACACACACACACACAAACACAAAATAATAGTCAAATCCGTGTGGAATGTGCAGTAATCCTGATTATAAACACATAAAAGCTGATATTTCTCACAGTTTAAGTAGATGTACTAAAATAACTAAAACTGAAATAATTAATAAAAACTATAGAGACATTTAAAAAACTAATACAAATGACAAAAACATAAAACAATAATAATTAAAACGTAAATTAAAATAAAAACAAAATCTAAAAATATCAATTAAAAATATAATAGCATCGCAATCATACTAAAATAAAAAAATAAAAGCGACTTTAACCTCATGAATTATTCATGTGTGAATGTGAATAATTTAGAGGCTTGTTTCCGCACTGAATACATTTTTTTATTTTTTTTATTTTACCGACTTTTTTATCCCACAATTCTTTTTTCTCGCAATTCCGAGTTTCTATCTCATAATTATGAGTTTTTCCCCCATATCTTATATAATAATTCACTTTCGTTATTACTGTATGATGATGAGGTAGTGAGTGATGTATCCATGCACACATGGATACATGAACGCGCTGCGCGCGGCCGTGATAAAGCAACGAACGCGCAAGAGTGTAGCGGTGTTCGTGACGTCAGGCGCGTGCGATTATTTTGAACGGGGGTCAAGATGGCGGAGGAGAGCAGCTTAAAGCACCGGAATCACACCGGACAGAACTGCACAAGTAGCCGATATAACGAAGGTAAATCCGGCGGAAAACAGTGCGATTGTGTGCGCGTTTTATCGGGCAGTGCACGTTTAACTGCAGCGGAGCGCGAGCGTCGCGTCCTGGCCGTTTGGCGGGAGGCGCGTGCAGGCCAGCGATCGCGCTGCGGTAAAATCAATAATAGAATTAATTCATACAGCATTAGAATGAAATAAACATCAGTAAATAAAAGACCTCAGTCACAGTGAGAGAACGGCGAATGAAATTTGGCCGACAATTTCAGTAATCGGTGAATGAAAAACACCTGAGGACTGATGCAGATGATCTCAAAACCGACTAAAGGATCGATTTGATTTCATTTCATTATTTTGAGTGTGTTTGTTATTGTTAATGCTCTGTATGGGCGTTTATACTTTTAATAGTTCAGTCAGTGTCAGTTTCAGTGGTTTGTGTTTATCAGGCCACACGGAAATATAGAAATAATATCACTGACAGAACACAAACAACACAAACAACTGGAGATTTCAGATACAAATCACAGGAATTCAGTAGAAAGACTGACATATAGAGATGCTTTACTGTCAGTCACTGGTTTGACAGGTTTGTGTTGTGTTTCTGGAGGGTTGTTTAAAGGTTCTGTGGCTCATATGTTGAATTATGTTTAGCTTACTATCATTTTGTAAAATTCAGAATATCTTGAGTATAAGTGTGTGTGTATACATACATATATATATTTATTTATTTATAAAACGGTTAGTTCCTGTCCTTGATTCTGATTGGTCAATAGCTGTGTTTTATTCACAATAAAACACGGCTGCTTCACCCAACGATTTTGTGTATCACTACACAACACCCTTAGCAACCACTCTTAACAACGTAAACTGTTTGTTCTCAGTTGATATTATTCATTGAAGCTTACTGTATTATGTAGAAGAGTATTGTGAGAAAGAGATCGAGTGAGTGAGTTTATTACTTGTATTCAGATTTAGCATTTTCCTTCAGGTCAGTCCTATGTTCGTAATAAAAAATCTGTTTAAATGTCCGATGTTTTATCTTGTCCTTTTAACAGTTAAGGGGTTTTCCCGTGACTGACAGCGCTAGTCAAGGCATTTGTCAGTTGTGTCTTGTTCCGTGTTCACAACAATTCAGTCTTTTCAATGTAAAAGTCTTCGCTACTGACTGACACACTCATAAAGACAGTCTTTGCCGCCATCTAATGGCGTAATAATGTAACTTCTGTTGCTGTTCACGGTCAGGGACTATTTTTTCTGGCGGAAGGAAGGCTTTTAGTGAAAGTTTACTTAATGAAAGTTGCATTGCTTTAATATTTGTATTGTGTGGTAACCGTTTTATAAAAGCAATAAGGTACTCGAGGCTAGAGCTGTATCGTTAATAAGTCACTGCTGAAGGGGTTGCAGGCATCGTGCCTAACAACGCCCTTCAGCCGTGACGATACAGCACAGCCTCTCGTACCTTATTGCTTACACATATATATTTTAATCTATTCTTATTTTAATTCTCGATATCGAATCCTAAATCCCAAGAATCAATCTTTTAGTCTGTTGTTTTCAGTTGATGTGTGAACAAAGCTTCATTAAACATTATTTTGTAGCGTTCCTACCATCCAATAATCGCAATAAGTTTTGTGCTTTGTTATTTTAGATATGAAACAGTCTCAGCTTTCAAATTATGTCAGTTTTATTACAAAATTCCGCTCTTTAACGTGTCGTGACAGGTTGCTGTAGTGCTTCAGTTCAAGCGGCATGTGAACTGATCATCTCTTCTTTACTATTAGTTATAGCACCAAATAAACAAGAATGAGCATCAGAATGAATGTTGAAAGATACAATACAGCTTACTGAAATGAATCATGTCTCATGTAAGTGCTTAGTCAGTGTTTCAACCGCGGAAAGACGTCAATAAAACAGCATAACGTGTTATTTTCAACAGAAAAGGCCATAAACTTGATAGTTGGCTAGAAAAATAAGTCTAGAAATGTGCATTTTGATAAATATATGCACTATATTACATATTCAGAAACATAAAGATATTATTGTAACTTTATTATTATAAAAACTGCCTTCTGTGCAATTTAAATGCTTAAATACAAATCAGTTGTTAATTTTAACCTTTAATATTATAGTAATGTACTGACAGGGTTCCTGTATTTTTTCTTTAGAAAAATTGACATGTATGTTACCTGATATATATATATATATATATATATATATATATATATATATATATATATATATATATATATATATCTCCAAATAAATCAAATCAAACTGAATTAAGATCGGAATTGAAATGCAAGCTTGTTAATGAATTTGTGTCAGTGCCCAACCTTGGTATATAATGTAGCTGATTAATTGTCAGGCACTGATAAAGTGCTTCATCATCATGAGCTTCATCAATGCTTTCATTCATTTCTGTGAGTTTTGAGTTTGTTGTGTGTTGTTTGATTTGATCTGAATAATCTCAGCTCTGGTATTCTGCTTTTATAGTTAAGCTAGCATAGGTAGTTAGTACGGGTCATCGTGCTCTCAATGCTGCTGGACTCTTTCCATGTATGGAAATGTAGTTTTGCTCCATTGAGCTCTGACTGAAAGAGAGAAACGCTCTAACATTCACCATTCAGAATCCTCCAGTGCTGTGGCTCTTATACTGTCTTATATCCATGTTTCATTCATGAGGGTTTCCTTCTGTTATGCCAGAACTAATATCTCCCATATCTGAGCAATATTTCCTCTCACAGGGCTTCTGTGTTATGAGGGTTTTATTGGTTTTGTTTGTAAGGTGGTCTTGTGCTGAAATGAACATTTTTGCGCCAAACTAAAATTTTTGGCACATATAATGGGCCAAAAATGCTCATTTCTAATGACAATAATAAGGCTTATTAAGGTTTCTTCTGTATTTGTAATATTGTAATAAATAATTACACATTTTGTTTTTAGAAATATATATCTTATATGTGCTCGTTGTGCTGAAAAAAATATTCGTTAAATGTTACGCTTTCTTTACAATAAAAAAACTAGGTTTTTAAATTGCAAACTGCTCAACCATAACTTCTCTCTTTTTTTTTTGCGCGAAAATGATGATGCAAAACATTGGTGGTTGGTTAGTAAATTGCAACAGATTATTCCAAGGTTACACATTTTCCGATGAAAGTGAGATTCGGTGAGCGCAGCACCATCCTCACTGTTTGAACCCTGAATTTGTCTGTTTTATGAATGTTCTAATATTTTTTTGTAAGTGATTTACCCCTTTTTAGCAATAAATTACCCTATTTAGCGATTTCTGAGAAACGCTGTTGAAAGCGGATCAGACCGAGCACCAAAACATACTTGTAACCAATCAGCAGTAAGGGGCGTGTCCACTCATTAGGGGGAGGTGCCTGTGCTGCATAGTGTGTTTGTGAATTTTGGGGGCGGAGCTATCAAGATAGGGGTGTGATCCTTTTGGGTAGGGGCGTGTTTGTTTTTGTGAATTCAAATATCAAGAGAATTTCTCAGAAATTGCTTACTGCACCTTTAACAGCTGCTTCAAACAGCTTTTACTGTATAACACAATACCAATAATTATCTTAATGTGCAGCTCATATAGCTTTGGCTAATAGAAGCACATATTGTATGTACGAGTATAAGATTACATGTTGAGTGTTTGTTCAGGGCGGTGGTGGGTTGTTTCTCTGTGTTTCTCCTCCATGTACTACACGAGATGCTTTAAATAACCTCACTGCCTCTGCGTTCATGCAGGAAAACACTCTTTATTAATGCGCCAATAATCTAGATGGATAACCAGAACAAAATGACTTAGGATGGAAACCTTGATGTGCAACTAGGAGACTCAAATACTAATGAAACTGTGTGTTGCATTTGTCTTTTCTGTCAATATATCTCATCTGTCAGTAACATTAGATTCAGCTGGATCAGTGTTTTTATGTCAAAGGTTCTGTTATCGGGAAGTTAAACTGGTTTTGGCTGGTTTACGTCTCTAGTTTTAGCCCTAGATATGACTAACACTTGTGTTCGTGGGTAACTTTAGACGGGCTGATGTGGGTCACTGCGTTTACCGCATTCATGGTCTTTTTTTGAGGTCAAACGCAGTGATCCAGTGATGGAGGAGGACCTCTGGGACATGACGACATGTGATCCCTCAGTCTCCTCTCACACTCCTCCATGTTCTCTTGATCACTCAACTTAAGTGTGTGCGTTTATGGCTGTAAATAATGGATCCGACCGTCAGGTGTGATTCATCTGCTTCTGTTCTCACACTGATCAGTGATTTACAGTAGTGACGGCAGCGCTCCAAACTAACATTTATAGGGCCCTATAAAATCAGTTTTATTTTTTACACATTCGGTTTTATTTTTTTTCCAAATTCCTTTTTTTTTCATTTTAATTTTTCTAGATTTTTGGACCCCATTTTAATGGTTGAAAATTAAGTTTTAGTAATCAAAAAGCATGTCTAATTAATTGAAATCATGAAACTTTTAAAATAAATTGTTGTTAAATTGTTAGTTTAACAAAAAATATACATTCTTTAGGGCCCTATGAAATATGTTTTTTTTTGTTTGTTTGTTTTTCTCAAATTCCATTTTATTTTTTACCAAATTCTGTGTTTTCTGTTTTAAGTTTTCTGGATTCCATTTTAATGGTTTAGTTAAGTTTTAATAATCAAAAAGCATGTCTAATTAATTGAATTCACAAAAGCAACAAAATCAATTAATTTTTTAAAAGAAATTCATTTCTATTAAATGTTTTGTTTTTTTAAAGAAATTCTGTTGTGTATTTTAATTTTTCTGGCAATCAAATGAAGGCATAAAACATTAATTTAATTTATCTTTTAATAATATGAAATTAAACAAACTTTTTTTTGTCAAACAAAGTGCTGCACAAAAGAGCTTTACTGTTAAAATTAAAACATGGAAGAAAAATGGATTATTCCTTAAATTAAGTTTTATTTAATAATTTATTATTATTATTAGTGTTAGTATTATTATTACATTGAGACGCAGCTAAATTCTACTGTACAACAGTTATATATTTCTGTTACTATTTCTTCAAGTTAAACCGAACTTTTATTATGACGCGAGTGTCACGTGTGGTTCAGTGTGAGTGTGTGGTAAATGAAACCGCGCGTTTGCGCCATTCAAATATGCAGGATTCATATTTAAATCGTTTTTGGGGTTTAGTATTCACAGACACTACTAGTCTATATCGCAATTTTGATTTAAGTGTACTGACCTACTTTTTATTTATTCATCAAAAAATGTGACAAATTTGGCATTATACAGTAAATTCCGTTTTTATGACTGGATTCTGCAATTCAGTCCACGTTTTCTACATCTCGGAAATCATAGGGCCCTATTTGTCCATTGGGCTGCAACGTTTTACACACGTTAATGACAACAAAACCTGGTTTGGAAAGGGTTAATCAGTCAAATTAAGTGATTAATGTTACTTCCTCATAACCGTGCACAGCCAACATAAATGTTAGCTGGTTTTTAGAGGAATCAGATGACAAATACTCAGTTCAGGGAGCACAAGGGAATCTGTTCTCATGTTCATGCATGATTGTTTTCTGTAATCTGTGTGCAGGTGTGTCTGGGGTGGAGGATGTCCAGCGTAAAATGAGATCTGACGATTTGGACGAGGAACCGCTGCTGGACGAGGTGGAGGCGTACGGGCCGATCCAGATCGTAATTGCAGATGAGGATAATCATGAGTTTTCTTTGGACGAAGAGGCACTGGAGCGACTCCTCCTGCAGGAGCATGTGCGAGATCTCAATGTGGTGGTGGTGTCCGTGGCGGGCGCCTTCCGCAAGGGCAAATCCTTCTTGTTGGACTTCATGCTCAGATACATGTACAACCAGGTGAGAAACGCCACCGGGATCATGAAACCTCAACAGACTTACTGTACTGCACATGAAGAACAGTAACCTTCACTTTTGTATGTGTTTTGGTCCAGATTCATGACTGAGTACTGGATTCGTCACACATTGTGAACGTTCATAGAGCAGCTCTTGTGACGCTGCCGATCTGCTTTAATCCATTACAGCCGCTTTACTGTGAAACACTGATGTTTTGTGTTCAACTGAAAGAGTCTTTTGTTTTGCTGTTGAGTGTTATTCAGTTTGTCTTGAAGTTTAGACTGACCTCTCACTCTGAACATACAGGACACAGGTGTCTCGTGACTGGAGCGGTTCAGAAAACTGCTTTCACACAGACCCAGTGAGATGAAGTCTGACATCAGGTGGCTTCGGGTCTGCTGTGATATGAACGTCCTGTTCAAACAGCAGTGACAGTCTCATGAGTGGATCTGAACATGTCTGTATGTCTGTGTCTGTCAGAGCTCAGATTTCTGGCTGGGTGGGAATGAAGAGCCGCTGACGGGCTTCACCTGGCGGGGCGGCTGTGAGCGGGAGACGACGGGCATTCAGGCCTGGAGTGATGTGTTTGTGGTGGAGAAACCCGACGGCAGCAAGGTAAAAATCAGCCCACATCACAGCGTTCACTACAAAACCAACAACTGTGTCACCCGTCTTCTCAGTAGGGCCGCCCCTGACTAAAGATTTTTCTAGTCGACTAGTAGTCATTCATTTAAACCATTAGTCAATTAATCGCACGTTTATATAACTTTAATTACTTAAATGAATAAGTACACACATAAAGCTTGACGCAAAGCACCGGCTTGACCGACATGATTATGAATGTGTCAGAGACACTGCTATTGTTTATTAATAAACAAGTGTTTTCTGAGTCTTTCTGTTGTTGTTCCTGCCGCGATGTAGCAGAAAAATAGAAACTAAAATAGAATCATTGCGTGTTGCCGTTGCGGCTAGTTAGGACAAAAACTCTGATTAACATGGAAAAGATACCTTTTATCGCGTGGCGCGGTATCGCGTCGTGTCTGGTTAGGACAGGGTGTCATGTATGTGATCCAGGTGGCCTATACGCTAAGTTTCGGTTCATTTTTGTTACACGCTGCTGTTCAAGGAACCCGAGATGGCAGAAATCACTTCCTGTTTGTTTTCTTTGTTACAAAAGCACAACGTTTTGTTGTTATTGTGAGTTTATACAAATAAAAGTAGACTCTTACAAGTTTTGAATGATGTTTTACTCTTATCTGTATGACAAAAAATTTGTATTTTAAGTTGTTTCCGCTGTTATCAGGAAAAATGCAAGTGATCGCGCCGGCGCCTCCATGTCTTGCAGTAAAGCACCCTAATACTTCACCTTCCACACTCTGCATGAACACTTGATATGCGCCTAATAATAGCGCACATTTATGTTCGGCCACTACTTGTATGTTTCAAATGATTAGCCATATTTGAGGTTGATGGATGATAGGCGAACGTTTGGATTTCCTGCCCGACATACGGTAATTACCACAAGGAACCGCTGTTAACGATATCTTCCTCACTGATGGCATGACTTCGCCACTTCCTGTGGAGTTTTTTTTTCTTTCTTTTTTTGCGACTAACCAACTAATAAAATTTTGGACTAAGGTTTACTCGACTATTATGGGGCAGTCCTAGTTGTCATAAAGCTCAAATAAATCACTGAACAACCTTTTTCATCAGCCAAAAAAAATGGAAGTTGCATCTTTTCTTCCCTATTGTGACGTATATCTGAGTGAAACGGCTTCTGGAACAAGAACAAATGTAGGGTGGGGCTTGATTTTGTCTGTGGGGAATTGATTGATTGTGGTTCGGTTTGGTGGTGGATCTCATGTGACAGGTTGCCCTGCCCTCTTCATCAGAGAAGAGAAGAGATGTTGCTGCAAGAGGAAGTTATTCTGATTCAAGATTACGAGGAACATGATTTTACAAAATAATGATGTGCACAGATAAATCGTTTATAATAAAAACTGCAATATTCCATTTTTATTATATATTAATCTAAACCTCCCGTTAGTTATGATGTGATTCTCACTCGTGTTGTGTGATCGTGTGTGAGATCAGGCGTGTTCTGGCTCAGTAACCCGTGACCATCTGTGTGTCCGCAGGTGGCAGTGCTGCTTCTGGACACGCAGGGAGCGTTTGACAGTCAGTCCACCATCAAAGACTGCGCCACCCTGTTTGCCCTCAGCACCATGACCAGCTCCGTACAGGTACGACACATGTCACATGTGCTTCTGTGAGAGATCATGTGGCCAGAACGTTCAGTGTCCTGATGCTTCTGTTTCTATGTACAGGTCTATAATTTGTCCCAAAACGTCCAAGAAGATGATCTGCAACATCTTCAGGTGAGACGCACTGTTCAGTCCTGATCCGTGAGTGTTTACAGGTTGAGTCAGGCTTGAAAACGGCTGAATGTCGAGTGTCACATATCAAATTAAGGTGCCCAACCTGGTTTATTCTTCACAGATAACTTCTTGAAATTATCATCAGTGGATTATTTTAACATTTAAGTTTGTCATGTGGCCATACACATTACATGAAATACTACTAATAATAATCAGTATATGATATTTTCACTTTCTATCTGTGCTGTAGTTTCATTCTTGGTCTAGGTTCCCGTGTCAGATGGATGTCTTTGGCATCTTTTCTTTTTAAAGGTGTCTTTACGAGAATAGTGCATTTTAGGACGCTTTGTCGAATTAAACGTTGCGCTTTTAAAACCTTTAAATGCCGTTTGCAGGAACGTTTGCAGGAACAGATGTGACACAGAGATGTACTTCACATTATCAAAACAAGATCTTTAGCATTTCAAACCTGTCTTAGCCTGTTAAATGTCAGTTTTAACGTCAGTCACACTTGGCGTGCTTCTTTTATTGCCTATGACATATTTTAGTAAGCATCATAAATTATCATTCGAAAGCTTAACCACTCAAAATTCATCCTGTGAAAAGCGTTGCAGCTCTTTTTTGTGATATCAACTTCACGACTCGGTTAGACATATGACTTTGTTTTGAGCATGTTCAGAGTCCAAATTATTTTATAAAATATATATTTTGTGTAAAATAAAAAGGTCATTTGCTTCACAGTAAACGTCTATAACTTTACACGTTCATTTTTTCAAGTGCTTTCACTTCTGCAATAATCTGCTGAGTGTCTTCTTTAAAAAGATGTTTATATTTCAAAGCATTCATGAATTACAATCATTTAAGTTCAGATCTATAATAAAAAAGGGGGGTGGACAGTTAACAGGTTATGTACGTCTCTTATTGTATCATGAATCCTTTGAGATGTCGTCATGTTACTGCATTATAAACAGTTATTATAATGTGTGTTTTTGCTTTTTCATCTTGTTTTTCAGCTCTTCACAGAGTACGGCAGACTTGCCATGGAGGAGATCTACCTGAAACCCTTCCAGGTACAGTGTGTTTAACAGACCGTAAACACACTCAAGTGTGTGTGAGATGCTTCAATAACGCTGCATGTCTTTGTTTGCCCACAGTCCCTCATGTTTCTCATCCGAGACTGGAGCTACCCGTATGAACACGCTTACGGTCTGGATGGAGGGAATGAGTTTCTGGAGAAGAGACTGCAGGTAGGTCACATGATGCTGTAGGAAACTGGTTCTCAACAGTCACCGTGATTTTTGCCAAGACATGTTGCATATTATGTTGATCCCGGAACAACATTCCTGTCTGAAAATTTAGTCCTAACCCCATTCCTACCCATAACCATGAGGAAAAAGAAAGGTGAATAACATCGATATAGAAGCACCTAACCCTGGTTGTAAGCTTAAACTTGACATAAACTGTAAACTTGTCCCTCAAATCTGATTGGTTGATCCCGGAACATGTACTTGATGAAATCATGTTCACCGGTTCTCAACCAGGGGGCCTCAAGATCACTTATTATTAAAAAAAAGACAAAACACTCATGAAAATAAACTAAAACAATGAATATCAAGATATTTCTTATTATTTGGGGGGAGGCTTAAAGTCAAAAAGGTTGAGATCCACTGCTTTAAGGTATTTAAATGGATAAATTATTATTAGTATATTAAAATAACGCTATATAATGCTAAAAATAAACACATAAATCAAGATATAAACTGAAATTGTACATCCTTATACCGTTTTTGGGGTTTTTTTTTTGAAGAACATACAGTTCTGGAGTAATAAATAAATGAATTTAATGTATTATTATTAATTTACCATGTTAATTAATTAAATATATCAGTAAAAAAAAAATTAAAAACAAGCAGCTTTGTCATAATTACATAATAACCTAAAAAATAGCTAAATGTTTTTATTGAAGAATATACAGTTCTGAAACTATTTTATTTCAGTTTTCATTTTAGTTTTATTAATATTTTGAATTTAGCTTTTATTTTTATATTTTTAGTTTTATTTTTGTTAATGTTAATTTTAGTTTAAATTTTAGTAATTTCATTATGCGCTTTTGTTATTTTAGTTTTTTTTTTTTTTTTTTAAATCACTATTTATGTATCATTTTTATTTTGGTTTTAGTTATTTATTTATTTCTGTTTAATAATTTCATAGCATCAACTTAAACTAAAAGAAAATTAGAAATCTTTCCTTGGCAGTAAACTGAAATAAGTTTAAGTTTTTCAATTAATATTTATCTTTTTATTTTATTTCAGCTTTATTTCAATTAACAGAAATGTTTTTAGTAGTTTTAGTTAATGATAATAACCCTGTTCTGGAGTACAGAGAATAACTTCTGTAATCACAAAATGAATTAATTCAATATTTTTAATAAACCATGTTAAATAATTCAATATATCAATAAAACGGTCAGCTTTTTTCATAATTGTTGTGCAGTGATAATTGTTAGAGTCAGAAAGGTTGAGAACCGCTGACGTAGAGCGTCTCGATCACATGTGCTGAATTATTCTGTGATTCTCAGGTGAAACAGAATCAACATGAAGAACTTCAGAATGTCAGGAAGCACATCCACTCCTGCTTCTCCAACATCAACTGCTTCCTGCTGCCGCACCCCGGACTCAAAGTGGCCACCAACCCTCACTTTGACGGCCGGTTACGAGGTGAGAGCACAGCGCCCCCCGCGGGACACTTACAGTTCACACACATCACACATATAATTCAAGCCCTGAATTATGAGGAAATAGTGTTTCTTGACCTTTGATGCATGGAAACCTGTTGTAGGAGACTCCAAAACAATATTAGGAACCTTTAAAGGGACACTTAAAATTTTTGGCAAACAAAGTGCTGCACAAAAGAGTTTTAATGCGTGTGTGTGTGTGTGTGTGTGTGTGTGTGTAGATATTGATGACGAGTTCAAGAGAGAGCTGGTGAAACTGGTGCCACTGCTGTTGGCTCCAGAGAACCTGATGGAGAAGGAGATCAGCGGCTCCAAAGTCACGTGTCGAGATCTCCTACAGTATTTCAAAGTAAGAGAGTTTTCCACCCAGTCTCCATCGTTCAGATGTCTGCTGGGATTGACCCGTGTGTTTCTCTGTCGCAGGCCTACATGAAGATCTATCAGGGCGAAGAACTGCCGCACCCCAAGTCCATGTTACAGGTACAGACGTGTAGAAAATATTGCTTTGACCCAATTCTAAGGCTTAGTGCATGAATCATTCATAGAGAAGTTCAATCCCAGAATGCATTGTGATGAGCTCTATTAAATCATCTAATATTTCCATCTCATTGAGTTTTCTTTTAATGTTTTCTGTGTATTGTTGTGCTTATGATGCAGGGTTCCTCTGGCTCATTCAATTCAGTTTGATCATATTTAAGGTCATTAAAATATCTTAAATTATATAACAAAAGTCTTAATTCTCATTTTAATAGGTCTTAAATTTGGAGACAGAAAAACATGAATCACAACACATTGTAATGTGATTAAGTAAAAAGTCATTGAACACATTATCAGGCAGGTGTCAAAAGCACTAAACATTTTTACATTTTCACGTAGTTTTTTTTTTTATTGTTTTTTATTGTTATTTATTATTTATTTATTTTAATATATTCTATTTTATTTGTTTATTTTTATTTGTTTTGAATATTTTCCCCCCATTAAACTTTCTAAGGTTAATGTCAAAAGCACTAAACATTTTAAAATTTTCAGTTATTTTTTTTTCTGTTTTTTATATATTATTTTTGTGTATTTTATTAGTTATTTATTTTTAATTTATTATTCTATTTATATTTATTTTATTGCTTATTTTTTATTTATTTTCAGTATTTCCCCCCTGTAAACTTTCTATGGCAATGCCAAAAGCATTAAACATTTTAAAAATTATATTTTTTATATTATATAGTTTATCAATTTATTTTTGTGTATTTTAGTTATTTATTTTTAATGTATTATTCTATTTTATTTGTTGTTTATTTTTGTTATTTCTTTTAATTTTTTCACTAAACATTTTAAAATTTTCAGTTATTTTTTTCTGTTATATTATATATTTTATCAATTTATTTTTGTGCATTTATTAGTTTATTTTTAATTTTTTATTCTATTTATTTTAGTGCTTATTTATTTATTTTTAATATTTCCCCCCTTAATAACCCTATTTTTTTTTTTTGTTATATAATGTTATATCAATTTATTTTTGTGCATTTATTAGTTTATTTTAAATTTATTATTCTATTTATATTTATTTTATTGTTCATTTTTTTTTTATTAGCATGTGTTGTGTGATCCTCATGTGAATGATCTGGTTTTGATCATGTGACGCAGGCGACTGCTGAAGCCAATAACCTGGCAGCCGTAGCAGGAGCAAAAGACACGTACAACAAGAGCATGGAGCAGGTACGTCACACACACGTTCACATGATCTCAGCCTGCTGCTCGTCACGCCCGTGACGCCTGTTCATTTCCCACGTGCAGGTGTGCGGCGGAGACAAACCCTACATCGCGCCGTCCGATCTGGAGCGCAGCCACAACGAGCTGAAGCAGACCTGTGTGCGTCAGTTCCGCACGGTGAAGAAGATGGGCGGAGAGGAGTTCTGCCGCCGCTATCAGGAGCAGCTGGAGCAGGAGCTCGATGAGGCCTACGCAAACTTTGTCAAACACAACGACGGAAAGAACATTTTCTTCGCGGCGCGCACGCCCGCCACGCTCTTCGCCGTGATGTTCATCATGTACGTGGTGTCTGTGGTGACAGGCTTTGTGGGCATAAACTCTGTGGCGACGATGTGTAACATGATGATGGGCGTAGCGCTGGTGTCGCTGTGCACCTGGGCGTACGTCAAATACTCAGGCGAGTTCAGAGAGGTGGGCAGCTTCATCGACCAGGTGGCGGAAACCCTGTGGGAACAGGTGCGTATCACACTTCCTCCTCTGCACCTGTGCTTTCCTGCGTCTGATCCAAACGCTTCCCCAACTGCTGATTTGTGCCTTTCCTTCCTGTCTGTCTGTATTGCATCACAAGGTGTTTTTTCTTCTTGTCTTATTTATAGGACTCTTATTCTGCAGTTTCCCCTTTTCCCCTCTTTTGTAACGCTTGTCCAGGTGTACTAAAGACATGTTTTTTTTTGACCTTTGTGTATTTTATGATCATGTCAGATTAAGGTGAAATTAGAAGTGCTTAACATTTAGATTTTATTTTTAACTCCTCTTTCTAAAAACTTTCTAAAGCAGGTGTCAATCTGTTTTTAAATAGATATTGTTTCTGTTCTATTGTATATATTTTATTTTTGTTATTCATGTTTATTTTTTTATACTGTATATTATTTTATTTAATGTATTTATTATTTCATTTTTATTATTTATATTTTGGTTTTATATTAATTTTATAGTAAGCAATATAGTAAAAGAGGCAGGTGTTACAAGCACTAACAATTTGTTAAAATAATTTTTCTTATTGTTATTGTTTCTATTATATTATATATTTTATCAATTTATTTTTGTGTATTTATTTATTTTTAATTTATTATTTTATTTATATTTATTTTTTATTTATGGTTTAATTTATTTATTTTGAATATTTTCCCCAGTAAACTTGCTATTATATTTTTTTTATTTTTTTTATTTTATGATTTTATTTTATTATTCCCTAGTAAACTTTCTAAGGCAGGTGTCAAACACTAAAATTTTTTTTACATTTTCACATAGTTTTTGTTTCTATTTTTTTATATATATATATAGAGATATATTTTTTTTTTTTGGTTTAAACATTTTTTATTATACATTTTGTTATATATATATATATATATATATATATATATATATATATATATATATATATATATAAAATAATATTATTATTATTATTATTGAAATAAAAATGTATAAATTTATATATTTATAATTGATACATTTTTTATTTAAATAAAAAAAGTATATATTTTAAATAAAAAATTTATCAATTTTATATATATATATATATATATACACACACACACATTTATAATTTTTTTTTTATAAATTTATATATACATTTATTTTTTATTACAAATATATTGATGTATTTTATTTTTATATTTATTTATTTTTAATAATATTTTATTTATTTGATAGATTTGTAATATTTCCCATCATATCGGTCCCCAGAACCAGATGTTCATTCACACAGAACAGTAGCTCCACCTCATAATGATTTAGACACTTTTATACTGAAGATTTCATGTTTAATTTATACTGAATAGCTTCATCACCAGCCGTATGTTTGATTTTCTACATGAAAAGACTTTTTTTTTAATTTTTTTTTTTTAAAAGCTTTCAGAATGTCCTGCCACATTTCATGTCATTTCTCATCTTAAAGTTAAGAGAAATGAGTTTAAGCAAACACCTGTCAGCGAATGTAGTGTGTCTCTGTAACGTCTCGCTCTCTTCTCACTTCACGCTCACACAGAGGACGCCGAGGAAGGTGAGACGTGACCTCTGCCCTCTAGTGGCCTCTGACCTCTTCATTCAAATCACACGCGTGTGTGTGCGCGGTACTAACACTCATCCCTCGTTTTAGGTCTTTTCCAAACTTTTTGAAGTTGCCAGGAGCAAAGTGACGCTGGGCGCCCTGATGCCGACACAGCGACAGAGACTGTCATCGAACAACAACGTCAAGAAGAGGAACTAGCCGTTTTAGCAGCGTCACGCTCCAGCTGAAGAAACCAAGTGCGCCGTGAACGCAGGTCGGCACGTTCACCCTCTTCTGTCCCACTCGGATGGAGGATTCTGGGGGTTTCACGGGGTCTTTCACCAGGTTTCCTCTTTCTCATGTCATTCCCATGCTGTCCGTCTCGTCTGTCCCGTATGTGTTCATGGAGAAGCGTTCGGCCTCCATCAGTCCTCCGGAAGACCTCGAGCAGTGTTACCGGTAGAGGACCTAGTTGAGAACGCTGAACTGTACCAATGATTTCTGTCTCTCTGCTGTACAGATGAACTTCCTCGGCTTCGATCATTCCATCCAGATGTGTTTTCCTGTACAGATTAGGTTTTTAAACTGGTCACGTGTAGGGCATGTTGTATGAGATCTGTGTGTAACTC
The DNA here is from genome assembly GCA_039654765.1 of Mylopharyngodon piceus. Classification (NCBI taxonomy): domain Eukaryota; kingdom Metazoa; phylum Chordata; class Actinopteri; order Cypriniformes; family Xenocyprididae; genus Mylopharyngodon; species Mylopharyngodon piceus. Next base: position 709,004 of record CM077452.1, on the reverse strand, counting down.
CAGGTTTTCTACACTCTTCTTTTGTAGCAGGACAAACGATGGTTTCATGTTTATCTGCAGGAATGCTTCTGTGATTCGTGTCCATGTTGGAGAGAAACACACACACACACGCTTAGTTTTATACAATCTTCATTCATGTCATCTGCCTTGAGCATTACGATTCCGGAATGTTTCATTCTTTTTCATTTATAATTGTTTCTTTAATTTATTTTTCAATTTGATTAAAATGAATCACTGTATATTTATGTGTGGATTGTTTGTGTTTGTTCATGAGAGTGACTTGAGGACAGTGTAAATGTTTTAATAAACTGGACCCTTTATTTTATTTATTTTTTTTTTTGAGGAAGATATCAGATTATTTCAATTATAAATCTATTATCTAAATTTGTTTTTAAGTTACATTATTATATATATTTTTTTCTACTCACTATAGTAATGTGCTTTTTAAAGGGATAGTTCACCCCAAAATGAAAATTCTGTCATCATTTACTCATGATGTCATTACAAACCTGCATGACTTTCGTTTAACTTCGAAACACAAATGAAGGTATTTTTGATGAAATCTGACAGATTTCTGTCCCTCCATTGACAGCTACGTGACCACTTTGCCACTTCAAAAAGTTCATAAAGAGATTATAAAACTAATCCATATGAATTGAGCAGTTTAGTGCAAATTTTCTGAAGAGACTCGATCGCTTTATATGATGAACAGATTGAATTTAGGCTCGTTTGGAACGACATGAGTCATTTTATCAACAATTTTTTTCATTTTTGGGTGAACTATCCCTTTAAATGTATTATTTTTATTCATTTACTTTTAATCTATTTTTTTTCTGCTTGACTTTTTTCGCTGTTTTGAATTGGAAATATTTGCGTAATTATTTGCATGATTCATTTAATTCATAAATGAATTTAACAAGACATGAAACACCCCAGCTATGTTCCAAGAACGTTTTGCTAACATTCCCATTAAGTTATGATAATATTATTTTGGTATTATCTCTGAACGTTCAGTTTAAGTGTTTTAAAAATGTTTTTTTCTTGGTTGATGATGAGAGATGATATTTATTCAACCCCAATGTTGCATATGTGGACCACATTTACTGCAAATTCAAATATATATATTTTTCCTACAGGCAGAAACGCTCTGGAAATCAAAGAGAATGTGGAGATTTTAATTAAAACACCAAACAGATAACATTAATGGAAATGATTTAAAAGTATACGATGTAACTTTTTTTTTTTGGTCAAAATAATATTTAAATAATGATCATTAATCCTTCTACCAAAATGTGTTTTTGTCTTACCTGATTCACTGTGGTAAGCGTATTACAAGCGTTTATATTTTTGACCTGTCGGGATGGTTTTGGCGGGAAATTGCACTGTGCATGTCTTGTCATATCCATAGAGAAAAGTTGCTCCGGCTGCTTTGATACGTGTCTGGTGTGGGAGTGGCAGGTTAGTTGTCTCAATGAGCAAGAAAGGTTGACATGGAGTCGCTAAATCTCCAGGGAATCACGCCGAACAGAGGAGAGTCTGCTGGCAAAAAGAGAGCGCGACAGAGCTCGTAATAAAACAAGAATCAACATCGGCTCGGCTTTTCGGAGATTGTGAGAACTGAGGGATCTGAAATGTTGTTAAAGCAAGGCGGATATGATGGTGTTTTTATTACTCAACAGGTGAGTAAGGTGTTTTATTGAACAGATAAACTGTCATATGTAGTTCACTGCAAAGCATTATCTATTGTGAAGCTCATTTCATTATGGTTGTGCTGGAGTTTATTTTCAAGGAAGTACCATGTCTATTAATGGGTGAAGCTACAGTAAGGTCTTCAGCTAGTCACATTAAGATCCTTTCCATCTAAACTTACATCTCTTAAGCCAGTAGTGAATGTTTTATGAGCAGAAGGATAATCATATTCATCCGCACAGTCACGCAGAGCCGAAGCACAACCAAAACAATGTTCTTCCGCAAAATGCTAGAGCCAAAATGTATTGAATTACATTGTCAATAATCAGTCGAGTGCACAAAAAGTCACAAATGATAATTACATTAAGATGGCTGACTATAATAAACATAAGTTCACTTGGAAAGAATGATAACTTTCAAAATCTTTCCCACTTAGAGATTACATAATAAAAGTCACTAGAACTTTAGCCTTTAGTATGTCATTAAAAAATCCAATAGACAAGTTTGTTTTCAATCTTTTAGATGCCACAGGCCCCCACATAAAATATTTTATAAACACCCAATTTATACACTGAAAAATAAATTTTGTAAATCTAAAATTAGTTTCTATTAAGTTGCATTATATTGTTTTCTACTGTACTTTTAAACGTTTTTATTTAATTTTAATATTTTAATATTTATTTTAATCTAATAGATTAATTATTTTTTATTTTACACACAATCATAGTATAATCACATTTTTACTTATTTATTTTAAGCTTATTTATTTTATAAACTCCCGGTCTAAATAAAAGCCTTCCTCTTTTAATTAATGTGGCCAGAAGAGGACGCTGTCACACCTCAAGTGCTAAACTATATTAGCCTAACCATTATTTATGCTGCCATTTTTCCCCTCTAAGCACACCTTTTCACTGTTTCTGGAAACATGATCCATCGGCAAGCTTATAAGATCATCCACACTGACCTTAAACAACAGAAACCAATGCTTTAGGAGATTTGATAATCACACATTTTCCGTGAAAGTTAAAGCCACAGGTAGGATGTTATACAGTCTGTTTACATACATATACAAATCAGAAAATTATTATTTTTTTTTATTACTTCAGTTTTCATTTCTTAAAATTAACTTATTTCTTCCTTTGTACTCTTAATTTAGTGTCTTATTCTTTTTTATTTCTTCATTTTCATCTTGTTCTACCCATTTTTCACATTCTCATTTTATATTCTTTAATACATCTGGACACAAAAGTGTGAAAATATCCAAACATCAAGGAAATAAACAAATGGGTGAATATTTCTGCACATCATCAAAGGTAAATAAAGTGAATTTTGGTTGATTGGGATACTTTTTGTCATTGAGATGACTGGGGAAAAAGGGCCCCAATCAACCTGAATTATTGATTTATGGTCAGTTTACATCTCTTGTATTATATTGTGAAATATATTGAAATATATTGTATTATATTGTGTTTTTTGAATTGAAAGTATAGACTGAATCATTTGCTTGATTTAAGTAATTAATAACTGAATTTGACTAGAAACAAAAATATGTTCTAAAAATGTTTTACATGTATGTTATGAAAGTTATTTCTGAATGTTCCCTGAATGTTTAAAACATTTTAAAGGGTTTATATTTAGAATTCAGAAACCTGTGTTAGCTACACGGTGGCCATTAAGTGAACTGCAGCCAACAAAAGAGACTGAATGTGATTCGCGGCCCGATATACTCACAGCAAAGTCCTTTCTATGTTGTATGCAATTGTTTTGATAGAGGGAAACACGATACATTTCTAGTTTGAACATTATTTATTCTTCAGACATTCCCCTTTAAATTCAGTAAGTATCAGCTGTGTGCAAAGTGAACCACATTTGGTTATCGATCACTGAAAATGAATAAAATTCAACAAATTGAACATGGAGCTGCACTGAGATCCCCATATCTATGGTACTGAACCTTATAGAGCCTTGAAAATGAAGATTTGTTCTATGCAATTGAGCTGATAGAAAAACACAAGATACATTTCTAGTTTCAACATTATTTATTGTTCAGATATTCCTCTTTAAAAGATAAAAGTATCAGCTGTATGCAAAGTGAATCATATTTGGTTTTTGACCACTGAAAATGTGTGCAATTTACTCATTGAGCCGCATTAAGATTTCCATATCTCAGGGATTGAACCATCGAGGGCCTTTAAAATGAAGATACCAAAAGATTTTTTTGTTAAAAACCAAAATATAAAAGAATATTAAGATATCTTTAAAACTTTTTGAGTTACAGTCATGCAAACTTGGGGCAAAAAACACAAGAAGTGCTTTTTCCCCATTGTTGAACTGTCACCGTTGGCATATAATGAAACAAAGATTGCGAAAGTCAACAGATTTTACTAATAGACCTACCAATCTCTGTGTAAAAATAAAATAATGATGCTGCCATCTTTCTAAAGTCAGTATTACCCCCCTGTAAATTGGCTCCAAATCTCAGGTGAAAATGGTCATTTTGACCCCCTCTACAAAATAATTGATTATGCAGTAAATATAAACTATATTGCCAAAAGTATTGGGACACCCCTCCAAATCACACAGGAGATGCAGATTACTTGATCTTGACCCTTAAGAAACTTTAATGCTGTCACGTAACAATCTGCTTTAAAGTTAAAATTAAATGAATTGCTAATTACAACATTGAAATAAAAATGTAAAGCCTGCACAAATAGGAAATCGTGAATATAGCCTAAATAATGGGAGTCATGTAAAAAAACTGCACATTTCATTTATCTATTATAACTTTTATGTTCTTGGCTGTTTTCTTATAAAAGGTGCAGAAATTTGTCGAGTTTTTTGTCGGGTGTCTTTTTTAATTTTATGATGTCACTACGTTTCCATCCAATCGCTGCATTGCTGATCATGGTTTCGAGTATCAATACATCTGCCCTTTTTCGAGGAACACATGAACGCGCAATAATCGTAGATAATTTAATCTAGATATTTTAATCCAGTCCGCAAATTCGTTTGAAGAACCAAATTAGCCAGAGTTCAGTTATCACGATTAAAAGATCTGGCATCTGTCAAATCATCTCAGATGTATTAAGCGAGGTACGAAGAACGGACCCCAGGTGTTCCAATCACTTCCATGGCCACAGGTGTATAAAATCAAGCACCTAGGCATGCAGACTGCTTTTACAAAAAAGCCGACGATGCAGAACACAATGCGTTTACACTGGCACAACAAAATCCGTTTTTTTGCTCACATCTGACACAGATCGGAATTTGTTGCACACGTGTAAAAACACAAAAATCCGCACGAGATCCGATTTTTTCGCACCCGATCTGAGCCACTTCCAAATGTGGTTTTAAATCAGATACATATCCGATCTCTGGACATGCGACCTACGTCTAAACACGCATATCGGATTCCCATTGGAATTCGACACGTCTGCTTACTAAAAGGTAGCTTTAATGTTGTATTATGAAGCAGACGTGCCTGTATGCACTCGCACTAAAAATTCGCAGCTTTATTATTGAGGTAGAAACTTTATCTATTTTTTTCCTTGAAAGAAATTGCTCACTCGCGCACGCGCACACACACACACATTCAGCAGCTGAATTTCAACCTCTGCCCGGTTAATTTAAAATAGACCGCCGTGTGTGTTTTTTTAATTTTTATTTTTATTTTAATAGCCTAAACCAAAAGCTTCGCTTCACTTCAATTCACGCTGCAAAACATCCATGACACTGACAGCTGTTAACTTATCCATTCTGGCAGGTAAACATGATCACCCGACGTGAAATATATAAATAATTTTAATAGCACAGCCATTCAAAACCCGAGGGTCTACCATGTGCATGCAAAGCTATCAATGACAATCATTTTGTGCGGGAATTAATGTAAACACTGGCCAAAAATTGGATATGGTCAAAAGATCGGATCTGTGCATTAAGACTTGCAGTGTAAGTGCAGCCTGAGAAAACTTAGTCGGCCGACGAACAAAAACTGCCCGACGGCCGACCGTCGGCTTGGTGTGTTCCTGCCTTAAAGGGGGTGGTCTTGCCGTCATCTACCGGAACTCTCTATCTATCACTCAGCTGGATTTTCACATTCCTAAAGCCGGGTGCACACCGTGCGATTTTGGCCACGATTTGGTCGTCTGAGACAAATTTTGCAAATCCTAAAAGATTCCTATAATCCTAGCCTAAAATCTGTAGTCTTTGATCGCTAGTTTGACATGTTCACCGACAGCCGATTAATGACCGTTGCGATCAAATTTTACCTCCGACGAAATTCTGGCAGTGTCAGAAGATTTGGCACACAGTCCTGTAGTGTGACTTCTCCTACGACGAACGTCAAATTGTCTTCGTTTTTCAAGACAAGCCGTGATCAAAATTAACGCTAGAGATGTCTTTGTTAGCCACCATTTCAGTCCCGCGTGTAATGCAGCTCACAGTCACCGAACGTGTGTGGGTTGATGATGTAAAACTCTGGACAAGTTTTCAAGCGGGCGTCCGTTTTTAACGCGTCTTGACTGTCGTACAGTCTGACAAAAATGACAGCTGAGATCCCACAGTGTGACACGAGAATCATGTTCGTACAGTCTGACAAGCAACCATCGTAAAGGACTATTATAAATCGCACAGTGTGCACCCGGCTTAAGTCCTTTGAGTACATGGTTCTGAAAATTGGCTCAAGCTGTCCTCTTATAATTATCCTTATTTATAGGCAGCAAACTGAACTTTTCTCGGAACTTTGTGAACTATTAAAGGGGGGTATCACACACAGTTTGTCCCTCGGTAGAAATCGCGTTCCGGGGGGGAGAAATGGGAACGCGGGGGCACCGCGATGCGCACTTTCACTTTCGCGATCAAAGGGGCAGGGGCTCAAGCACTCCCCCCCAACTGGGGCGGAGCTAAAGAATGGCATCATTACCGAAATCCAGGGAACAAACAAACACACGTGCACAACTCCGTTGCTGCCTCGGAAAAACAAACTTCACCCACTGTTCCCTTAACGCTGGGTTATTTGGGAAGCTGAAAAAGGTAATCTTTCCCTCACATCAAAAACACACTACTTTGTTTACAGCAGTGGTTCCCAAAGTGAAAGTGACGATTCTCTCAGAGACGAATTTCAACATAATATGCTGATAACGGTATATAACTGTCTTAATTTATTCCGTTCCGTACATATAGTGAAACAAATGAGAAGAATAGTATTTTGTGTTAAACAGCTTGTTTTTTAAAGTCGGTGTTTGAAGTAAAGCTGCTCTTAATTTCCATTGATGACTGCAGTGTTAGGAAATATTATAGACTGTTAATAATTTTAATTATAGGCCTATAATTCATTGTATAATAGACCTAAAAATGTTTAAAACATTTTCACCGATGAGCTAATAGCCTAATCTTTTATTATCCTCACAGCACGTCAGTTATGCGGTGATGCGCTATGAAATTATTGCGGGGCAAATTTATTATAATATTAATTTAATAATGAAAGTAGCCTAACCTAATAGTAATAATAATAGACTAGAAGATTGTAACAGGCCTACATTAATTGGAAATGCCAAGTCCTCTTAATATTGCCAATATTTGATGCTTTTGACATATCTCTGGCTATCGTCGATACACGATCATCGTCTGTTGACGCAACCCGGGTTATCTCCCCCCAACACGCGGGGGCCCCGACAGGGTCGTAGCCATCATTTCAGAAGTGAGGGGGACAGAAATGGGTTTTTAACTGACCTTTGTCTAATTTATATATATATATTTAATCTCATCTCTTGCTTTTAATTTGAAAGCAATTTGTTTTTAATAAGAAATCAAATACACTGCTGAACAATAACCAATATCTAATATTTTCCCCTATATTTTTATGACAATTTTATGATTGGTTTATGTACTACAAACACTTGTGCATTAAGTCTTTATGGATTTTATACAATGTAATACAATACAATACAAAAAAGATCATAGAATAAGGCAGAAAATACAGTACCTATCAAAAGTTTGGAAACATTACAATTGTAATTGTACAATTGAAAATATCTCTTCTGCTCACTAAGGCTGGATTTATTTAATCAAAAAATGCAGTAAAAACAGTAATATTGTGAAATAGTATTACAATTTAAAACAGCTGTTTTCTATGTGAATATATTGTAAAATATAATTTATATCCAGTGATCAAAGCTGAATTTTCAGCATCATTACTCCAGTCTTCAGTGTCACATGATCCTTCAGAAATCATTCTAATATGATGATTTGCTGCTCAAGAAACATTTATGATTATTATCAGTGTTGAAAACAGTTGTGCTGCTTCATATTTTTGTGGAAACCATGATACCATTCAAACCTTTGTGGTAAGATAAAAAAAGAGTTATAAAAGACGCTGAATCATTAGTGCATGCTTTTATTACATGATGCCTCGACTACTGTAATGCTCTTTTTGCTGGATTACCATTCTCTCTTTTACAATACATTCAAAATTCTGCTGCAAGAATATTAACCCACACTAAACGATCTGCTCATATTACCCCTATCTTATTTAAACTCCATTGGCTCCCTGTGTCATCTCGATCACTTCGATCCTCAGGGAGTGAACTTCTTGCTGTACCTAGATTTCGGCTAGCTTCAATGGGCGGCAGGTCATTTTCCGTCATTGCACTGAAACTCTCTACCACTGGCACTGAGGACAATAACCTCACTCTCTGTATTTAAATCTTAAAACCTACTTGTTTACCCAATACTATCAGTCATAACATGTTCTTTAGACACTCTCCTCATCTTATACCAGCTGTAATTCTCTCTGAGTATTTTGCATCTACTATTCTTGTTTGTTACTTATTGACACTTGAATTGACTGTCTATTATGTTACTGCTTTTGTAAAGCGTCCTTGAGCCTGGGAAAAGCACTATATAAATTAAACATTATTATTATTATTATTATTATTATAGACAAGCCTGATATTCTGGTTTCATGTGGATAGATAGGGGGTTTAGGATAGAAACTCACTTGTTTCATTTCTGAGTATTAGAATCTCAAGCTGAAGTGTACTTGTATTCATCCGAGTACGTTTACTTTTTAAAATGGCTTTTATGTGATTTTATTAGTTATGCTATGGTTTGATTTTCTTTCCTTCCAGGTTTTTGTTTTGGAAAACAAAACAGAAGGGGTGTGGAAAAGATGGATCAAGGTAAAGTTTGCTGGCAGTTTGTTAAGCTGTCAACTTATCATTTGCTTTGTATTGATATAAACCATATAAATGCATTACTGTAAATAAAACTGTTTAGTCCTTTATCTTGTTCTCTACATCTACGAGCATACCTAAATGTATAGAGTTAGGCACTCTCTTCCAGAGCTTTTATTTTCTAGTTGGTTATCAGGTTTTTATATCACTCTGGAAACTTTGTGGTTTAGCATGCTGGATTTAACAGCTGTAGACACGACTGCGCAATGTGTCCAGAAAGTAAGAAAAACTACAGGAAATCTGATCTGACTGTTTAAATGCATTTCCAAAATCAGATTTAATTGGCTTTTTAAACCACATATGGACAGTTTGATGGTTTGTAAAATTTTTTTTAGTGTGTATTATTTATTTGAAACAAAGATGTTTACAATGCACTTTCTAAAGTGAATCCATAACTTGCATAAAACGCAACTTGCATGAGTCGCACTCAAAAATCAAAACGTTTATTTGTTAAAGTTTATTATACTACTAAAAATAACTTTTCAGTCTGAATCACTACTGAGGTTTTGATACTTTAATGTTGCTACTAAAATAATCAATAACAATAATAATCAGTTTGACTTTTCTTTTGTTTTTTTCTGACAGGACTAAGAGCCGTTGTTCTGGGGTGGCAGAAATCTGACAAAGCCTCGGTGATAAACAGGCTTTTAGGTGGTGAAGTTGAGTCTGACAAACATTTTGTGAAGTCTGTGAGGAAAGACGGTGAAGCGAATGAAAGGAAGATAACTCTGATTAACACTCCATGCTGGTGCGAAATACTTGGTTTGCAAGATTCACCAGAGGTTGTGAAACAGGAGCTGGTTTGCAGTGTCTTCCTGTGTCCACCGGGGCCTCATGTCTTTCTACTGGTCATTAATCTCAGTTTGCCTTTCACTGAAGAAAACAGACTCAGCATTGAGAAGCACTTTAGTCTGTTTGGTGAGAGGATCTGGAGACACACTATAGTGCTCTTTACACGAGCCGATTCACTGAAGGACAAAAACATTGAGCAGCACATAAAGAATCGAGATCTGCAGCAGATCATACAGAGATGTGGAGGAAGATATCACATCTTTGATTTCAAAAACAAAAGTGCTGGAGTTCAAGATCTGCTTGACAAGATTGATGATGTTGTGGCAACAAACCGTGGCAAGCATTTTGAAACACATGATGACATGCTACTGGAGATAAAGAGAAAGAGAGATGAAAACGAAGTAAGAGCAAAAGCCAGACAAAAAAAGTTGCAGGACAAAAGAAAACTGCTGAAAGAAATAGGTAAGTAAACCATAGAAATGTGCAGTACAAGTTAAATGTTTGAATACATTTGAGTGGATTTTTTTTTTGACATAACAGCTTCAAATTAGTTTTGTAGACAAATAGAAATTGAGTACAAATGCATTTATTAACAAAACTAAAGTTGTTTTTAAAAGTGTAGTTTTTAAAAATTTTGAAGGAGGAACGTGTGTGATGAGCACTTGATGATGCTTCAAAAAATTAAATTATTTTTTTAAGTTGGTTGAAATTACATGTTTATGCATTTCCCAGATGCAGTTCATGCATTCCCTGGGAATCAATAACTTGACTTTGGTGTTGCTAGCTCAATTGTAGGAGTTTATACAAATGAATTTGTGTATCATGTTCAGTCATTACATCATTTTCAGACTTCCACTTTTGTTATTTAAAAGTTGACAATCATCATTTTAATATTATCAGTCTTACACATCGAAAATATGCCAGAATAAAGAGTCGATTTCAAGAATGAGCACATTTCAAACATGCAAATAAGTACTGTTTTTCTAAAAAAGCCTAATTAAATCCTGACATTTTTTTTGTTTTCTTCAAGAAGCTGGGGCTCTGTTCTCAGAAACAAGGATTGTACTGCTTGGTTGGATCCTTTCTGGGAAGAGTTCAACCATACACACTATCTTCAGTAATGAAAAAGTTAAAAAAGAAGGGACAGAAAAGTGCCCAAAATATTCAAGTGATGTAAATGGCAGAAAAATAACTGTGTTGGACACCCCAGGCTGGTGGAAGTATTTCTCATCTAAATTCAACCCAAAGTTTGCACAGGCTGCAATCCTGGAGAGCATCGGCCAATCACAACATATGCAATTTCCTCACGCCATGATCTTGGTGATTCCTGTTGACACTTCATTCAAGATTGAACAGAAATGTATCATTGAAGAGTATATGGCCATTCTTGGAGAAGACGTCTGGAGACACACCATAGTTCTGTTCACATGGGGTGACAGGTTTCCAGATGTTTCAATCGAGCAGCACATTGAGAGTGAAGGTGACGCCCTCCAGTGGCTGATTGAGAAATGCAGGAACAGATATCACGTCTTTGACAACACAGACAAGAAGAACAGAGATCAAGTCACAGAGCTGCTCCAGAAGATCGATGAGATGGTGGCAGAAAACAGTCTGTTCTGTCTCAAAACTCAATGTGCTGCAGAAGTGAAAGTCCACGAGACGGATACACAACAAGACGAGGAAATAATTCTGAATGCTGATGTTGAGAAATTAATAAACCAGGAGTTGAACAAAAGGTGTAATGCGATCAAAAGGAAGATAAAGGAATTAGGAATGGATTTACCTGGATATAGAGATGAAGAGTCAGACGCTGGTATAGAAGTGAAAAGTGACAGTAGCATGACAGACACTCCAGATTGTAAGTTGGCACTTCTGTCTAATTTCAATACCCATAATATATCTGCATGCAGCAATTACAGGGCTAAGCACAATACACCTTCTTTACATTGAGCTCATTACTTTAACAATAATTGACCTTAGTCAGGGTATCTCTGTATTTAATTTCTGACAGGAATAAAAACAGGGCAGAAGTACAGTTTATTCAATGAATTATACTGTATGTTGCTAATTATAAAACAGTTTTGAAACTTGTGAATTGTGAAAATTACAGTGCAGTGCATGCCATTGTAAAGACTGTATCTATCCCTCAAAGCCTCATTTTCATTTGTGTAAATTTCAGTGTGACATCTACAGTTTTACTCAGCTACTGATAGTTTTTTCTTAAGTTAAACATATTTTAACATATAATCATATTGTAATTTAGTACTTAATTTACTACATTCTGCTTCTCAGAGGACATCTTAAAACGGTCACTTAATGTCATAAGTTGTATTTGAGCACTCTTTCTGTGCCATTTTCCTCTTTCAGTTGCGGCTGATGAAAAACTCAAGGAGCTGATAAAGAGAGAAGGAAGCAGATTTGAAGCAATTATAATGGATGGACTCTTGCAGAATCATGGTGAGTTATTTAGCTTTACAAAAAATATATCACCTAAAGCAAATATTTTTCCTAATTTGTATATAGGCCTAATGTAAAATTGTATGTGCTGAACCAGTTTATCTCCTGCCAAAATTATGTTTTCTGTCCCTTACATTGTCATTTTCATAACACCTACAGATGTAAACATGAGACAAAGTTCAAATGAAAAGGTGTCGATGTGGCTTCAAAAAAGTGAGGAACACTGAAACATCAAGATATGAAACAAGCTCCGCAGATCAACACAATCCAGAGACGTCAGATGATGCATCCGAACTTCAGATTCATTCACATTAGCAATAGTCCGAATAGAAAAGAAAAAAATTATGCATGCTGTTTGCAACAGTTTGCAGAGTAAAACTTACACTTCTTAAAAATCATTTTACAATTTATTTGGTAATTATGTGTTAAAAATGTGTGATAATATTTCTAATTAACACTCAGAATTGTATCTCAATAGCCTGCATTTAATCATAATTTGAAGTAATTTTAGAGTTATGATTTAGTCCAGTACAGTAACATGTATCCTTTGATTTTGTATCCCTACTGTAATCTTTGAATTAATAAATACCTGTATCAGTAAAACTTCTATCAGAGATATTTACTAAAACATTTATGTTCACATGCTTTCTTTACAAACACCGCTGTTTGGGTTATTTTCTGTTACGGGAATCGCACTGTAGGTTATTAAAGAAATACTTTAATGAACATTCTGCTACAATTTTACAATTATTTGTTCCTTATTCTTCCTACATTTTAGATGAATATCTAATTTAATGTATAAACTATTGCAGTGACTAAAAAGTTCAACATACACTTATTATATATACTATAATTTACTAATGCATCTCATTTTGTTTGCAAAATCATGTATTATCAGAAGAGTAAGGTTTTGTTCTCTGTTGTACTTTATTATGCTTCTTTAACATTTTACGTGATTGTATTTTATCAGGTTAAAAAATAAATAAATCATTAAGCTTTCACAAAGTCTGCTGTCTATGTTTATACATCACATAAGGTTGGTTGTCAGTGACATCCTATTACTTTTCCTTTTTTTTTTTTTTGGTCAGTTTGTATGAGAATAACAGTCATGGTCTGTGCATGTGTATAGAAAACAGCTATACGTGAAGATAGGGGAAAAAATCAGGGCACACAGGAATATAATTTTCATTTTTTAGAGGAACTATTCCTTTTGAAAGGACTGATACTGAATGTAAATAAACTGAGTTATCTTCTCTCTTATAATAATAATAACCATACATGTTTCTTGAGCAGCAAATCATCATATTAGAATGATTTCTGAAGGATCATGTGACACTGAAGACTGGAGTAATGATGCTGAAAATTCAGCTTTGATCACAGGAATAAATTACATTTTACAATATATTCACATAGAAAACAGCTGTTTTAAATTGGAATAATATTTTACAATTTGAGCAGAAGAAACTTCTTTCAAAAGCATTAAAAAAACTTACCAACCACAAACGTTTGATTGGTGGTTGATATTGAAATATCATTATCATTAGTTTCCAAGGAACAAAAAAAGCCATGTGAACAGAAATTACATTTAATAAACACTTGATCTGGAAGGCCGAAAACAAATCATAGCATCCTTACGTTTGTGTTACACTAATTTTTACGTCAGCGCCGCTCCACTTTGACCTGTGAAGTGTCAGAAGTTTGCGCGTGACGTCATCTGTCTTTGTCCAGCAGCAGGAGCCGCTAACGCTGTAGAAATGAATCCCGAATAACACAGAATGGGAAGCCAGCGATATTCCAGACAGTGATTCCTTACAGACTCATCAGTATATGTGAAGATGTGCGATCTGAGCTCAGCGCTCATTAAAGAGGGCTGGTGAGTCATTACTGAGTGCTAACGGCTAATGTGTTTAGCATGCTAATGATGCTAACTCATGTTTACATTCATTTACTCACTCCGTTTTACTTTTATCGTGACTTTATAAGTTCATTTAACAACGTATAGTTTATATCACTTCATTAGTTTATTTCTTTGTCTCCGGCTTTTGGTCGGTTGGGTGCAGATAGCGATTAAATCATTAGCACGATATTCAACATTTATTAACTGCTACCAGTAAATTATTAATAATTATATTATATATATGTCATGTCTGATGTTTTAATAATCAGCTGCGGAAGTTTCTAAGTGATACCCTTTTAATCAGTCTGGACTGTCATTTCAAGTTTCACAATCTCCATTAATTAAACGTCTTAAGAACAATTAACAGCATCTTCCGGTGTTTGAAGGGTTGATATTTATTTATGTGTGTTCAGATCTTGAGTTCAGTTCCTCTAGATTTCACACTTGACTGTACAGATTGAGTGTTATATTGAAGTACTATGGTATCCAGTGCTAATACCATGGTACTTTGATGCATTGCATTTATATTACCATGGTAAAACTCATGCCGTTTAAAGATATGTATTGTGATTGAAATCTACAGATGCAAATAAATAAAGTGCAATAAAATAAACTCATAAATGTGTATTTTAGATTATCTTTCAAAAGTCAAGTTATGGAAGCACAATATAGTGACCAGTGCATGAAATATATGCTTTAAAATATATGATATTGTCATAGTAATTTTTTTGTTAGTGACATATGATGATGTACATGTCATCTGGATTACGTAATCAGATTCCAAAAATGTAGTACTTGTATAATTAGATTATATTATGTTTTAAAATGCTCATAATCAGATTACTGTTACTTTTTTATGAATTACGTGATTACATGTTGTTGATGGAAAATGTTTTCTTTCTCATTGTTTTTTAATTTATTTTATTTTAAATATCAATATGGTATACAATAATCCCATTGAAATCTAAGTGAAAAACGAGTTCTGTTACGATTTAAAAGTAATCAAAAAGTAGTCAGAATTAGGGTTGCAACGGGGCGAAAAGTTTCCGGAAACTTAACAGGAATTTAACGGAATTAATTGGAAATTTTTGGGAAATTTATATAAAATGTATCATATATATATATATATATATACAAACATAAATATAAACATTTTGTTTGGTCATCATAACATGAAATAACATAGTTATTTCTTTTTTGCATCCAATTAATTCTAATTTAGTAAATATGTAAAATAAATACATTTTTATTGTAGCAATTGTTATTTATATCACTGTCACATGATCCTTCAGAAATCATTCTAATATGCTGATTTGATAATGAATTATCAATGTTGGAAACAGTTGTGCTGCTTAATATTTTTTTGGAACCTGTGACACTTTTTTCAGGATTCATCGATGAATAAAAAGTTAAAAAAGAACAGCATTTATTCAAAATAGAAATCTTTAATATCACTTTTTATCAGTTTCACTCATCCTTGCTGAATAAAAGTATTAATTTCTTTCAAAACAAAAGAAAGATAAAAATTACCCCAAAACTTTGAACGGTAGTAAATATTGTTACAAAATATTTCTATTTTAAATTAATTTTTTACTTTTTATTCATCAAAGAATCCTAAAAAAAGTATCACAGGTTATAAAAAATATTAAGCAAATGTTTCCAACATTGATAATTAAGTATCAAATCAGCATATTAGAATGACTTCTGAAGGATCATGTGACACTGAAGACTGGAGTAATGATGCTGAAAATTCAGCTTTGCGTCACAGAAATAAATGACATTTTAATGTATATTAAAATAGAAAACCCAATTTTTTAAAATTGTAATAATTCCCATATATTCCCGTTAATTCCCATGGAAAGTTTCCAGCCTTGAAATTTCCCAGAATTTTGCAACCCTTGTCAGAATACAGGTTTAGAGTCTGTTGCATTTGCACGACAAAACTTTTGCTCTAAAGCGACACTTCTCCTCACAGGTACCTTACAGATGAAGGAATAGAGGAGTGTAAAAGTTCTTCAGAGAAGGAGAAAACATCATTGACTGACATCATCCAAGTAGCGTTAAATGTAAGTGCTTTTACCTTTACCTCGTTTCCTCTTATATTTGACATTTATATTCAAAAGTATCACATTTATAAACCAGTTTCTTACCCATGTAATCTGTCTTTGTCTATTTGTGACCATGTATATTTGGGTTTCGGCTCTCCATAGAAGCCGCCACACCTTGATTAACAACACAAATAATACTATTATATAATCCACAGAATGATCTGAGACCCATAGGAAAGAGCTTTCTGCCGGCAGACATCAACAGTGGCCGAATAGAAAAGGTATTAAAGTTAACGGACTTGACTTATGTTGATCATTAGAATATTTATAGGATTTTGACATTGGATTTAAAGGATTAGTTCACTTCTGAATGAAATTTTCCTGATAATTTACTCACCCCCATGTCATCCAAGTTGTTCATGTCTTTCTTTCTTCAGTCGAAAAGAAATTAAGGTTTTTGAGGAAAACATTCCAGGATTTTTCTCCATATAGTGGACTTTACTGGGGTTCAATGGGTTGAAGGTCCAAATGTCAGTTTCAGTGCAGCTTCAAAGAGCTCTACATGATCCCAGACGAGGAATAAGAGTCTTATCTAGCGAAACGATCGGCCATTTTCTAAAAAAAATAAAAATTAAATACTTTTTAACCACAAATGCTCGTCTTGCACTGCTCTGTGATGCGCCACACGTTACGTAATCACGTTGGAAAGGTCACGCGTGACGTAGGTGGAGAAAATGAGATGGAGTTTTTCGCCCTACTGCGGTGCTTCCACCTACGTCACAAGTGACCTTTCAATGTAATGTGTGGAGCATCACAGAGCAGTACAAGACGAGCATTTGTGGTTAAAATGTATATAATTTTTATTTTTTTTAGAAAATGACTGATCGTTTCTCTAGATAAGACCCTTATTCCTCGTCTGGGATCGTGTAGAGCTCTTTGAAGCTGCACTGAAACTGACATTTGGACCTTCAACCCGTTGAACCCCAATGAAGTCCACTATATGGAGAAAAATCCTGGAATGTTTTCCTTAAAAACCTTAATTTCTTTTCGACTGAAGAAAGAAAGACCTAAACATCTTGGATGACATGAGGGTGAGTAAATTATCAGGAAATTTTCATTCAGAAGTGAACTAATCCTTTAAGCTGAAATCCAAAATAATGCATAGATGACACTGTCCAGCTAATAAATACATGCACTTGCTAATGCTACCCACAAGATGGCGCTGTTATTAAAGAGAACATTAGCAGGACACAGTGGGAGAATAGATGTTAGAGCAGAGGTGAATATAAGGTAAAAGAACATTTGTTTGTCCAAAAGGACATATTACTGCTAAATAATGACTGTGATCTGGTTTCTGAGAGCTGCCTTTTTCCTGTAACAACAATTTAAACCCATTTGATGCATTACATCCATTTTAGCTTGGTGTTTTATCTGTGTGTATGATGCAAAATCATATTTCTCCCACAGTTGGAGGGTCCGTGTGTCCTTCAGGTGCAGAAGATTCGTAATGTCGCCGCTCCGAAAGACCACGAGGAGTCGCAGGCGTCACCCAGAATGCTGCGAGTGCAGATGACGGACGGACACACCTTGTGCACTGGCCTTGAGTTTAAACATCTGTCCAAAATCAGGTAAAGCCTGTGTGTCTATGGATATTTGCACTTTTCTTTCTTCATTTTTTAATGAATCCTTGCTGAATAAAAGTATTCAGAAGAAATCTTGCTTACCCCAAACGTTTGAACGCTAGTGCGTAGTGCATTCTGCTTATTATTTAAAAGTAGTGTGTGAAACAGTACGCTGCGTTGTTGTTACATGACCCTATTATGTTGCATGTTTAATTTAGCGAGTGGCGTCGTTATCATCTCGTAAATTAATACTGTTTTTTTATTTAAAGTTGTGTAAATGTGTCTCTTGGCGGTCTCATCAAAATAGAGAATGAGATGTTAAAAATGCCTTCTGATGTTACCCAAGTTTAATTCCTCACACAGGTAATGCAATATCAAGTGCATTGCATTGTGGGATACTGTATTCCATGTAATTCCAGTGCACATTTTGGCAAATGCAGTAGGTTATCTGGATATTTCATGCATACAGGAAGTATGCTAACTATGTACACTACATACTTGAGAAATATTTTTAGTATGTAATCTGTGGCCACAGAGTTCTGTAGAAAGTTCTGCACATTCCCTGGTTTATTAGATATTTGATCAAGCTTATTGATTTCAAGCATGACATTAAAACATCAAGATTTGGCTGTGTTATAAACTTCACAGAATTTTACTCACTTTTTGTGAACAAATGGCTGTAAACTCTAGTACCTCAAATATTTAATTGAAGCTCATCTAGGCGTTATTTAATGAAATAATGTCTCGCTCTGTCAGACACAGTGATGTGGCCCATAATGAGGCCAAAAACCCACCGTTTGATTAAACGTAGCTCTTAATATGATAAGAGGTTCTGTAATTGCCTCGAGTCAGACGAAAGACGTTTTGATGTAGTGGAGAGCTGCATAAAAAAGGCTTTTCTGCTGCAGACACTATGAATTGATGTTCACGGTACTACAGAGTCATTCAGGGTCATGTCATTGCGTTGCTTTTGATGTTACTTAGGGCTCATTTTCTCTTGCACTCAATGAACCTAAAACATTAATGTCATTTTGAAATGCGGAAAAATAGCGTGTTTGTGCATGCCAAGAATGTGTCACTTTTGTTGCATTGCTTTAGAATGCTTTTTGTAAAGGTGCACTAGCGGTTAAACAAACAAAAGTGCATGCATTTTGCGGAAGAACTTTGTTCTGCGTGACTGTGTATTGTTATCCTACTGATCATAAATCATTCACTACTAGTCTTAAAGAGATAGTTCACCCAAAAATGAACATTATCCCATGATTTACTCACCCTCAAGCCATCCTAGGTGTATATGACTATTTTCTTTCTGATGAACACAATCGGAGATATATTTAAAAATATCCTGGCTCTTCCAAGCTTTATAATGGTAGTGAATGGGGGGTGAGATTTTGAAGCCCAAAAAAGTGCATCCATCCATCATAAAAGATATCCACACAGCTCCAAGGGGTTAATAAACGGAGAAGCGATGAGTTTTTGTAAGAAAAATATCCATATTTAAAACTTTATTAACTAAAATAACTAGCTCCCGGCAGACGACCGTACGCATACTGCGCAAGTTGACTTGCGTCACAAGAGTGACCTCTGACGCGATGTATGACGCATGATGTAGGAGTATCGTAAGCCTAGACGCCTCTCAAACAAATGTGGGCGAGGGCGCCTATCGAATGCAAAGGGGGCTCTTGCAAGCACCCTTCTGAGACCTAAAATTGACAAATGGGACACCCTACGGACACGCGCACGCGGCAGCCATTTTAAGTCCACAAGATCGAAAGTGCTGTGAACTATGCCATTTGCGATAGGCCCTTAGACTTCTAATTCGTGACTGGTGTTTTGTTTTGCTCTATCTTCTGCGCTTCCGTGTTTGTCATTACGTCATGTGTTGGGTCAAGGGTTACTCTTCCGTCGCATATCAATGCGTATGGCTGTCTGCCGGAAGCTAGTTATTATAGTTAATAAAGTTTTAAATATAGATATTTTTCTTACAAAAACCCATCGCTTTGCTTCAGAAGGCCTTTATTAACCCCCTGGAGTCGTGTGGATCACTTTTATGATGGATGGATGCACTTTTTTGGCCTTCAAAATCTCGCCCCTCATTCACTCCCATTATAAAGCCTGGAAGAGCCAGGATATTTTTAAATATATCTCCGATTGTGTTCGTCTGAAAGAAGATAGTCATATACACCTAGGATGGCTTGAGGGGGAGTAAATTATGGGATACTTTTCATTTTTGGGTGAACTGTCCCTTTAAGGGATATAGCCAGTTTAGATGGAAAGGATGAAGACGTTACTGTAGCTTTACCCATTAATAGACACGGTATTTCCTTGAAAATAAATTCCTGCACAGCGCTGGAACAACCATAATGAAATGAGCTTCACAATAGATAATGCTTTGCAGTGAACTACATATGACAGTTTATCTGTTCAATAAAACACCTTACTCACCTGTTGAGTAATAAAAACACCATCATCTCCGCGTCGCTTTTACAACATTTCAAATCCTTCAATTCCCGCCATCTTCCGAAAGCCAAGCCGATGTTGATTCTTGTTTTATTACGAGCTCTGTCGCGTTCTCCTTTCGCCAGCAGACTCTCCTCTGTTCGCCGTTTGTTTAAAACCGGTGATTCCCCGGAGGTTGGAGATTTAGCTTCTCCATGTCAACCTTTCTCACTCGTTGTGACGACTAACATATGCCACTCCCACACCAGACAACGTCTAAGTAGGCGGAGCAACTTTTCTCTATTCTAGATATGGCGAGACACACAGGGGCAAGTGACGTATGCACGCAATTTCCTGCCAAAACCATCCTGAAAGGTCTAAAATATATAAACACTTCTAACAGGCTTACCGTATTGAATCAGGGTAAGACAAAAACACATTTTGGATGAAGGATTGATGATGTATTGACTTTATTATTTAAATTTTGTTAATTTTAAACAAGGAAAAGTTACATAGTGCACCTTTAATGAACGTGTCAAATGCATAAAACAAATTTCACAAATACTTTAATAATAAAGAAACAGCAAGTAACACATTGAATTAAATGTGAAATTTTAAAGTGGAAAGACTTAAATAGTATTTTCTTGTAAAACATATATATTTGTTTTTGAAAATTATTGTATATTTTTTTTTTTACACAAATTTAAAGTGTAATTTGGACTCAAACACACTTTCAGTCCAAGAAATCTGACACTGTGTAATCTTGTAAAGCCACTTCAAATTCAAATGACCTTTTCTGTCCTTTTCTTGTACTCCCCTTCCTTTAACCCCAGTTTCAGACATTCTAATTGGCTCAAACCCCACCAATCCTATGTCTCCATTACCGCTCTGCCGTCGCGATGGCTGTCGGCCAGCAGCTACAGGTGGAGACTGTGTTGTTGTGCCGTTTGAAGAACAGAGTGCTCTTTATTCATCTGCTCCTTCGCTCGCTCTCTCTCCACATCCATCCCTGTCGCTAACATACAGAATGAAACTGTCCACTGTTCATTTGAACTCAAAGCCTCCTTCATTCAGTCGCAGAATTACAAACACGAAATGGACATACATTATTGCAACATGTATATGATGGCATTGCACACTTGTGAACTGTAGTTTGGCTTTGGTTATTTGCATTATGCTTAATGCATAAAAATAATTAACCCCCTGTGGTGCAAATCAACTTTTTAATGTTGTTTATATGTCTATGTGGTGTTTTGAATATACTTGAAGACAAATCATGTGCAAATTGACACCATTGCTGAGTATTTTCTCTTTAAAACTGCAGTGAATCAAAAACCCCGCCCCCGTTTCCTACTGTCACAAACATGTGACCAATCCCGTCACGTGTGGGCGGGGCTTTTCTCCACTGACTTTCTATGATGTTCAATGCTGATTTTTTTTTGGAGGCAGCTGTCTGACTCTGAGATGGTGAACGGGAACATTATTAGCTGTTTGATAACGTAGTCATGCCAAACGCTAATCATATTAATTAAAGACAAGCGATGTATAAAACGCATCATCATTCTGATACATGGACGAGTCTGTATAATTCACTCTTCCTCTTCTTCTTCTGAATCAGTTTCTGCTTCACACATATATGGCTGAATTAAACCAGTATTTCCACTTGCATCATGTAGCGTTGACTACAGTTGAGCGAGTGGATCAGGTAATCCGACCTGCTGTGATTGAGCGGAGGCGGGGCTTATTTGCATATTCATGAAGCAAGGGTGTCGAGTTACATTCAAGATATTTTAAGGCATGAAGAAATTATTTTCACAGGAAAAAACATGTAAATATGTCATTTTGATAATCAAAGATGAATTTTAAGGGACAATGACTGAAGGGGAATTTTTTTTTTTAATTAAAATAATTTGAAAAAATTGAATCTTTCCGCTAAATGCATAAATTTTTCAGTTCAGTTTGGTGTTGCTCGTTTCAAATAAATACTTCACTTTCAAATGAAAGTGGGGATGTTTGAGCGAAAAGAAGCATTGTACTGGAACAAACAGTGTTTTGTCTGCCGGCTCTAGGGGGTTCGTATCAGCTCCTGCATCCCTTTGAGTTTCGTGCCGACGGACTGGTCAGGAAAGTCTGTAATTGCAGTCGTCACGTCACACGTTGGCAGCGTTTGTCCTGTCAAACTCCCCGGGCTCTTCTAATGAGAGGACCAGGGAAAGTTCGACTCTAACCGCTGAGTTTATTTGCCGTGTAGGAGAGCAGGGAGGTGTGCATGTGATGTATTTTTAGCAGGAGCTTCTTCTGCAGTGCAGAGAGTTGCATTAACATTTGATCAGGGTGCAGGCAGGGGGACACATTTGAGGAAATAAGCCTGTTTTTGGAAAATTCACTGCTCCACTTCTCTCCTCGGGGTATTAGAGTGTTTGTGAGGGGAAAATGGAGTTTCTGACTCTTCCTCTCTCTCAATCCATCCCTTCTCCCCCCTTTAATCTTTAATTAAAGTCAAACAGCCAGTTCTTAATCCCAACTTGCAGCAAATGCCCCACACTTACTAAAGCTGAAACACATCAGAGAAAAAAAAACCCTGATTGACAACCAGGAAATAGAAGCAAGTAAAGCAGAGAAGTGCAATTATGAATTTTAAATTCTCTAGCCACCACTTTTTGGAAAGTCATTGCAGACACCAAATAAGGAAAATCGACCCATTTTTTGGGTCTCTTAAGAAATCCCTGGGTCATAAAATACAGAAATTATATTTTCATGAAGAAAATTGTACTTATCATTAAGACTGTGACATTATCTTCATTAAAAATATGCACTTTCCTCCCAAATTCTTATTTTGATGAGAAAAAAACCTGTAATGCACTAATGAGAAATTTGTGGTTAGTGTGGAAAATGTTTATCAGATCTTAATGGTTGTAAAAATACTAGACATTTTTTATTTGTTTAAAATATAATTTCAATTTTTTTTTTCTTTCAGTTTTAGGGTGAAATATGACCTGGAAAGTAGGGATTTTTTTGTTTTATAATTGTTACATAAAAAATCTGTTTTAAATAAATGCTGTTCTTTCAAACTTTTTATTCATCACAAAAATCTGAAGCAGCACAACTGTTTTCAACATTGATAATCAGAAATGTTTCTTGAGCAGCAAATCATCATATTAGAATGATTTGTGAAGGATCATGTGACACTGAAGACTGGAGTAATGATGCTGAAAATTCAGCTTTGATCACAGGAATAAATTACACTTTACTATATATTCACATAGAAAACAGCTGTTTTAAATTATAATAATATTTCGTAATTTTTACTGTATTTTTGATCAAATAAATGCAGCCTTGGTGAGCAGAAGAGACTTCTTTCTAAAACATTAAAAAATCTTACCAACCTCACTGAGTTTATTTAAACAGAAGTGATTGATTTACCACTGCTGTTGGTCAATCTGTTGATCGATCCACTTTAATTTGATTTCTGCTCCACTTTCAGTCTGAACACTCCACCTGGAACCAAAGTGAAGCTTCTGGGGGACGTTCAGGTTAAGAATGGCATCCTGCTATTGGACGATTCCAAGATCGCCGTTCTTGGAGGCGAGGTGGATCACATGATCGAGAAGTGGGAGTTTCAGAGGGTGAGATGCATGTTTTCACTCAAGAGTTATTATGAATGTATTCAGATAATATGATGCAGTTTAAAGGGGACAAAGAAAACTGGATTTTTTTCTTGCTTCTTTGAAATAAAGGTTCACTCTACATGTCTAATGTTCATGTTAAAGGGGTGGTTGATTATGATTTCACTTTTTTAACTTTAGTTAGTGTGTAATGTTGCTGTTTGAGCATAAACAACATCTGCAAAGTTACGACGCTCAAAGTTCAATGCAAAGAGAGATATTTTCTTTTAAAGAATTCTCTGTTTAAGGACTACAACAAACGTCTGGTAGGGACTACAACAAGCTTCTTCCTGGGTTG
Organism: Mylopharyngodon piceus; assembly: GCA_039654765.1. Classification (NCBI taxonomy): domain Eukaryota; kingdom Metazoa; phylum Chordata; class Actinopteri; order Cypriniformes; family Xenocyprididae; genus Mylopharyngodon; species Mylopharyngodon piceus. The sequence goes on along the minus strand of CM077452.1, from coordinate 684,865 downwards.
GTGACATCATGAACCCTAAAATTTACATAAACCCCGCCCCTGAGAACACGCAACAAAGGGGGCGAGGCCATGTTGGGCTGCTTTAGAGAAGAGGAAGAGTTGTTGTAGTAGAGTGTTGTTGACATGCCGTCATTTTACGCCGGACTGCTTCACAAACGAGGGTCAATTCAACGCTGGATTTGCACAAAAGATTAACATGACGACACATGCTAGTGGATGAGTTGAATCAACTCCACAGCAACTACATAAATTTATCCACTAACCATTCAGAAACGTCTAAAAGTTGTAACTTCTTCCTGAGTCTCTCCATCAGTGTCGACTCCGGTTTGAACAATGTAAGGCTGAACACCATTACTGACAATCCTCATTTTGGCTGCGTGAGATTCTCCAACTTTGTTGTCGTTGAGCAACCGAAGCGCGAACTGTTAAAGCTCCGCCCTCTTCTGGAAAGGGGGCCGGGAGCAGCAGCTCATTTGCATTTAAAGGGACACACAAAAACGGCGTGTTTTTGCTCACACCCAAATAGGGGCAAATTTGACAAGCTATAATAAATGATCTGTGGGGTATTTTGAGCTGAAACTTCACAGACACATTCTGGGGACACCAGAGACTTATATTACATCTTGTAAAAAAGGCATTATAAGGCCCCCTTTATACGTCATGGTTGTCGCAACTATGAGCTCATTAATATAAAGCTGCTTTACGTAAATTGAATGAACATATCACCACCCATCAGTTTGACCCACCCTGATGAACGACATCAGCACATGGAGGTCAGCCAATCACAACAGAGAACATTTACATATAGAATTCTTAAATGCACTGTAGCTCAAGCTATTGGTTTTAATTCTGAGTTTCAGAGAGTGGGTGTAAAATAATGAAATAAACTAAATCACAAGTGTTTTTAGTGCAAGAAACCTTAACTAACATTATAAGTGGGCTCTAGGGAAAAAAATGGAGATGCAAAAGTGTAAAATATTTAATTGAAAATATGACCCATTAAAGGTTGTATTCATTAAAAGTTAAGAAACAGAAGCCACAGTGTCAAGCACAAACAGGAGTGTCTGTAGCCATCTGTCATGTTTTAGCTCAGTGACGGATGACACACTGGCAACAGATGATTTTTTTAATGATCAATCAAAGCCAGAAAGCACATTTCTTTATCTAAATGGGTAAATGACTTCAGTTCAGTCCAAAGATTTTTCTCCCCTTGAATGTTACACTATATTCACATATCTAACTTTTTCCTCACAAAAGAGCCTGGCCAAGCACAGCCGTAGAAACGTTGGTGCAGAAGGTGGACCTCCTCCATTCGTTCCCTTTGGACAGGTCAGGACTCAGCTCTTTACATCTGTTTTTTATGAGGTTGATTTGATTTTCCAGTTGTATAATCTCCTGTCGTCTCTCTGTAGAAATGTGCTCATAAGGAGCAGGTGGACAGCAAAGCTCTGGATCAGAGGAAGACCCTTCAGAGCACGAACGCTGTCAAATCTGCTGACGACAACGATGAGTTTGAGAAACAAAGAACCGCTGCTATCGCAGAGGTCGCCAAGAGTAAAGAGGTGTGCTGTCATCCCTAACGATTATTACGAGATGTGTTTAATACTATTAACAATTAGCCCACCATATGACCATATGTTTGAAGATGCAGTTCTTGTGAAATGAGATTTTTTTAATGTTTTAGAAAGAAGGCTGATTTTATTTAATTAAAAATACAGTAAAAATTGTGAAATATTTTTACAATTTAAAACGGCTGTTTTCTATGTGAATATATAGTAAAGTGTAATTTATTCCTGTGATCAAAGCTGAATTTTCAGCATCATTACTCCAGTCTTCAGTGTCACATGATCCTTCAGAAATCATTCTAATATGCTGATTTTGCTAGATTTGCAAAAGTTTAAAAAAGAAATTAATACTTTTATTCAGCAAGTATGTATTAAATTGATCAAAAGTGACAGTGAAGACATTTATAATGTTACAAAACATATTACAAATAAATGCTGTTCTTTTGAACTTTCTTTTCATCAAAGAATCCTGAAAATAATGTATCACAGTTTGCAAAAACAAAATAATAATTAGAACCATTATTAATAATTGTGCACCAAAAATAACTGATAATAATTGAGCATCAAATCAGCATATTAGAATGATTTCTGAAGGATCATGTGACACTGAAGACTGGAGTAATGATGCTGAAAATTCAGCTTTGATCACTGGATATAAATTACATTTTACTATATATTCACATAGAAAACAGCTGTTTTAAATTGTAATAATATTTCACAATTTTTACTGTATTTTTTGATCAAATAAATGCAGCCTTGGTGAACATGAGAGCCTTCTCAAAAACATGAAAAAATCTCTTAATTATTCCAAACTTTAGTTTTGAATAGCGCTTTTATTCCTAACTTTAGACCGGTAGTATACATGAAACCCTCAGATTTCAGCATTTTACATAATTAACACTTGCACAAAGATATTGGCATTTCAATTCAGAATAAATATCATTTTCATCCCCTGCAACAAAGTAGCACCTTTTGATAATGAAATATTGATGTATTAAAGCAATATATAATTGAATTTGTTCATTCTCATGACTGTATCCTTAGGCCATGGGTGAACTTAATATTCTCCGATATTTAATTAGGAAATGTTTGATTTTGAGTATGTAATTATGAATGAAACGTGATAAGTGAACACCACAGAAATGATTAAACATTTTGCCTCCGCAGCACCTGGGCTGTGTTTCAAAACTCAGCTTGATTTGAACTTTCAAAACGCACTTATGACGTCCAAATATGTTGTTCATTGTGCTATCACTGTGTGCATTAATGGAAAAAATCTGATCTTAAAATGCTGGAGTTGCGTCAGTGTTTTGTGTTTTTCACAGTGCTCTCTGTTGTCTTCTAGACACGTACGTTTGGCGGTGGAGGCAATGCAGGGGGAAACCTCGCCAATCCAGGATCCACCTACAAGAATCGAGACACCTATCAAAGAAAAAGAGAGGAGCGAGAAAAGCCGTGGACGGAGAACAAGTCAGAAGGAGTTTACAGAGATCTGGTAAGATGCAAAGATCAGCATAAACATAAATGATGTTTTTGTCAGCAGTTTTTAAGTGATTCAGAAAAGTTCTTCCTCTTGAAATGAATAATAAAACATGGTGAAGATCTAAACAGATGACTATTATTTCTTCCAAGTATCATCAGATCCAATATACTTACAGTTAATAAAATATATTGCTGTTTTTCTGCAGTCCTCATTGAGAAGAACATTTGTGCTATGATCACTACTGAACCCAATGAGTCTGTTTTAAATGCGTCATTAGTAAATTTAGCTGTAATTCAGGCCGTCCAGTGTTCATTAGTGGTGCTTGCTAAGATACACAAGTCGCCCAGCACCGTTTGTTCTCCAGACATGAATGATTCTTATATTTGCGGATGATAAAACTCTTATACATCATGGTGGTGAGTTTTACGCAGACACGCTCCACTCATACTCTGTTTTCTTCAGAAAATGTAGTTTTTGGACTCGCTGTGGTGTTGCACAGATACGTAGCGTCATCTGGGAATCTGAGCAGAGAGATTTTATTGGTTTTTTAAATGTTTTGAAAGTCACTTCTGCTCACCTAGGGCCCTATGAAATCCGTTTTATTTTTTCCCAAATTTTAATTTTTTTGCACTCCATTTTAATGGTTAAATTAAATTTTAGTAATCAAAAAGCATGTCTAATTAATTGAAATCATGAAACTTATACAATTTAAGAACACTTTATTAGAAGTTTAACAAAAATTACATTTTTTTAGGGCCCTATGAAATATTTGTAATTTTTTCCCCCTCAAATTCCATTTTATTTTTTACCAAATTCTGTTTTTTTCGGTTTTAAGTTTTCTGGATTCTTATTTTAATGGTTTAATTAAATTTTAATAATCAAAAAGCATGTCTAATTAAATTCATAAAAACAACAACATTTATTAATTAAAATAAAATTCATTTATATGAAATGTTTTGTTTTTGTTTTTTCAGAAATTCTGTGTTGTGTATTTTAATTTTTCTGGCAATCAAATGAAGGCATAAAACATTAATTTAATTTTATCTTTTAATCATATGAAATTAAACTTTTTTTTTTTTTGTCAAACAAAGTGCTGCACAACAGAGCTTTACTGTTAAAATTAAAACATTTATTTGATCAAAAATACTGTAAAAAGTATTAATATTATTAATTATATTATTACAATTTAAAAGAATTGTTTTCTATGTGAATATATAGTAAACGGTAATTTATTTCTGTGATCAAAGCTGGATTTTCAGCATCATTACTCCAGTCTTCAGTGTCACATGATCCTTCAGAAATCATTCTAATATGATAATTTGATGCTCAAGAAACATTTCTGATTATTATCAATGTTGAAAACAGTTGTGCAGGATTCTTTGACGAATAGAAAGTTCAAAAGGAACAGCATTTATTTGAAATAGTCATCTTGGTAACACTTTACAGTAAGGTTTCATTAGTTAACTAATGAACTAACAACAAACAATACCATTTCAATACAGCATTTCTTCATCTTAGTTAATGTTAATTTACCAATGCAGTATTAAAATCAAAGGTTGTACACAGTGAACTAACATGAACCAACAATGAACAGATGTGTTTTTATGAAGTAACATCAACAAATAAATACTGTAACAAATGTATTGCTCATTGTTAGTTCATGTTAGTTAATACATTTAATGTTAACAAAAAGTGTCACTTTTGATCAATTTAATGTGTTCTTGCTGAATAAAAGTATTAATTTCTAAAAAAAAAAAAAAAAGGACACAAAGGTGCTAATGGATTCAAATTCTGCTGTGTTCCTTAAATAACAATCTGTAAAAACACCTCAAGTGCCCAAAAATTGTACAGTGGACTATTATTTATAATTATATGTCATTATTTTCCTCTAATGCCAGTAGAGACACAAGTAAATGTCTTCTCTTGATGAAAGATGAATTTATGACTGACGTAAGCATCAGTAGATGTGACCCCTCTGTGTTCCTGTCTTTTCTGTTTTGTTTTTGAGTATAATGTCCATGTTTTTGTACTCGAGTAGGTCTCTGCATGTTTTCTACATCTGTTCTTTTGTCCCTGCTTGATGGATTTTAATGCAATGCTTGATGACCCTCAAGTTCATCAGATTCCTTCTCTGCTGTTTCATGTTGCTGCGGTCTCTTCAAGGTTGATGAGCGAGCTTTGAGGGACATCATGGAGATGGGCTTTAACCGTGAGGCGGCCAGACAGGCCCTGCTGGATAACAACAATAACGTAGAGGTGGCCCTCAACTTCCTGCTCACCGGAACAAACCAGCCCAAAGCGGCCCAGATGGAGCAGAGCCGGCCACCACCTCGAGGTAAAGCCGAGAAAAGATCAGAAATCTTCAGATAGTTGCCAGATACGCAACTGCTCATGAAAGAAGGCTGCAGGATTGTGTTGGTTGAATGTTTTCTTTCTTGTGTAGGTCTATTTTTCTTGATTATTCAGTTTACTCTGCAATAAAATAAAATCAAATGCTTTAAAACCCATTGATAGAGATAGACCGCTTGACTGGTCATCGATCAGAACCGGCCAGTTGCCGAATGTGTTTAGAGGAAAAAAACAACTTTTTTTTTTTTTTTTTTTTTCCCAAAATGTCATTTGTGTGGAAATGAGGGCTATCGTTTTAAGGTAATTAATTTGTTATGGGAAAAAATAACGTGCTAAAATTAACTAATTTAATCATGGTTGGCAGGTTTTCACAACAAAACCCACCAAATTGCTACTCAAAACTAGCCTAATCGCATTTCATGGGGGGTCCCCTGGTGAAAATCGTGTTCCAGGGGGTAAATATCATGTTATTTGGGGTCGCTTCAACCCACGAACATAAAAAACAACCCGCGGCAACAGTGTTAAAGTAGCCCAATTACTTGGCAACACTGAATTTAATGTACCCGCCCCAGACCTACATAGGTCATCTTACATTTCATAAAGTTGATTGGTAACGAGCATGAAGCAGAGCAACAACTCACTAAAACTCACTAAAATTTAAGATATCAGGGCAAAAATGTCTCATATTTTTATCATGATATTGTTAAGCAATATCACACATTGTGCTGTTTTTGTCCTGAATAACACGGGTACAAATGTGATATTGATTTTATACAATATTTTAGACACAATATTGTCTGCTTTTTCTCAATTTTGTGGTGTTTTGTTTCTGAATGAATCTCCGTTTTGATCGAATCAATCGGGTGAATCAATGATTCAATGGCACATTCATAAAGAGAGCCACTAGGCTTGTTCGAGATGCATCGGCGCTGCGCAGACCGATCGGTGTATGACATCAAAGTACCGCGAGAGCGATTCAAAACCATAAGGAGTCGTATGCTCTCCAATCGCTCTTGCGGTACTTTGACGTCATACACCGATCAGTCTGCGCAGCGCTGATGCATCTCGAACAATCCTATTTACTTCATTCCTGAATGAATCAGCTGTTTGAATGAATCGAATGAATGATTCAATGACTTACTCATTTAGACATTTACTGCAACCTACTGGCAGTTAGAGTATCATTTCATTTAAAAAATGATTTCATATTTCTATATTAATAAAAAAACCATTAAATGTATAGTTCAATAATTAATTTACTAACCCTCATGTCCGTTGAAGCCTAAAAGTTTGTGTAATAAATGTTGAATCAAATAAAAAATTTGTCATTGTCATGTCTATTTGATGCTTTTCTCATTTAACACAATAATGACTTAAAATTATCTTTTGGGGGTAATTTCTCAGCCATATTTAATATGCAATTAATTAGATTAATTAATTGCCATATCGTGTAATTAATTAGATAAAACACTAGTGGACTAGTTGCTGAATACGGAAGCAAAGGAGAGAGGAAAGCACAGAAAATACTGAACCAGGCTTTAATTGTCTAATTTATTAATAATACTTCAATTGTCCTTTTAATTTGAGAGTTTGTTTGTTCTCTGATAGGAAAGGGTCGTGGAAGGGGACGCTCCAGACAAGATGAGGATGAGGAAGCAGGAGGAAGACCATCTGGGCCCAGCACGCTGTTTGACTTCCTGGAGTCAAAAATGGGGACGTTCTCCATTGACGGTACATCGAATTTATTTGACCTTCATGTTTTTGTGGTGCTTTACAATCTGGCCAATATTAGGGCTTCTTTAAATTATTGGTACCAGAATTTGCCAATATTGGAAGCAGATAGTAACAGTGTTTAGTATTGTTTATGTATTGTATAATAATAGTAGTTCTTACACAGTTTGGAAAAGTATGGGATTTGATTTGAGTTGTTTCAACTTTGTTGTTTGGTGCGACATCAAACCACATTTGCAGTATCAAAAGTGAACATATGCAGGCGATAAAGCATTTTAGCTTTCTTCTTTTTATATATCACTGATAAAACCAACATGAAAATATAAATGTTTACAGATGCCTGTACTAGATACCAAATATGATGTTGAAAATAATGTTGTATGAACCATTCATGTTAAATATGGTCTGAAAGATTTATAGAGAGGTTTGGAAATTATTTGAGTCTGGAAAAGTATGGAATTTTGAAATGGAAAATTAGTAGGAACCCTGATTAATATTTTGAATGAGCTTTTATTGTTAAATTGTTTAAGTTTTTGTAACTTTATGTACTTTTTGTTGGTGTTTTTTAATAATTAGCTTAATTGTATTTCATTATTCATTTTAGGCCTTTCAACTTTTATTTCAGTTAGTTGTTTAATTTTGTTTTGAAGTTTTTCATCTATTATTTATATTTTATATCAGCTTTTTTAATTTTTAATAGTCTTAGTTAACAGTAACACTGAATAGTAAACTTTTTCTGTGCCAACTTTCTAAAGTAGTTAACACTTCCATATCTCTGCATCCGTCCTATTTCACATCGTTTCAGTGATTTTCATTCGTTACATTTATTTATTTATTTGGTAAGCATCTGTGTTAAAAATGGTATAATGTAATTAGCTGGTCATTATTGCAAAATGGGGATGATAAAAGACCCTGCTTAGTTTTGAAGTCATGATCAGCCTGTGAGTTTATTTTGCTATAATTACTGTAAATGATCCTTCATTTCTTCCTACTGGATGTGCAATGGAAGAAGTCCTAATAATGGGAACATTGTATCAGGATTTTTAATCTCTTCTTATGTTCGAGTCCCAGTGGGCTGCAGAACTGTGCGGCGTCAAACAGATGGTCAGTCCCAAATGAAGGCGCTTCTATTAGTCAGCTTTAGATAAGTCTCTGCGGCTGGTAAGCTCTGCCTGACATATGGCTTTAGGAGAAAACAGACAGGGCTAATATGTGGAGAAACCGTTTGTCCGCTCTTTCAGTGCCGATGTTTTAACATTCAGTGTGTTGCTTTGAGTCAGAATGACCTGTTATTGTGCTTTTGAAGAGCACTGCATCATCACTGTGTCCTGCAATTAATTAGTTGATATTTCCATGAAGAGACTGTCTGGGATTTTTGAATGAACTTTTAGTTATTGCCACTTATTATTTCTGACGCATTTCTCAACAAAGTGAGAATTTTGCATGCAGTGGCACTCATGCTGCAAGACACTAAAGATATGCCAAACAACAGGCTATTCAATTTGAGTTATCTTTGGAGGCTTTTCTTTGCAAATAGTGAAATATTCTATTAGTGGTCGGCCGATAAATCAGCTGATATTTGGCATTTTTTTAATTATCGGTATTAGCCGATAAGTTCTTTTGTTTGGCTGATGTGTCGGAAGCAGGGGTTGAGAATGCCAGCGCTTTAGCATCCGAGCTCCCATTAGTTTACTGCTAAAAAGTGACTATATCCGATTTTTTATATCCGACCAGCTTATGTCTTCTTTTAAAAGTGACCCATATACAATATCTGCATTTACACTATACACTTGGCGAAACAACCCAAAATAGACGTACTGACCCGGAAAAGCTTGGGCCGAAAAGGAAGTAAAGAAAAATGGCGCGATTTGCAATGGATGCAGACGAAATGATCATACAAGCTTTTATTTTCCGCACCATCTTTAAAGGTCAGCAGAGCATTGGGTTGAGCCTTCGTCCTCCATTGCGCCATTAAAAAGAGTCATGTGATCCCAGTGGGTGACGTCATTCGCCCACGTCACTTTTTCAATGATGTACGTCTTGGGAATATCCGATCTGTCTGCTTACATCGCAGACGCAAATGCACATATCCGATTCATATCAGATTTATTTCCACATATGAATGAGGCCTGAAACTAAGGAAGCTTGATTATGCCACGGAATAAGAAAAAATAAAGGATAATTGCGACTTTTTATCTCGCAGTTTGACTTTTTTTCTCACAGTTGCGTGTTATAAAGTCAGAATTGCGAGTTATAAAGTCAGAATTGCGAGTTATAAAGTCAGAATTGCGTGATATAAAGTCAGAATTGCGAGATATAAAGTCAGAATTGCGAGATAGAGTCCAATTCTTTTTTTTCCCAGAATTGCAAGTTTATAACTCGCAGTTCTGACTTTATATCTCACAACTCTGACTTTATAACTCGCAATTCTGATAAAAAGTCGCAATTACCTTTTTAATTTTTTGTTCAGTGGCAGAAACGAGCTTCCATATGAAACTGATCTGAGAATATCGGAATCCATGTGGTTTTTTCCTGCTTACACGTTTGTGCATCATATCCAATCTGTGCCACATGGGAGGAAAAAATCAGAATTGGGCCACTTAAACCATGTGATGTAAATACGGCCATACTTTCTCATCTACTGTCAGCATTGAGCAAACATGCATTTATATCATTTAAACAAGTCTTTGAATTATTTTTTCCCCAAATTGTGCAGCAATTGAATTCATGTTTTTCTTATAATTAACCCACTAGAGTCAAAGAACCAGTCTTCACTACAAGACCACCATGCTAAGATGACTTTCCCCAACACCGATCAAATATCCAGAGATGGCGCCCCGTCCAAACACCCTCCTCGAAATGAGGGAAGGCCGCAGAGAAACGACAGGCCTCCACGTTTCCAGAAGGACGGAGACTTCCCTAAACCTAGCCCAGCCTCTTCCACCTTTTCCCAGCCACAGAAATGGAGGGACGGAGAGCGACCAGGAAGAGGAGGATCAGAGCGATGGAAGAATGACAGTCAAGATGCTAGAATTGCATCTTCTTCGTACACCTCTTCCTCGACAGGGAAGTCCAGGGAACAGCAAGGAAAGGAACACGGAGGGTCAAAGGGCTTCCAGCAGGAACCCCATAACGGTGGATGGAAAGAGCAGAATGGGACAGGACGGTCCGATCCTGCTTCATTTAGGAAAAACCAATCAAACGGACCTGCGGCACCCAAATCCTCAAATTCTGCTGCATCAGGCTCAGATCCTAAAGGAAGATATGAGGCAAACAATAGAAGAAAAGGGAGGCCAGAAAGGCCCAACTCGGGCTACTTTGAGCGTTCCCAAGATGCAATGAAAAAAGACTTTTCGCAGGATCGGGCCAGTTCATCAAAGTGGGTGGGGTTTCAAACACGCAGCTCCCTAATGGAGATTTAGAACACAGACGGACCGGTCCAATCAAGCCGCAGTCTTCAGGCCCGCCTCAAAAGCAAACCAACGCGCATAACTCCGCCCCCAAAAAGAGATCTGGCCCAATCAAAGGTCAGAGAGAGCCAGCCGACACGAATAATTACGTAAACTGGAAAGCAGGTGACCAGTGTCTCGCACTCTACTGGGAAGACAATAAGGTCAGTAATTTGCTTTATTATTATTATTATTATTATACGCTTTTGTTGCATTTTTTATTTTGTGTAACATCTTGCATATTTGTGGCAGTTTTATCGGGCGAGCATCGACGCCGTCCACCCCTCGGGCTCGACGGCTGTGGTCGTGTTCAGTGACTACGGCAACTGCGAAGAAGTTCTGCTTCACAATATCAAACCTCTGCACTTGGATGTTTGGGTAAGCATCAGATCACCTGAGATCCTTAAAACCCAAAGTATACATCGGCCGTCCGCGTTCTGCGACGGTTTGCGCACTGTCCACGTGACGTAATTTTCATCATCGGGACGGTCCGAGCACACAGTCCGCGTGCAGCCCAATTTGTGTGTCCGTGCGGACGTGTACAACAGCGCATGGGCAAGGTGAATGTTGAGACAGAAGTGTCCACTAGGTGGCAATATGCACAGTTGTGATGTACTGTGCAGTAGTCGAAGAGGAGTGCATATACAAAGCAGCATATCCTCCATTGTTTTTGTTCTTGTTATTTTACAGTTTTGTAAAAACTGACCCTGTATTAAAGTATTTTGCTGTTAGCTTAGCAGCATGCTAATGTCAAACTCTATTGGAATTCAGCCCATGTGGAGTGCTATTTATGTGAGTTTCAGAACGTTTTCCTATTCCAAGTTTCATCTCAGTTCACATGCTGCCTTAGTAGTTGGCAGCACGACTACACCAGCTCACTAAGTTTTGGAACAGATCTCTTAATTGCTAAAATGTCTGTGCCAATTCAAATGCATCAGGGCTCGACATTAAGCCTTGTCATACAATGGTAAATCGGTCATTCACTTGTCCGAGTAAAAAAAGTTGCTTGTCCGGAAAAAATAGGATTTTTTGTGGTGTAAATATAATTTCTTCTGAAGCAATATTCTCATCAGCTTTGACATGTAAATCTGCATATTTGTGATATTTACCCTGAGGGAATGTTTTTTTCTTCCTTTTTTCCCTCCTAATCTTATTAAATGAAAGCTTTATCTTTCATTTTAAATTCTTAAATTTGATCAATAAATTCAGTTAGAATATTAAGACACTATAGGGCGGTTATCAATCAAATTAAATAATTTACACTGAAAACAATACAACTGCATTAAATAATGTTATGAAATTGTTTTAAACATTTATTGAAAGTACAAATAAGAAATGTTGGGGAAAAAATAAAAACTAAACCGCCAGTAGGTGGCAGCAGGTGACGTCTTAGTGAGCCCTATCATATACCCCCCGACCCAAATGTTTTTTGCTAGTTTCAGCCCGACGCAGTTATCATTTTCACGTCCTGCACCACGTTGTTTAAATAGCAAATGCACTCGCGCCCATCTGTTCGCCCATGGGCATGCTGGTCTGAAAACGAGGTGTGTTCAGGCGCATTGTTGGCGTGTTGCTATTTTGAGGCAACTGAAAACGACTGCGCCATTGACCGACAAAAACCTGCTCTAAAGCAATGGCGTGGTATTTTTTTTATTTAAATAGCTCGTTAGATATATGCGCCTATAGGAGGGTGCACAACGTGTGTACACTCTGCTTATGCACGCAAACATGCCAAATATTAAAAATAAAAGGATTACAATGTAAAAGATTATTATTGTGTACATAAAGATAAAAATGCCTACATGTCATAATGGATAGTCATTGCATGTATCAGAATTACCTATTTGCAGTAATGATGAATGAAATTGGCTAATTATTTGACCAATCGTGGCAATACACACATGTATTTAAACTGACTCGTCAGGTTGAGGGTGTCTATATTCCGCCATGTAAATAGCGAATCCGCCATGGTGCGAGTGTACCTGGCTTTTAAAGGAAATGGGAGATGATACTCTGATTGGTTTATTGCACGTTACGCTCAAAACACACACATGACTCATTAAGAGACTAGGCACAACCATTTTAGACCATGCGCCTGGTACGCCGACCATTTTGTCCATCGTTAAACTAGCAAAAGTGGATTCGGACATGCCCTAAGTGCACCTGCGCCATGCGCTTCATGTGCTTAGATCGTTAAAGTAGGGCCTATTGAGTTATTCATTCAAACAATTCGTTCAAACGGCTCATTCATTCAAGAATGAGGCAGTTGTTTATGAATGGGTCATTGAATCTTTCACTCAACCGATTCGTGAATCATTCATTAATGAAACACGATTGAGTGTTGCTGTGAGATGCGCTATGGTTCTTTGTTTGAAACTATTTTCGCTGCTGAAATAGAACAAAAACAGTAAAAATTGCATCTAAAATGTAAGTGACTTAAGATTAACTACTTGTTTATTGAACTGTCGTGTGAAATCAGTGTCACGTTTTCAATCGTGATGGTATTCAGGAAGTCGTGTGATGTTGCTTAACCTGTATCATAAGTTATAAATATAAAAACTCCACATTTTGAATTTTTAGTATATTAACTGAGTTTCATTGTGTGTGCTGCCCTCATTTGTTTTGATTTCTCCTCGAGACGAGGCTGCGCGAGCCTCAACAGCTCGAACTTGCTACCGTCAGTACATTATACATTATATACACTAAATGTCATTCTCACGTTCTGGTGATTCCCTAGTTATTTTTTTGTTATTGACATTTTAATCAGGCTACAAATTTTCTTTCACTTCCTCGGACAAGTTAATGTTGAGTCCTGTGCATTAAAAACACACGTTCCAAATTCCCAAATTTACGTTTTGGCTGTGTTGTATTTATTTAAAGACCAGTCTGTCTTCTGTTTGCCATGACTGATATAGTACACTTGCGTTTATTAGTAACATTAGTCACTCATGTCCTGGTAACTTCTTTACAGGATGACGAAGACATTTACTATGAGAATTCCCTTGAATTTCGAAGAGGAGGAGACGGACAACCTCGACGCTCTCGACCGACGCAACAATATTATCAGCCGCCCCGTGCAAGAGACTGACACACACTCGCACGCAAATCCATCCTCACAGTCTTTCCCTAGCAAGGCAACTCATTTGCTCATTACTCCTGGAAAAAACAATTAGTGCTTTTTTTTTTTTTTTGGTAAACCAACACACTTAGGTCAGGACTTAAACAGGCTGTTACTCTTCTGCTAATAGACACTTCTAGCATTGTGTAGATTCTGTAGAACAGTATAAATGCAACATGATGTTCTCTTCCTATGCAGGTCATTATCATATCGTTATCCACAAGTAAACAAGTTTAATTGGGAAAAAAAAATGACATGTGGTTTGTAGTACCTTTTCAGAAGCATCTATATTAACAGCTAAATATATAGGAAATGCTAATAGAGTGAATCTCAGAATATTTCACCCCAAAATATTCTAAAAAATACGAAATTATATTTTGCATTGTGACATTATTAACAGTAAGAACTTTTCTTTATTTTGATTTCAATAAAATAATTGTGACTGTATTACAGTAATTAGAATCAATGAAAACTCAAAAGTAAGTTTCGGCGGTGAGAATTTGTGTGCATAATCATCATGAAAATGTCACAATGCAAAAAAACATTTTTTATGATCCTTTACTAGGTTTCATTTTCTTTATGCAAAATGTATTTAATTTTTTTTCATTCAATTTTGGAGTGGAATGTGACCCTGTCGTGAGATTCACTCAGTGAGCATTGGCAAAAAAGTGATGCATCATCTGTAATGACAATGTTTTGATTACATGCCCGAGTCAGTCTGTGCGAGGTCATTACTGCGCTCGATATGCACTACTCAATGCGAGTTAAAAGGAAACAACTAATCCGTAACTGATACATTTGTGTTTTGTCTCAAAGATGTTTTTTTAAATTCTAAGACTGGTCTGATCTCTAGCGGAAGAGACGGAAGAACATATCTCAAAAATATTTGATCTCTGTCTCGGCATGGGAGACGGATCCGTAAGGGCTTGCAGCACATGTATGATGAATTCTGTGAACCTTGCCATGCAAACGGCTGCTGTACACGGTGACTATTTGTAAAGGACTTGATATTAATAATTATAAAAGCGCTACGCTCTTTTGTTCAAAGCTCAGTGCGTCATTTGTTTTTGTTTTCTTGTTTATTTTGTTTTTTTATTTATTGGCATTATTTAAAGCTCCTGTGTGTAAAAACAGAACAACAAATGTCTGTGTGAATCGTTCCTAAATTAATTTGTTGCCACATTCCATTCAATTCAATTCAATGGGACAATTTATGTATGAATTGCTGTACATTTGATCTTAATGATCCTTAAATAGGCTTTATTTTCTTTATTTAAAACTTTTTTTTCCACTTGATCTTTGGGTGAAATGTGACCTGGATATGAACTGTCACATTGAGGGGCCATTTAGACAACTAAAAACGGTTTTTATGCATTTTGGCTGTTCGTTTACACGACAACGGCGTTTTGGGGGCCTGAAAACGTGTTTCAAAGTGCAAGTTTTTGAAAATTATACCATTAAAAACATTGACGTCATGCGAATGCGTATTACGTAGTTTCTTTACAAAGTGACATCGCCATCTACTGGCCTGGCAGCAGAATACGGCGATTTTAGTCATTTTCGCGGATCCGTGTGAACATTTACCAGATAACGTTGTCGTATGTACGCGAAAAACGCGAAGGAAAAACTTTTCCATTTTTAGTACATCATTGTTGTGTAAACGTACCCTGAGATTCACTCGATGCGGCGTCTGTAATGACACTGTAATGAACCACAAATGTCTGCATGAATTGTTCCTAAATTAATTTGTTGCCACATTCAATTCAATGGGACAATTTACTTATGAATTGCTGTACGAATTGCTCAATATGATCTCATTTTCTTTATTTAAAACTTTTTCCACATGATCTTGGGGTGAAATGTGACCTGGATATGAGCTGTCTCATTGAGGGGCCATTTACACAACTAAAAACGGAAAACTTTTTATGCATTTTGACCATTCATTTACATGACAACGGCATTTTTGGGGCCTGAAAATGAGTTTCAAAGTACAAGTGTTTGAAAACGATACCGTTATCACCTCTGTGTAAACTATAAAAACGGTGATGTCATGCGCATGCATATTACATAGTTTCTTTACAAAGTGACATCGCCATCTACTGGCCTGACAGCAGAATACAGCGATTTTAGTCGTTTTCGCAGATCCGTGTGAACATTTAACAGATAACGTTGTCGTCTATATGCGAAAAATGCGAAGGAAAAACTTTTTCGTTTTTTGTGCTTTATTGTTGTGTAAAAGTACCCTGAGATTCACTCGATGCGGCGTCTGTAATGACACTGTAATGAAACACAAATGTAACAAATGTCTGCGTGAATCGTTGAAAATGATAACGTTATCGTCTCTGTGTAAACTATAAAAATGAATTTGTGAAAACCATGACGTCATGCATATTATGTGTTCAGTCTGTAGTGTTTCTTTACAAAGTGACATCGCCATCTACTGGTCTGGCCGCAGAATACAGCGATTTTAGTCGTTTTCGCGGATCCGTGTGAACGGGGATTGTTTTGACAACGTTGTCGTCTGTACGTGAAAAATGCGAAGGAAAAACTTTTCCGTTTTTAGTACATCGTTATCGTGTAAACATACCCTGAGATTCACTTAATGAGCGTTTGCAAAAACGATGCAGCATCTCTAATGAAACACAAACGTAACAAATGTCCGCGTGAATTGTTCCTAAATGAATTCATATATTCAATTCAGTGGGACAACTTGCGTCCGTATTGCTGTACGTATGCTTATGCTTTTCACAAATACGTTCATGTTTCGTGAAAACGGTCCAATGTTTGATTCCACTACAAATTGCTTGGTCATCGTTTACTGTTTAATTGGAATATGAGTAACTATTTTACCATTTGAAAAGTGTGTATGCATCAGCTTTAAAGGGACCGTTTACCCACAAATGAAAATTCCATCATCGTTTATTGATGTCGTCCCAAACCTGTTTGACTTTTGCAAAATGCAAAAGAGGATATGTTGAATAATATTTCATCTGGTTTTGTCCAATTGACATTGGACCCCATTGACTTTCATTGTATGGACAGAAAAAAACACTTTTTTCAAAATAACTTTTTGTGTGGTCCACAGAAGAAGGTTTGGAACGACATGAGGGTGAACTTTTATTTTCGCGTTAACTATCCCACTAAGTATATGAAACTGAAAACGCCTGATAGTTAATCAAACATTAGATCTGACATGCTGCCGTTTGCATACAGTTCGAACACCGATCAGTAGCTTCTAGTTAATAATTAGCAGGGTTTAAATGTGCCGTCTGCCATCTGTCGCTCACCTATTTTGAAGTGTGTGTTTTTTATTTCATAGGAGACAGACAGGACAGGAGTAGCTCAGTTAAGACACTGAAGGTTCGTGCGGACTGAAGTCAGTGAAATTGTGTCTCGTGTCTTCCCTTATCAGCAAACATCGGACCGGTGTGCCATCTCTCCAGCTTCATTTGTTGTAGCCAGTGAAGCGAACACACAGTAAGTCGATAGCATCTGCCTGAAACCAAGATGTCTGTGGTGGGCCGCTATCATTTTTCACATTACAAAAGACACTATGAACAACATTTCACCCGTAGCCAAAGACTCGCTCGGAATAACAACGACGAAAACATTCGGATCTGTGAACATCTGATCCAGAATGATGAAAGAAAGGACTCACTGCTCAAGAAAACTGATGTTTTTTGTTATTGTAAATGGCAGTGAGTATGGGGAGGGATTTATCGTATGCATGTTGAAGTTCTGCATTTACATATATAAATAATTCATAGCATGTGATATGGAGACCATCTCTGAATAGCTGGAAGTCTCGGCCTGACAGAGCGCTTGTACTTCTACACTTTTACTGATTAGTGCAGACAAATTAGGTTAGACGTGTGATGAGAACTGGCCTAGAAAACACAAACTAAAGAACTAGCACGACTCGTGTTGCCTATATAATTATAGGCTGTGAAGAAATGGAAATGTTCAAATTCCTCAATAATAGATTAGCCTGTTTTGTTATATGACAGGTTAGCATTATGACATCAGCAGCTAAGTTATTAGACGTGCAGTGCAGACTTTTCTTAAGTAAATTCATTATATACTGTTTTCCTTTGAACTTGGGAAATGTTGGGTTGTGGGTGTGCGACGTCACGCAAACATTGTATGACTGTTCATAATAAACACTGAGATGTTAGCAAAAGAAACGCATCAACGAGTCAGGGGTGTAAAACAGGGTAAATGATCCTGTTAGTCGCTGTTGAATTGTTTAAACTCTGCAGTTTGATTAGTAGAAGACTTTGACATTCAAACATTTAACAGTTGTTGCCATTTTGTTTCCTTGTACGTCAGTGATGGGACGCAGCAGTTGTTTCTGACTGGTAAAATATGGTTGGTTTACACTGCTGTTCAAATGTTTGTCTTTTCCTTCTGGAATTATGTTTTTTTTTTTAATTTTGTACCATCGGAATGGTACAAAACTTAGTAAAGGTTTTGGCACTTGATATGTGAACAAAAAAAATAAATAAATAAAAATAGTCACACTTGTGCTCCTCGCAGTCAAAAATGAGCGCATTGGAAATGAATGGGAGCTGTGGAAAGGCTTGATACTGCGGCCAAACAAAATCTTACTAAAAGCTCATTTTTTGAGATATCAACCTCAAATTTGGAGCACAACTTTAGATTTTTGGCTTTGATTTTGAGTAAAACATGTTTTGGAAAATATATATTTCATATAAAAATTGAAAATAGTATTTTGGTGCATTTTTCATTTCATCAAGTTTGCTTTTTTCTGTGTTTTTTCACTTCAGCAATAATCTGCCAAGTGTTTTCTTTAAAAAGACACCAAACTTAAGTCTGTGCTCCAAAACATTTTAGATTTATGACAGTTTAAGTTGGAAATTTCATTTTTAGGTCTATATTCAAAAAAAAAAAAAAAAAAGTAAATAAATGGATTATAACTACTGCATAAATATAAATTAGGACCATAAAATCCCATAAAAATACAAAATATTAAATAAAAAAATATTATCGAACTAAAATACAGTACATTCATTTAATTGAAATAAAATAAAATAAAAAATCTGGTCATTTTTGACCGCCATGCGAGGAGCACCAGAGGGTTAAAAAAAGAAATGAATACTTTTTTTATTCTGCAGGGATGCATTAAACTGATCAAATATGATAGTAAAACATTTATAATATTACAAAAAGTTTCTATTTAAAATAAATTTTGTTCTTCTACATTGATAATAATCATAAATGTTTCTTGGGCAGCATATCAGCATATTAGAATGATTTCTGAAGGATCATGTGACACTGAAGACTGGAGTAATGATGCTGAATAAATCACAGTAATAAATTACATTTCACAATATATTCACATAGAAAACTGCTATTTTAAACTGTAATAATATGTCACTGTTTCACTGTATTTCTGCTGTGATGTAATCCACTTTGACGTCAGAGCTGTTTTAACACTGTATTGATCAGCATCACTCGCTTTATTTTCCATTTTATAATGTAAATGATTCAGCGTGTTTCTTTGAAATTAAAGCTTAGTAAAATCAACAGGTTTCATGCAAACATATTCACATTTGCATCCGACGCACTTTTTTTCTTCCACGTTGGTTTTGCAGTTGAAGGGTGAGATGTTTCTGGTCACCACTGACGTTTGGAGATATTAAACTGTGAAAGTATTACTCGAGCTAATAAGCCAGTAACACAAATCCTTTGACTTTCTGCACGCCGGTGCTCAAGGGATGAGCGACTCGGGGAACGTAAAGCACTGTAAAGAGACAGAACCTATTTTAATGATGTGGAAAGTCAAAGTACAGGAGCTCTAATTCACTCAAAACCTCATGTAATAAGTGCTATGGTTTGTTAAATCTGACTCTTAAGGCGAGGCGAGCGCTTCGGCCGACTCTCAGACTTTAAGTAGGCTACTAGTTCTCAGTTATTTTCAGACCCAGTTTCTTAAAAGCATTAAAACATCAGTTTGTTAATGGGATTACGGTGTTGTCACGGCACCATCAGTCAGAGTTTAAACCGACCGGCGGCTGAAAGAAACCGTAGTTCTTTCTCCTCACATTATCAAAACAATATGTTATATTTCCCTGCCTGCACTATATTAATAATATATAGTTTTTAGCGGAGTCGTGGACGTCAGACTGTAATGCAGCAGAGAAAGAGCCTCAGAAATCAATGGATGAGATTCATGCAGCAACAGTGACCCAATTTAACAGGAAATCAGTTCAAACTCAATGAATGAAGATTCATTTATAAAGCTCAGTTCTGAGGACTAATAAAGTGGTTGGGTTGTGAATGGTGCTTTAGTTTAACATGGGCTTAGATTAGAGGAAAAATGCAAATTAAACTTGTTAGAAGTCTAAGTAAAAGATTGAACTCAGATGACACGCCTAAATCAGCGCTACGTTTGGAATGGCATCCTACCAGTTTTTTGTTTTTTTTGCATCATGCATGTTTTCTTTTTGTATGCATACATGCATACCTGGATGACATGTACAGTTTTGTGCATTATGCAACAGAGCAATGCAGCGCGCTCAATGAACTGATCATTATTTTGGTGAGAGTGTCAAAAGTTGAGACATTTTTGCACAAAAATGCACAAGATTAAACACAATAAGGTCATGTGACAACAACGGCACGTTCATCATTGCATGCTGTTTTCCATATACAGCCGAGTATGGAGAACGCAATATGCTAGTATTGTTCTTGACCTTCATTTCCCTCTGATTATCATTGTATGTTCTGCATTTTGTTAAACACGTCATCATTTGAACATTATATTTAATGATGATAATCTCTTTGCATGCTTGTTAAAATAACATTGAGCTGTTATATCACATTTGATGTAACCTGATGTAACTCCCAAGGTACGTGCAGTTTCTCCACACTCATTTTTCCTGTTCACTGTCCTGCTTCTCAGATGTTTCTCCAGTAATTCAAGGTACCAAAGTCTTCCATCAAAAGTCAGATATCTCATTATGAACTCAAACATTTCTCATCAAGTTTTTTTATGTCAAATATTTGTTTTCATTTCATCCCGGAACTTCTAGGAGAAACATTTGAAACAAGGTTGGTACTTCATTTAGACATCTAATGAATATTCGTATTTAGTATTACAGGATTTTAGACTAAAAACATTGTATGTCAGTAATTTGTTTAAACTTATTTTGTCATTCACTGTAAACCCAATAAGTTGGCAAAACTCAAAAAAAATGAGGCAATCAATTTTAAGTTCAAAATTCAAAGTTTAAGTAAGCAGAACTGGCATTTATTTTGTACTCATACATTTTAATTGTTCTTTACTTGAAATGTTTGAGTACACTAATTCATACATTTAACTTAAAATTATCAAGTAACCTCAATGTAAACATTTTTATTAGTGTTAACTAATACACCAAGCCAATTCAGAAAATGCTAACTTGATCAATTGCTAACATGTTAAAGGGTTAGTTCACCCAAAAATTAATTAATGACAGAATTTCTCACACTCGTGTCGTTCCACACCCTCCATTGACAGCAAGTTAATTTACACTTTCAAATGCCCAGAAAGCTACTAAAGACATTTAAAACAGTTCACGTGACTACAGTGGTTCAACCTTAATGTTATGAAGCGACGAGAATACTTTTTGTGCGCCAAAAAATCAAAATAGCGACTTTATTCAACAATATCTAGTGATGGGCGATTTCAAAACACTGCTTCATGAAGCTTTACGAATCTTTTGTTTCGAATCAGTGGTTCGGAGCGTGTATCAAACTGCCAAAGTCACGTGATTTCAGTAAACGAGGCTTCGTTACATCATAAGTGTTTCGAAAAGTTTCACAATTTCATTGGTTCACCACTGGGGGGCGTGCCTTTGGCAGTTTGGCAGAACCACTGATTCGAAACAAAAGATTCGTGAAGCTTCATGAAGCAGTGTTTTGAAATCGCCCATCACTAGATATTGTTGAATAAAGTCGTTATTTTGTTTTTTTGGCGCACAAAAAGTATTCTCGTCGCTTCATAACATTAAGGTTGAACCACTGTAGTCACATGAACTGTTTTAAATATGTCTTTAGTAGCTTTCTGGGCATTGAAAGTGTTTATTATCTTGCTGTCAATGCAGGCCTCACTGAGCCATCGGATTTTATCAAAAATATCTTAATTTGTGTTCTGAAGATGAACGAAGGTCTTACGGGTGTGGAACGGCATGAGGGTGAGTAATTAATGACTGAATTTTCATTTTTGGGCGAACTAACCCTTCAACAATAACATGTATAACACTTGCTGAATGAGTACCGCAATATAAAGCATTTAACATACTTCCTCTCAAACCAAGCCGCATGCAACACTTGTCACCATGATGGTAACTCTCCAAACACTCACATTAACAAACTCTTCTAAATTAGCATAAAACATTAATCACTACTAAATCTCCCACTTCACATTAATCTTGCACAAAAAAAAAAACATTATATAACATTTCATTTTAGCATTTACTCTCCCTTTTGAGTGCCATGGGCAAAGCATTCTGGGAAGTAGAAATCCCAGCCCAGTTTCAGTTAAACTTAAGTTAGCCTAAATTAAAAGAAGTTAAAACTCAAAACAATGAAACAGTTCAGTTTACTTAAAATATATCAGTTCTGTGAACTTGAGAGTAAAAGAAAGTGCTAAATACTCAAAGTTGATTTGACTGAACTAATTTGTTTAATTTAAGTTTGTCCTACTCAAACCAATTATTTTGAGCGTTCGGGTTTACAGTGTTTAGAATAATTGGAATTTTTTGTAATTCCAATTATCCAAAAAATCCATTCATGCACAATGTGTATTTATTTATTACAGTAGGGAGAATGTGAGGGGAAAATATGCTAAATTTGTTTGAAAAAGCTTCATTAAATTTTTTTTTTATTTCACGTTTTTGAAGAAACAATTTACACAAGGTTGGTACTTCATTTAGACATCTAACATTTGATGATTTATATTATTTAGTATCACTGGCTTTAAGCTGAAATGTATTTATTTATTTTAATTATTATTATTATGCGTTGTTGGGAGAATTTAAGGGGAAAACATGCTAAATTTGTATGGAAAAAAAATGTAATGGTCCCAAAAAACAAGCTTAATTTTTTGTAATGCAAGTTATTTTATTTTTTTTATTTTTTTTCAGGTTTTAGAAGAAATTGTTGAGACAATGTTTATACTTTATTTAAACATCTAATGATTATTATTATTTAGTATCACTGGCTTTATACTGAAATGTATTTATTTTTCATTTATTATTATGCATTGCAGAAGGGATAATTTGAAGGGAAAACATGCTAAAAATAATTCGTAATTTTTAATACGAATTATTTTATTTCAGGTTTTAAAAGAAACATTTGAGGCGAGGTTGGTACTCCATTTAAACATGTAGGATCTCTCCTGAGCCACACAAGAGCAACATCTGGTCACAACAGTGATTTTCCTCTCTTCTCAACCTAACAATTCTCTCTCTCTCTCTCTCTATAAAGGGGTTTCTTTCTTTCTCTGTTGTTCTCATGCCGTTTTCTCTTTCATAGCTCCAGTCTGGAACCCGATAAGCGGCGTGAACAGAAAGAGGAATGCTTTCCTGGCTGAGTGAGGAAACCTCTTTCTCCACTTCTGCCGTGGACTCGAGACTCGTCGCTTCGGTCACAGTGTTATATGAACCTTGTGATATAGGCTTCGCATCCTTTATGTGCCGTTCTCCCGGGACGACCTCTGAACAGAGGAGCATTGTGGGATAGAAGGCGGTCAGGGCAGACATAAGTGCAAAGGACACAGACACAATAGATTTGTTAGTCTCAGGTTTAGTTTATGAGGCGGTTACTGAAGCGATGGGTGGGAGCGTTTGGGTCGAGGTAACCGTGTTTCATCCAGTTGAGCGGAGCTGTATAGATGGAGAGCGAGGAGGGGCCATTCCAGCGGTTTGGTGGTGGGATATCGCTTTCTTAATTCATCTTAAACTAGCGGCCTCCCACGAAGACTTTTACACCACCATTGTGGCTCCTGATGTGTTAATTTACAGAGCTGAAGAAAGTGCCAAAATGTTAGTGCTTCATTACAATGAAACTAATGTAGCAACTTCTAATGTGCAACGCTGCTTTAGTCTGAATTCAGACCGCGATAAAAGATTTTGGAACGTGAAACCTGTCAAGAATATGTCTGGATCATATTTCACCCTAAATTTAAAAGGAAAAAAGATCAAATTAAGCCTGGTTTTAGGACTATTTTCCCCCTTTACTATTAAGCATATTCTTATTACTTTATTTATTAAACACAATAGATTTTTTTTTAGTACTTTCTTTATACTGATCAAATAACACTCTAAAAAAATGCTGTGTTAAAAACAACCCAAGTTGGGTTGAAAATGGACTAACTCAGTGATTGGGTTGTTTTAACCCAACGGTTGGGTTAAATGTTTGACCAACCTGCTGGGCAGTTTTATTTAACTCAACTATTGTTTAAAAATGACTGTATTGTTTGCTTAAAATGAACCCAAAATATGTTGGAAATTAATGTTTATTATTATGTTTAATAAATGAACAAGTTTAATGAATAATAATTAAACGATAAACATTTATTAAATTGCTTATTAATAAATGTTCACCTTTTGATTATTATTGTTGCCTCTAGTAATTATGTGTCTGATTTTTAATTTCCAACCTATTTTGGGTTCATTTTAAGCCAGACATATAGTCATTTTTAAACAATATTTGAGTTAAATAAAACTACCCAGCAGGTTGGTCAAACATTTAACCCAACCGTTGGGTTAAAACAACCCAATCACTGAGTTAGTCCATTTTCAACCCAACTTGGGTTGTTTTAACAGAGCATTTTTTAAGGGGATGAATAATAAAAGTATGCCAGTAATTTGTTTTCTTTTTTTAATTAGTTTTTTTGTCTTGTAATTATATAAAAATCTGTGCATACTATAATAAAATATAATTTATTTTAGATTTAATTATATTTTTTTATTTTATTTTGCATTGCAGTAATGAGGCAAATATACATGTGTACACTAAATAATGCATAAAAACATAATGGTCCCAAAAATAGGATTATTTTTAGTTTAGTTTATTTGTGACCTGAGAAATGTTCTCATAAGATTCATCATTTTAGGGCAAAGTCAACTTTTTACAAATCAGGTTAGACAGTAATACCATGTTATCTCTGGTCAATTTGTCAAAAACTAAGACGAGGAAAGTTAATGATCTACAGGTTGGGCGTCTGTTTTTGTTTGACCTTGATGACCCAACAAGATCTTTTGAACTCATTGCACATGTGACCTGCGGTTGTACAAGTTTACAAGGTTACTTAGGTTAGTGCTTGTCGGCAGTTGAGTGAAAACCTTCCTTTAATGTAACCCAGAAGTTTTCCCAATTTTTGTCTATTCCTGTGCAGTTTCTGGCCAGAACGACAAGCAAAGTGGTCTCGGTTTTATGCTGATAAGTGTGGACCTGCATGATGATGTGACAGTGTGGTTTGCGTTACCAGTGTTTTGCCTTTTAAAATAGAACAACAAAAATATTCATATTCTTGTTTCTCTGCTATCACAGGATTTGCATATTGGCTGGTGAATGAGGAATGTTGTCGACAACCACAAAAACCAGTTTTGTACATCGACCTACAATGAGATTGGATTAAAAATGGCATTTGTAGACTCCGAGGTGTGTTGAAACTGCACAAGCTGCCAAGTTTCTGAATTAATGATGTTCATATTGAGAGCTGTAAAGTACTTAAGTTATTGTACTTCATTACTAAAGTATATTTGTGTATTATTGTAATTGAATGCTTGTACATTTACTCAATTACATGTTGATGGAAATAATGCGTTTTGTATTTAATGCCATTTAGACTTTCAGGATAATATTTCACAAATCTCTTTTTTACGCTTCCACAAGTTGTACTTCACTTTTACCGCCAATGAAATCCATTCGAGTGTAAAATGTGATGGTCGTTTGTCTTTGAGAAGAAAAGCCTCATTCTTCACTCAACACAATCTCTGACAGCACTTTATCATGAAACGTGATTCTAATGGATGTTCAGTCTCTCAACGACTTCACATGCGGCTGCAGATGAATTTATTCAATCACTTTAAGTAACAGGTTTCACTAAATTG
This sequence comes from Mylopharyngodon piceus, assembly GCA_039654765.1. Taxonomy (NCBI): domain Eukaryota; kingdom Metazoa; phylum Chordata; class Actinopteri; order Cypriniformes; family Xenocyprididae; genus Mylopharyngodon; species Mylopharyngodon piceus. Next base: position 659,048 of record CM077452.1, on the reverse strand, counting down.
AGCATTGAGAAAACTGGATCCGTTACTTCAATGAGAAAATTAGGAATCAAGAAGGAAAAAAACTTTCTGTAACACTTTACAATAAGTCTCCATGTGTTAAAGGTACACTATGTAACTTTTGGCCCTCTAGCATTTTATAGAAGAACATTGTTTTGGTTGTTCTCCGTGCCGCTTTTATAACATTTCAAATCCCTCAGTTCTCGCCATCTCTGAAAAGCCAAACCGATGTTGATTCTTGTTTTATTACGAGCTCTGTCGCGTTCTCTTTTATCCAGCAGATTCTCCTCTGTTCGTTGTTTAAAATGGGTGATTCCCCGGAGGATGGAGATTTAGCTGCTCCATGTCAACCTTTCTCACTCGTTGTGACAACTAACCTATGCCACTCCCACACCATACTAACCTTTGCCACTCCCACACCATACTAACTAACCTATGCCACTCCCACACCATACTAACTAACCTATGCCACTCCCACACCATACTATCTAACCTATGCCACTCCCACACCATACTAACTAACCTATGCCACTCCCACACCATACTAACTAACCTATGCCACTCCCACACCATACTAACTAACCTATGCCACTCCCACACCATACTAACCTATGCCACTCCCACACCATACTAACTAACCTATGCCACTCCCACACCATACTATCTAACCTATGCCACTCCCACACCATACTATCTAACCTATGCCACTCCCACACCATACTAACCTATGCCACTCCCACACCATACTATCTAACCTATGCCACTCCCACACCATACTAACCTATGCCACTCCCACACCATACTAACCTATGCCACTCCCACACCATACTATCTAACCTATGCCACTCCCACACCATACTATCTAACCTATGCCACTCCCACACCATACTAACCTATGCCACTCCCACACCATACTATCTAACCTATGCCACTCCCACACCATACTAACCTATGCCACTCCCACACCATACTATCTAACCTATGCCACTCCCACACCATACTATCTAACCTATGCCACTCCCACACCATACTATCTAACCTATGCCACTCCCACACCATACTAACCTATGCCACTCCCACACCATACTAACTAACCTATGCCACTCCCACACCATACTAACTAACCTATGCCACTCCCACACCATACTAACCTATGCCACTCCCACACCATACTATCTAACCTATGCCACTCCCACACCATACTAACCTATGCCACTCCCACACCATACTATCTAACCTATGCCACTCCCACACCATACTAACTAACCTATGCCACTCCCACACCATACTAACTAACCTATGCCACTCCCACACCATACTAACCTATGCCACTCCCACACCATACTAACTAACCTATGCCACTCCCACACCATACTAACCTATGCCACTCCCACACCATACTAACTAACCTATGCCACTCCCACACCATACTATCTAACCTATGCCACTCCCACACCATACTAACTAACCTATGCCACTCCCACACCATACTATCTAACCTATGCCACTCCCACACCATACTATCTAACCTATGCCACTCCCACACCATACTATCTAACCTATGCCACTCCCACACCATACTAACTAACCTATGCCACTCCCACACCATACTAACTAACCTATGCCACTCCCACACCATACTAACTAACCTATGCCACTCCCACACCAGACACACGTCAAAGTAGCCGGAGCAACTTTATTTACGGATATGACGAGACACTTTGTAGTGTGTTTTTGACTAGTTTAATTCAGTATTATCACAGTACTCATGCCTTAAAGGTGAAGGGTGTGATGTATGTGCAACCAACATTGCCAAACAGGATTTGTTTTCAGATGAATTGCATCATTGGTTCAGAAGTAAGTTGCTTTGTCAGGCTGGTCGGATTTTCTCATCAAACGAGAAGTAAAGAATAAAGTATTTCAACATCAAACACATCACACACTTCACCTTAAACCGAATCCTCTGTTTTATGTTAATCAGAAGAAAGACCTTGCGTGGCTCTCGAGGTCAGTGTAGAACAACTTTTTCTGTCCCTGAAATGCAGCACCGCTCATTAACTGCTTTTGTTTGGAGATGAATGAGCGCCGTGACTCTGTTCCAGGGTCAGATACAGATGGATGAGGACTGCGCTGCCCTGCCTGTGATGTGTAAATGAAGCCGGCCAGGATGAGGTTACACAAGGCTTGTTCGCCAAAGATAAACATGTTTGTAGTGTGAAGTATGCTGCTGGAAGGCTGTCCTTGGATTATCGGCTGGACTGACTCTCCTGCCGCGCTTTTTTGCGCGTAGGTATGTTTCCATGCACTAACTTCCGCCAATCGGAATGAATCCAATCCCCTAAAGGGTTAGTTCACCCAAAAAATACATTTCTGTCATTAATTACTTGCCCTCATGTCATTCCAAACCCATAAGACCTTCGTTCATCTTCAGAACACAAATTAAGATATTTTTGATTGAGGTATATGACTCGTCCATAGACAGCAATATAATCAACACTTTCAAGGTCCAGAAAGGTACTAAAGACATCGTTAAAACAGTCATGTGACTGCAGTGGTTCAACCTTAATGTTATGAAGAGACGAGAATACTTTTTGTGCGCAAAAAACAAACTAAAATAATGACTTTATTCAACAAATTCGTCCCTCCCGTCAGTCTCCTACGCTGTTGGTGTCGTAAACAGTGCAGCGCAAAAAACTGAGAAAATCTTGTTTTTCTCAAAGACTTCGTCTGGATGGGATTCAGAACGATGATCTAAACACAGATGGAGTAGATCGAGTCCAACAACACCTCAAAGCTTCACGGTCGTTTCCTCTTCATGGTTCAACATTTCACTCAGTTTTGATTAATATGCTGTTTAATGTTTCATGATCGCGTTATTTTACATTTGCTCTGTCGCTTGTTTCTGCTGCTTCTTCGTCTGTGTTTTGATCCAGAGATTCTGTACTCTTTCTGAAGAACTGTAATAGCGCCCCCTACCGTATAACACTGAAAACATGGACTGCCGGAAAATTCCGTCAATGGGGAAAGGGTTAAAAACAAAAATCCCCTCCAGACATCACTTTTGCCTAATCCTGTATGTCAAAAGAGCTTTAAGCAAATATTTAGTAAATATTCAGAATCCTCTAACAGAGTTCGTAAGACCTGCGAGTAAAAATAAGCATGTTTGTAAGACATAATAAACACACACGTCACGGCACTGTGCATGTGCGCAAGGTATTTTTTTGAAATCCAACAGAAAATAGTTGGATTCACATGCTTAATTTTTATTTTTTTTATGTTGATCAGGTCTACACAACCCCTTCCAATCCAATCAAAGTTTCATTCGGATCGAAACTCAGTTGGATCGATTAAGGTGTTCACATGAAAGCTTTTCATTCCCATTATAAACAGATTATTTGGGTGCATGTAAATGTATGAGACTTCCTCAGCCAAAAAAGATGATTCTTTTTAAGGAAGAGGCACGAAATTACTGATACCATGCATTTTTTTTTTGCTGTTGTCTTTGTTTCACTGGAAAAGATGTTCAACGCTGGGAATGAGGATGTGGTTGTTTACTGCACAGAAGTGGCATCGCTATTACTAATGTTTAGTGTTTCTCATGTGATTGAAAGTTCAGTGTGTGCATCGTCCCGCAGCGTTTGAACGATTCCTCAATGCATGTGCCATAAAAATCTACTTGCTTTCTTCGTTCCATAAGCTGCTCTTGTTGTTTGTGAACAGTCATTCCAAATCAAATCAAATCAAGTCAAGCGTTTGCATGTCATTTAAAGTGAACATCAGACAGTAAGGGCTTGACTTCAAACAGCACAGACAGAGGAAAGATGAGATCAAATGCACTGATACTTGATTTCTCTGATTTGTGAACCTGCATGAGGATGTCAATTTATCTTGGAGTAGATTCAAGTGGATTACATTACAGTGCATTTTTGCAACAAATAAAAAATTACGTTGTAACTTCACGGCTGGTTTTGGTAACACTTTACAATAAGGTTCCATTTATTGACATTAAGTTTGGAACATACATCAGACCTGGTTTCATTTGTAATTCACCTCTGCTTCTTTATTTCTGTCTTCATTTACTTATTTCTCTGGTTTCAGGATTCTGGTTGACACAGTATTTCACAGTATTTTCTTTCTAGCGCTGTTAAGTTGACACCCAGAAGTGGTCTTAAATGAACTCATAATGAATATAAACACACAAGGCTAATTCTGCGGTGTGATTTTCTTTTCAAACAAAGATAATTAGCAGTGCTGTTGCCTCTGATTTAGTCCAAGGTTTGTAATTTATCATCTTCATGCATAATGAATGAACCGCACAAGAAATGTATGTAGAATTCAGATGAGTGCAAACCAGACGCAGTTTGAGTTTGTGCTTGACGTCTGTAAAATCATTTCATGCACCAAATGAGTGAAAATTGTTTACAACCGAGATGAGTTTTAAACATGATTGACGTTTTGGCACATTGAGGAAATTTCCCACCAGGTTGTCGAGCGTTTTCGGGCTTTGATTGGCTGTTTTTACAAAACAAGATCTTGAGAATGAGTTTCCTGCCGTTGACATGCGGCTCATAGACTGTGAACATGGGATGAGTATTAAGAATGACGTGGATATCCTTTAATGCTTTTGGCCTGTCATTTCATATCATTTGACGACATGAAACTTGCGTTTTAATTTTGAAATGTTAAATCTTTACAAAATTGGCACTATGCTTTAGTGATTGTTTCAGATGGTGTTAGTGAACTAAGAAAGCAGTGTGGGAAATGCTTATATTGTTGCATGACTGCACTTGTGTAGTTGTCTAGATGTTGTACAGCTATCTAACAATCGTCTACACATGCTTTTGGGCAATCAAAGCATTTCTGCTTGACATTATCTGAACTTTGCCATTGGCGCCTTTTTTATCCTCTTAGTTAATCACTGTCATGTTCAAGAAAGAGATTGAAGCACCATCAAGATTTCAAATGGGTGATGTTTGAGAGAGATGAGACATGGCTAAGTTACCTGCTTGAAGGAGTTTTTCAGTGTACTTCACACAAATGTACTTTTCTCTTTATCTGATCAAAATTACAGTACAACATTTTCACTCACCACAACCATGATCTATAAATTCATTTATTCAGCAAGGACACATTAGGTTGTGACATTAAAGACATTTCTAATGTTACAAAAGGTTATATTTCAAATAAATGCTGTTCTTTTGACCTTTCTGTTCATCAGAGAAGCCTGAAAAATAAAATGTATCATGTTTTCAACACTGATTACAATCATAAATGTTTCTTGAGCAGCAAATCATCATATTAGAATGATTTCTGAAGGATCATGTGACACTGAAGACTGGAGTAATGATGCTGAAAATTCAGCTTTGATCACAGGAATAAATTATATTTTACATATATTCACATTTAAAACTGCAGAGCCCAGCACATTACATGCGGACAAATACATTTTATATATATATCGTGGCCACAAATTCTCTCATTTTAGTAAATCATGGCCAAGATTTACTAATTCATTGCTTTAAGTGAATCGTGTGCACAATATAATTCTTTGTTCCCTTGTTTTACTAAATTGTGGCCAAGATTTACTAATTCATTCCCTCGTTTTAGCTAATTCGTGACCACAAATTAAGAATTCGTTCCCACGACTTACTAATTCATTTCCTCGTTTTACTGAATCGTGCATGCAATATAATATTATTTTGTATATCGTGTATGCAATATATAATTAGTTCTCTCGTTTTACTAAATTGCACACACAATATTATAATTCATTCCCTTCGTTTACTAAATCGCGCATGCAATATAGTTCATTCCCTCGTTTTACTAAATTGTGCACATTGTGTGCACAATATACAACGATACACAACATAATAATTAATTCCGCTGTTTTACTGAATCGTGCACGCAATATAATAATTTGTTCCCTCATTTTAGTTATAATCGTGGCACAAATTAAGAATTCTGGGACATTCTAAAACGCTTAACGTGAAAAACCCTTAACATGGCTTTGTATTAAAGGGTTAGTTCAGCCAAAAATGAAAATCCTGTCATTTATTACTCACCCTCATGTCGTTCCACACCCGTAAGACCTTCGTTCATCTTCAGAACACAAATTAAGATATTTTTGATGAAATCCGATGGCTTAGTGAGGCCTCCATTGCCAACAATGTCACCGAACCTCTCAAGATCCAGAAAGCTACTCAAAATATATTTAAATCAGTTCATGTGACTACAGTGGTTCAACCTTAATATTATAAAGCGACGAGAATACTTTTTGTGCGCCAAAAAACCCCAAAATAACGACTTTTCAACAATATCTAGTGATGGGCGATCTCAAAACACTGCTTCATGAAGCTTTACGAATCTTTTGTTTCAAATCAGTGATTCGGGTCGCGTATCAAACTGCTGAAATCACATGGCTCTGAACAACTGATTCGAAACAAAAGATTCGTAAAGCTTCGAAGCTTAATTTATGTTCCGAAGATGAACGAAGGTCTTACGGGTGTGGAACGACATGAGGGTGAGTTATAAGTGACATTATTTTCATTTTTGGGTGAACTAACCCTTTAAGACCAAACTCAGTACACCTTATTAATAAAGCACACTATGTACAGAAAAGCAGATGAGCCCACACATTTAATTACATGTTAAGCGTTTTCTTTATAACATTTTCTATGGGAGAAACGCTTAACATGTAATTAAATGTGTTGCGTTCATATTTTGGGCTCATCTCCTTTTCTGTACATAGTATGCTTTATTAATATGGTGTGTGCAGAATTTGGTCTTTTAATATCACTGTCTTATAACCCATACTCTGAATCTTTAATATATATGAGAATCTTTAATATACTGTATGAATGGAGCTTTAAAACTATTATGTTTGAGTCCTGACAGAAGAGATTTTAAATATCCACCTTTTTTTATGCAGTTTCTACTGTACTGTCAACACTGTCAGACATTTCTGTACACATTTTATAAAATCAGTCAATCTTAATCTTGAAGTTCGTCTGGTATTTCCAACATTTTTATTACTTTTATAAGTCTGAGTATAATGTGAGAGTGATTTGTGGATCTCAGAGAATGTTTAACCATTACACCTGACCGTGTCGACGAGGGCAGACTGAGGGTAAATGCCTTTTAAAGCGTAAAGCCAGTGTTTTTGACGAAGCTATTTGCGCAGTTCAGCATGTGTTAATTGCAGTGAGTGATAAGCTGTGAATGTGTGCAGATCTTAATCAGCACCACCTGTTACTGTGGACACTAATGAGGAGGCGGCTGGAAATGTTCTTCACTCACATGGAGACCGTAACTATAATGAGAGCAAACCATCAGTGTGCAAACAACTGCACCGACACACCGGCAGTCTGCTAGCTTTGCTGCATAGCTCGCTTTAAGTGCCTTATTGATTTTATAAAGTAACAGCAACAGATTACAATTCATCTGTGAAGTCATATAGTTCATTACCATGTTTTGTTTACTTTTTACCATACTTTTTCTTACAAATAGGGCTTCATGCAATAACTATAGCATGCTACTGTTTGAAATGTCTCAGTGTATGCATACTATTTGTTTTAAAGTAGTAAGTGTACACTGCGCAGTAAGAAGTGCACTAGTATTCCATGTAGACGTGGATCATTAAAGTAGTTCATTTGATGTGCGGTCACAGGTGTACATATATCGGCTGTTTTACAACAAACGTGTCCGATAGATCAGATTTGAGAGCCAGAACTTTCCGCTTTATAAACATCTTTTCATCTGCCACGGCCGTAAATCCCAGCGTCGTGAAAACATGTCGCGCCGCGTGTGATTTGTGAGGTGTGCTTGGATGTGAGTGTAAATGTGTTGTTGCAAAATGGAAATCGAGGTCATTACGTGTGTTTTAATTGTAACAGTGACGCAGGGATCAGAGGAAGTCTCCACAGTAACCAGGCCGCTGGTCATGTTGTGGTTTTGGTCGACCGCTTGAATAAATGTGTCACAGGTTGTGATTTCAGCGCCTGTTTTCATTGCAAATGAGGCTTAACCACAAGAGGTGAGGTGATTGATACACAACCTGTGTTACATATACTGCATGTCCAGTGGAAAATTATATCTCTCTCTTATACACACTACCGGTCAAAAGTTTGGAATTATTACGTTTTTTTAATGTTGAAAGAAGTCTCTTTTGTACAGAAGAGGATTAGGGCCAAGCAATAATAAAAAAATAAAACCATTTTGAGATTAAAGTCATTATAATGCGAGATTAAACTCGTTAAATTTCGAGAAGAAAAATGTCGAAATATAATGTTGAGAAAAAAATCATTAGATTTTGAGAATAAAGTCGTGTTTTGAGAAAAAATGTTAAATTTCGAGAAAAAAGTCGAAATACAATGTTGAGAATAAACTCATTAAATTTTGAGAATAAAGTCGTGTTTTGAGAAAAAAGTCGAAATACAATGTTGAGAATAAACATTAAATTTTGAGAATAAAGTCGTGTTTTGAGAAAAAAGTCGAAATACAATGTTGAGAATAAACTCATTAAATTTTGAGAATAAAGTCATGTTTAGAGAATCTCATTAAATTTTAAGAATAAAGTCATGTTTAGAGAATCTCATTAAATTTCGAGAAAAAATATTGAGAATAAACTCATTAAATTTTGTTGCGTTTCGAGAAAAAAACCCGCAACATTTCTTAAAATTTAATGAGTTTATTTTCAACATTTTAAACTTTTTTTTCTCCAAATTTAATGTTTTTTTTTTTTCTCGAAACATAACGACTTTGTTTTATTTCGACTTTTAAGTTTTAAGAAATGTCGTTGCGTTTTTTTTTTTCTCGAAACTCAACAAAATTTAATGAGTTTATTCTCAACATTTTTTCTCGAAATTTAATGAGATTCTCTAAACATAATGACTTTATTCTCAAAATTTAATGAGTTTATTCTTAACATTGTATTTCGACTTTTTTCTCAAAATTTAACGAGTTTAATCTCGCATTATAATGACTTTAATCTCGAGATGGTTTTATTTTTGTTTTGTTTTTATTTCTTGGCCCTAATCCTCTTCCGTACTTCTGCTCGCCAAGGCTGCATTTATTTGATCAAAAATACAGTAAAAATTGTGAAATATTTTTACAATGTAAAACAGCTGTTTTCTATGTGAATATATAGTAAAGTGTAATTTATTCCTGTGATCAAAGCTGAATTTTCAGCATCATTACTCCAGTCTTCAGTGTCACATGATCCTTCAGAAATCATTCTAATATGATGATTTGCTGCTCAAGAAACATTTCTAATTATCAATGTTGAAAACAGTTTTTCTAAATAATTATAGCTGCAAGTAAATCATTTTTCTGCTACATGTAATGTAGATTCATGAGTTCAGTCATATAATCATTATAGTCATTCATCATAAACAGGTGGTTTGTGAGTAATATTTCACTAGAAAACACTCACCAGCAGGGTAAATACATTCCAAAGTGACATTACTGTGAAGGATTCATAACTACTTTCATCTCCGTGTGAAACACTGCAGAAGTGCCTTGCTGAACCAGCCAGAATGTTGGATTCAGTCCAATGTTAAGTCGAAACAAGACGTCTTGCCAACACTGAATGTCAAGATTTCTATATATTTAATTTCACAAAACTTGACAAAATCCAAATTAGACTGATCTGTTTTGACATGCTGTCTAATATGCAAAATACATGATTAATCTACATATTAATCCCTTTTTTATTGCCAATGTGTGATCAGCTTGTAACGAAACTTAAAAAACAAGACCTTCCCCGACTTCCTAGGTTGTCTATGAAAGCCTGTAGACTGATTTTTATGTGAATGACTCAGGACGTTTTTGCCGGCAAAATCAAAAGGATGTGACGGTTATGTTCATGATAATGCCGAAAGAGCTATTCCGTACTGTAACGTCAATGTATCATGCAAAGAAAAGGGATTAATTCAAACTATAGTCTCACATAGTCAGATCTAATATAGTCTATAGTCTCAAATATACAGTTGTGCTCAAAAGTTTACATACCCCTTGCAGAATCTGCAAAATGTTAATTATTTTAACAAAATAAGAGGGATCATGCAAAATGTGTGTTATTTTTTATTTAGTACTGTCCTGAATAAGATATTTTGCATAAAAGATGTTTACATATAGTCAAAAAATTCAAAAATTACCAGTTCAAAAATGTACATACCCTTGATTCTTAATACTGTGTGTGATTACCTGGATGATCCACGACTGTTTTTTTGTTGTGTGATGGTTGTTCATGAGTCTTGTTCGTTCTGAGCAGTTAAACTGACCAACGTTCTTCAGAAAAATCCTCCAGGTCCTGGAGATTCTTCAGTTTTCCAGCATCTTTTGCATATTTGAACCCTTTCCAGCAGTGACTGTGTGATTTTGAGATCCATCTTTTCACACTGAGGACGACTGAGGGACTCAAACACAACTATTAAAAAAGGTTCAAACATTCACTGATGCTCCAGAAGAAAACATGATGTATTAAGAACCAGGGGGTGAAAACCTTTGAACAAGATGATGATGTCCAAATTTGTCTTATTTTGTTTAAATATCTAATTTTTTAATTTAGTACTGCCCTTCGGAAGCTACAGAAGATACTCACATGTTTCCCGGAAGACAAATTAAGTAAAATTTATCTTGATCTTCAAATTCAAAAAGTTTAATGCATCAGTGAATGTTTGAACCTTTTTTAATAGTTGTGTTTGAGTCCCTCAGTCGTCCTCAGTGTGAAAAGATGGATCTCAAAATCACACAGTCACTGCTGGAAAGGGTTCAAATATGCAAAAGATGCTGGAAAACTGAAGAATCTGCAGGACCTGGAGGATTTTTCTGAAGAACGTTGGTCAGTTTAACTGTTCAGGACAAACAAGAGACTCATGAACAACCATCACAAAACATAAAAACAGTCGTGGATCATCCAGGTAATCACACACAGTATTAAGAATCAAAGGTATGTACATTTTTGAACTGGTAATTTTTATAAATTCAGCTATTTTTTGATTATAAGTAAACATCTTTTATGCAAAATATCTTATTCAGGACAGTACTAAATAAAAAATAACACACATTTTGCATGATCCCTCTTATTTTGTTAAAATAATTAACATTTTGCAGATTCTGCAAGGGGTATGTAAACTTTTGAGCACAAATATACTTTATAATCAAACTATCGTAACTGTGATTTTAATTACCTCATCTGTCGACATGATGCCGGTGAATCTCAGAGCTGGTTCAAACATATCCACATCGCTATGATCAGATGATTTCTCACCGCTGTCATTTTTATTGTGTTTATTTTGTTATTGAGAGGAAAGCGCACGGCACATATTTACATATTCATCTAACCGTCGCTCTCAGCAGTGTGGACGGCATTGGGATGTTCGTTTACAGTATATCACTGCAAAGGTATTTCCAACTTCTTTTTACTTCAAAGCAAAGAACAAAAAGAACTTTGCCATGAGTATATCGCGGCCTTGAATCACGTTACAGTTCACGAGCACCAGCAGGAAGTTCACTTAACGGCCACTGGTGTCGCTAAAAACAAGGGTTTCTGAATTCTACATACAACCCATTTAAAGGATTCTGTCAGGCGCTTCATATATAGGCTATAGAAACTTTAAGAGTTAATAGTTTTGTTTTAATCCATTTTTATTTTGATTACATTTTATGAATTAAACAGCTCATAAAAATACTTTATCACTAGAAAAAGATGAAATAACCTGTTAAACATGAAAGCATTATGCAACCATTTAAGACGTTTCTCCTTATATAGAAGCTTTTTGACAAAGTGTTCCTTGTGACAAAGAGTGTTGTGAAGCATGTCCTCATGGTAAAAGAACAGTATCCTGCAAGCGTAACACTTTAAAACTTAAAGTTATACAGCTGTGACAAGACTGTCAGGACATTTTGTCAATGAATTGGTTTCTGTTTCTGCATCTACAGTGAAATATCATTGGACCAAAATCAATCAATATGTTCTGATTGGCTGTGATTGTGCAGCAATTTCCCATTTGTTGTGAAAAGACATCACTTTTTACATGAATTTTGTAATGCATGCATTTTAGGACCAAAAAGATTTAAAAAAAAAAAAAAAAAAAAAGTAACAGATTCATACTTTACGTACTATGAGCAAAAAAGAACATTCTGGCTTATATTACATCCTTGTTTTTAAGTATGTAGCTTATTTGAAATAGTTTCTAATTGGATCTCTATAAGGATTAGTTTTTCATTTCCAGGAATATTTCCAGTTGGCTGTATGTTTTATCAGCGCTGTGGATAGAGAATTCAATCTATAATTTGGCTTTTCCTCTAGGGGTTTAGTATGCAGCGTTTGGGACACAGTCTTCAGAGATAGAGAGAGAATGACAGAGGGATTATTTCTCTGACCCAAGGTCACGAGAGCTTCTCATGTTCTCATAAGTTAATACTGAATGCAGGACACACTGCCTCCTCTTGCAAGTTATGTAATATCACATAACATTATTATCATCTCACGTAATATCTCTTTTTATACATAGCGGATCCATTTATGCAAGTGAAACTAAATTGTTCTCTGAACCGTTTGGGGGGATTTAGAATAACAGAAATCACAAGTATTTGGATCTGTTTTATAAACTCATTCCGAACTCTTTTAAAAAAAATTTGCATGTGATTTCTTTTACACTTGCTTGGATATTTTGGCAACACTTTACAATAAGTTAATGTATTAACTAACAATGAGCAATGTTACATTTATTAATCTTTGTTAGTGTTTGTTAACTGTTCATTTGGTAATTCTTACTAGTTCAAGATTTTAACAAATGCTGAAATTAACATAAAATAATTGCTTTATAAGTATTTTTCACTGTTAGTTCAGGTTAACTAAATGGATCCTTATTGTAAGAGTTACCAATAATTTTATCTAAAGAGAAAAAAAGCTAGGAAACAATTTTCACTTTGATAGAAAATTTCACAAAGAAATATAGCTACAAGCAGCAATTATCGGGGTTCAAGCGCTTTAAGTCCTATAAGCACTTGTGCAAAAAGGTATTATGTTTCATTTAGCAAGCCTGAAACCATCTCAATCATAGATGGAAAAGACCATTTACAGCCAATACAGACAGTTCACCATAGTAAATATATGGTTTTCAAAGCTTTTTAACAGTTATAGCGCCACCTATAGTCCAATCTCCATAAAAGTTGGCATGCTTCTTTAGAGTCATATGCTGCATTTGCTCACCTATTTTCATGAAGTTTTGAGTTTTCGTTTAGGATTTATAGGCTTTTGAGAATATTTTGCCACGCCCTTTTTCTAAATTATCCTGTTATAGCTACCCAAAGGGTAAAGTTCAACTTTTTTTGATAATTATTGATCTAGAGAGTCCAGAGAACTGCATTGCACTGGTATGGTTCTGATCGGGCGAAAAACTGAGGACTAGTTTGCAAAAGTAGTTTTTTGACATATTTAATGAACGATTTGATTGACAGCAGTGGTTCTTGAGGCAAAGTTAATCAGCATGAGGAGATCTATCAAATGATGTGAATATTGTATGGATGTGTGAAACACCACATGATTAAAGGGGCGTAAAACCCGTTAGCACCACCTAGTGGCCAATTTCTTTCAAAATTCTTACAGACCGCTAGGACCATGAGTCGAACATGCCAACGAGTTTCATTCCGATCGGCCTCCATTAACATTGTCTAATAGGTGCTCAAACTTCATTGGCCGCCGCATGCCAATTTTCAAGTCAATCGGACTAACAGTGAAGTAGTTATAGCCGTTTTCATGTTTTTTTTTTGCTGTTATATTGCCATGTCCTTTTTCATGCGACCACGGAATAAGCTCTTACATAGATGTGCCAAGTTTGGTGAAAATATCTCACTCCGTTCATGAGTTATAGCCATTTTAGTAAAAGTGGCTCCGCCCACTTCTAACATTTTGGCGGCCCTTAGAAACCATGAATCGGAATTTCAACTTTTTTTGATAATTACTGACAATCAGACTCCAGTGAATCTCACTGCACTGGTTCTGATCGGGCCAAAAACCTAAGACTAGTTCACAAAAGTAGGTTTTTAAAAAAATACCTGAAAATTTTGCCGAATCCGAGCCTACGCCTAACGGTTTAGGAGTTATGAGCCATTTCGTACTTTTGACTGCTGTAGCGCCCCTGTCAGGCCAATCGGGGCGAGCCTTGGTGACGTTGTAGATGGTGTGAGTACTACCAGCCCTCAAATTTTCAAGTCTCTACGACATACAGTTTTGTCTGCTGATCACTTTAAAAGGAGAATGCTGATCCATTGAAATTTTAACAATTACAATAGAGTTTCAGAGCTTCACGCTTGAACCCCTAATTACATAAAAATGGCAATTAACACATTGAATTTAATGTGAAATTCTGAAGAAAAAAGACTGAAATACTGTAGTATTTTCTTTTAAACAAGAAAATTCAGATGTTTAAGTGTCCAAATACATTTTAGGTCGCTGTGCATTCAGGTAAACTAAATAATCTCAGCATCAAAACTGCACCAATTTACCTCAATTCAACTTAAAAATAAAGGCTCTTAATTGGCATCTATGTTTCCGTGAAGAATCTTTAACATCCATGGAATATTTCCATTCCATTATTTGTAATGGAAAAAGGTTCTTTAGATTATTAAAATGTTCTTCACACTAAGGAAAAATGGTTCTTTTAGGAACTGTTTAGGGAACCCAAAATGGTTCTTCTACGGCATCACTGCGAAAAACACCAATTTGGAACCTTTATTTTCATTTTAAAAGTGTATTTTGAAAAAAAATCACCATGCAAACACTTTATGATGAAGCGTTTTACTCAAGTAGACAAGCTATTTCTGTCTCTCTACTAAGCGTCCAGTCAGTGGTCAGTGTGTGATGATATATCACACTATAAACGCTGGACAGCAGGAGGTGTTTGCCTCCTTTTAAGGCTTTTCCAGTTTTCCAGAGGCTTGTGTGATGTGGCCAAACCGGAGCCCATAAGAGGTGTGATGGAGCGTTTCGGCTGTTCATCTCCAGCCAATCAGACGCTTCCTTGAGAGAGTCGGGATCACAGCGCTCGCTCTTATGGTGACAGCTGGCCGAAATGCCTCAGTGGCCGGAATTAACGAGGAGTCCGTTCACGGCGCGCGTCACTAATGCGATCTGAAGTCACGGTGACCGTATAAGGCCCGTCTCATTTAGACCCGCTCACTGGTTCTGAGTGCCAGAAGAGTAAAAGCAGAAACTTTGATATCACCGTTCAGAACTTTTTGCTCGAATCAAATTACATAGATTAGAAATTAATAGATGATACTAAACAGCGATAGCACAACTAAAGTTCACAAGTTTCTGCACAGCCCTAACTACAACATAGTGTATTATTCTGTCATGTATATACTTATGTTGAGACCTAATGTCATTCAGTTTGATCAGTGATATAGAGTGCAACAGTCCCCGCCCCCTATATCAGCAATGCTGGTTCCGGTGTCATGACAAATCGGGTCCTCCCTCGAAATCGGGTCTCCCCAAACTGTCAGTTAATGATTATTCGAAGTATATACTATATAATGCTTAAGAAAACAAATTAGTGCATAATAAAAACCAATTGAACGTAATTTCTTACACTTGATTAACTGTTAATTAATAAATAATAATTATAATAGCCTATTAAGTGAATAATTGAACATCATTAATTTGTTTTGTTTATAAATGAAATATTTGGACTTTTAACACCTAATTTAACACATAACTACTTTAAAGATGATTGTGAATACATGTAGGCTAAGTGCAAATGTGTGTATAAACTAAGCTATCAGGCTAATCGGGTATCTGTATGCTATGCTAATACATAAGCTAACTAATGGTCATTATAATGTAGTTGAAACAGCATTTATCATAACATGATTTTGTAGGAATTGTAAACAGGCGCTAAAGAGAGTACCTATTTGAACCAATTGGATCGCGTGGGGTCCTAATGGAGACCCGATTTCAGGGGGGACACAATTTGTCACTACACCAGAAGTATTTTTTCCATTCATTTCTTCCATAGGGATAAGCCATCTACGAGTTGAATCACAAGACAAATTTTGATTTGAAGTAAACAGCCTCAGTGAGGGAAACAACTACAATCCCATGAAGCATTGAAAACAGAATGATCGAATTAAAAACGATGGAGAAGTATAATGAGTATATATGACTCGATTGCGTCATTTGCAGCGCTTCATGGGAGTGGGCGGAGCTAAAACTATTTTGGCAGGTGTTGCTTTTTTCGACTCTGATTGGTGGAATTATCTGTACGGCATCATGGGTAATGTAGTTCTTCACCAGGAATTCCGATGTTAAACATGATTATTTTAAAAATAAGCTGAAATAATGCGGGCTGATCAGTGTTGCCAAGTCCGCAGTTTTTCCCATAAAATTGGGCTACTTTTAAGCTGTTGTCGTGGGTTAATTTTTTTTTTCGCGGGTTGATTTCCACCCCACATGTACGATTTTGGCGCTCCAACACTCTTAAAACAATACCCAGACGTACAAATTCAATGGAGCGTTCGGCCGCCCGACAAAGAAAATCGCAGTGGGCTATTTTTTGGGCTACTTTTGACAGGCCATTGGACTACTTTGTTGCGCAGACCTGGCAACCCTGAGGCTAATGGCTTCAACAGAAGCAAATACCATTGAATAACAACCTCGTAGCTAACAGTTATGGAAGCTTTTTTTCCACCATGAAATAAAAAATAAACTTTGTCTCACAATTCTGACTATTTTTCTCATAATTGAGAGTTATAAAGTCAGAATTGCGAGATATAAAGTCAGAATTGTGAGATATAAAGTCAGAATTCCGAGATATAAAGTCACAATTCCGAGATATAAAGTCAGAATTGTGAGATATAAAGTCAGAATTCCGAGATATAAAGTCAGAATTCCGAGATATAAAGTCAGAATTCCGAGATATAAAGTCAGAATTCCGAGATATAAAGTCAGAATTGTGAGTTATAAAGTCAGAATTGTGAGATATAAAGTCAGAATTCCGAGATATAAAGTCAGAATTGTGAGTTATAAAGTCAGAATTGTGAGATATAAAGTCAGAATTCCGAGATATAAAGTCAGAATTGTGAGTTATAAAGTCAGAATTGTGAGATATAAAGTCAGAATTGTGAGATATAAAGTCAGAATTGTGTTATAAAGTCAGAATTGTGAGATATAAAGTCAGAATTCCGAGATATAAAGTCAGAATTGTGAGATATAAAGTCAGAATTGTGTTATAAAGTCAGAATTGTGAGATATAAAGTCAGAATTCCGAGATATAAAGTCAGAATTCCGAGATATAAAGTCAGAATTCCGAGATATAAAGTCAGAATTGTAAGTTATAAAGTCAGAATTGTGAGATATAAAGTCAGAATTCCGAGATATAAAGTCAGAATTCCGAGATATAAAGTCAGAATTGTGAGTTATAAAGTCAGAATTGTGAGATATAAAGTCAGAATTGTGAGTTATAAAGTCAGAATTGTGAGATATAAAGTCAGAATTGCGAGATATAAAGTCAGAATTGTGAGTTATAAAGTCAGAATTGAGTTATAAAGTCAGAATTGTGAGTTATAAAGTCAGAATTGTGAGTTATAAAGTCAGAATTGTGAGATATAAAGTCAGAATTGTGAGATATAAAGTCAGAATTCCGAGATATAAAGTCAGAATTGTGAGATATAAAGTCAGAATTCCGAGATATAAAGTCAGAATTGTGAGATATAAAGTCAGAATTCCGAGATATAAAGTCAGAATTGTGAGTTATAAAGTCAGAATTGTGAGATATAAAGTCAGAATTGTGTTATAAAGTCAGAATTGTGAGATATAAAGTCAGAATTCCGAGATATAAAGTCAGAATTCCGAGATATAAAGTCAGAATTGTGAGTTATAAAGTCAGAATTGTGAGATATAAAGTCAGAATTGTGAGATATAAAGTCAGAATTCCGAGATATAAAGTCAGAATTGTGAGTTATAAAGTCAGAATTGTGAGATATAAAGTCAGAATTGTGAGATATAAAGTCAGAATTGTGAGATATAAAGTCAGAATTGCGTGATATAAAGTCAGAATTGTGAGTTATAAAGTCAGAATTGTGAGTTATAAAGTCAGAATTGTGAGATATAAAGTCAGAATTGTGAGATATAAAGTCAGAATTGTGAGTTATAAAGTCAGAATTGTGAGATATAAAGTCAGAATTGTGAGATATAAAGTCAGAATTGCGAGATATAAAGTCAGAATTGCGAGATATAAAGTCAGAATTGCGTGATATAAAGTCAGAATTGCGAGATATAAAGTCAGAATTGTGAGTTATAAAGTCAGAATTGTGAGTTATAAAGTCAGAATTGTGAGATATAAAAATTGTGAGATATAAAGTCAGAATTGTGAGTTATAAAGTCAGAATTGTGAGTTATAAAGTCAGAATTGTGAGTTATAAAGTCAGAATTGTGATATAAAGTCAGAATTGTGAGTTATAAAGTCAGAATTGTGAGTTATAAAGTCAGAATTGTGATATAAAGTCAGAATTGTGAGTTATAAAGTCAGAATTGTGAGATATAAAGTCAGAATTGTGAGATATAAAGTCAGAATTGTGAGATATAAAGTCAGAATTGCGAGATATAAAGTCAGAATTGCGAGATATAAAGTCAGAATTGCGAGATATAAAGTCAGAATTGTGTGATATAAAGTCAGAATTGCGAGTTATAAAGTCAGAATTGCGTGATATAAAGTCAGAATTGCGAGATATAAAGTCAGAATTGTGAGTTATAAAGTCAGAATTGTGAGATATAAAGTCAGAATTGCGAGATATAAAGTCAGAATTGTGAGTTATAAAGTCAGAATTGCGAGATATAAAGTCAGAATTGTGAGTTATAAAGTCAGAATTGTGAGTTATAAAGTCAGAATTGTGAGATATAAAGTCAGAATTCCGAGATATAAAGTCAGAATTGTGAGTTATAAAGTCAGAATTGTGAGATATAAAGTCAGAATTGCGAGATATAAAGTCAGAATTCCGAGATATAAAGTCAGAATTGTGAGATATAAAGTCAGAATTGCAAGTTATAAAGTCAGAATTGTGAGACAAAGTCAGAATTGTGAGATATAAAGTCAGAATTGCGTGATATAAAGTCAGAATTGCAAGTTATAAAGTCAGAATTGTGAGACAAAGTCAGAATTGTGAGATAAAGTCAGAATTGCGTGATATAAAGTCAGAATTGCGAAATATAAAGTCAGAATTGTGAGATATAAAGTCAGAATTGCGAGATATAAAGTCAGAATTCCGAGATATAAAGTCAGAATTGTGAGATATAAACTCACAATTGCGTATTATAATGTGCAATTGTGAGGGGAAAAAAGACTGAAATTTTTTCTCAGAATTGCGAGTTTATACAGTATCTCACAATTCTGACTTTATAACTTGCAATTGCACAAGTAGGGCTGTCTTTAAAGGTTTATAAGTTATCGTTCAAAATCATTTCCCTGTGGAGAAAATAAATTGAGTTTTCACTTCCAGATCCCCATTCAATTCAAGTCTGTGAGATTTTTTAACCTATTTTACTGTTGGCCAGGTGAAAATATTAACATCCGTAGCACAAATGGTGGTCGTTGCATGATGAAGTTTAATACACAGTGCTATCAAAGTATGAGCAGAGCAACGCTTGACTTGGTACACGCCACTAACTGTACGGTTTGACTGACTCCCCAGAAGTGCATTTAAGACCTCCATCTAACTCAAATTGCAGTACTTTGCGTTGTTACAAAACCAGGATTTATTTAGTGCGCTAAACCCTCTTGCCTGTGTCATTCAACTGTTTTCAGAGTGCTCGGTGTGATTTCTCTTACAGGACTGACAGCCTGTCGCCACTAACGTCATGCGCCGATATAAGAGCAGAACGCTGCTGTCAGATGTGATTGACTACAGCGGCCTAATGCTTCTGCGTTCTCACATAATGCCCGCCTCTCCGTCGCCAAGGTGACCAGCCAATAGATAGCCACACCCACCAATCTGAAAACAATTCAAACATGACTACTGATGGGAAAAGTGCTATTAGCACAAGTGTTCACAAAACCTAACTGAGCGACATGCAACCGAGAGCTGCATGAAGTCAACTAATAAACATGACGCAAACAGGAAATGAGCTACAGTAATAGTAATTAGACTGAATGCAAGTGATTCAAATAATAGAATCTCTTGCTAAGTTAAATAAAGTCTTCAATTAATCACAAACGGAAAAGAAAAGCACTGGATTTTTATTGGCATCAGCAGATGAAACTCACTTTTGATGCACTCTCTGTACGCTCTTGTTTTATGCAGTCCGATAACTGACCAGCACTATATGTTATGCATTTTTAATAATTTCTCATATCAAATGCTCTTAGAACTTCGAAAGAGAAAGCGCCCTCAGATAACGAGCTATTAGTTATAGATCTGACTCGCTGCTTCAGATGAATAAAAAACATGAGGTCAGTTTTATATTGAGCTAAACTCTGCTGTGATGTTTAAGAGAAAGAGCTGCTGTGAGACATGAAGGGTCTAGTGTTTCTGTATGAATGATTACGCTTCAGGAAAACTTTAACAGTTCAGTTTAGAGTGTAACTAACTAGTTTTTAAGGGCGGATGCTGGGCCATCCAGACTTCACTCCACTGCTGAAATTGCTTTGCTTTCCATATAGATATCAAATATAACTTATTATTTGGCAGTTGAACTGTAATGTTGCCAACAAACCTGGAACTACTTCGCAGTCATGCTGTTAAAAACATGTAACATCTGTCAGCCAATCAGAATCAAGTATTTAACAAGCCACAATAATAGAGTGCAACAGTCCCCGCCCACTTTTTCAGTGGCGTTGGTTCTGGAAGTACTTTTCTACTCATTTCTCCCATAGGGATTTTTAAAAAGTCTTCATTAAAGCGTTATAAGCCCTGAACCAAGCTACGAGGAGAATCACAATACTCCAAACCTCGATTTGAAGCAAAAAAGGTTTGAAAATCTGACAAAAAGGCTTTAGTGAGGGAAAGAACTACAATCCCATGAATCATTGCGAACAGCATAATCAAATTAAAAATGGAGAAATATAAAACTACTCATTTACAAACACTGATTATATGTATAAAAAACAATATATTTTAAGTTTATTGCAATAAATATATTTTTTAAGAGCGCAGAGAGATCGTCTCAATTATGTCATTCGCAGTGCTTTATGGGAGTGGGCGGAGCTAAAGAGCTCTTTTGAAACGTGTTGCTTTTTTTGACTCTCTGATTGGTGGAATTTCAGTACAGCATCATGGGTAATGTAGTTTTTCACCAAGAATTCTGCTGTTCAACAGGATTATTTTAAAAATAAGCTGAAATGCGGGCTGACAGCTTCAACAGAAGCAAACACCATTGATTAACCACCGTAGCTCACAGTAGGGGTGTCTTTAAAGGTTTATAAGGTTTATAGAAATTCCCTAGAAAAAAAAACCCTGGAGAAAATGTATGGAGCTTTTACTTGCTGAAATTTGCCCGACTGTTGCTCTGTATCGACTTGAAATCTGTTTATTCAAGTGTCTGCATAACAGGGTTTTGTTAACTAAAAACTAAAAACTCATTTTTGAGTAGGTAACTTACTTTTGGGAGCAAGTAAAACTAAAAAAAAAAATAAAAATCCCATGCAAAAAAATAATTTTCTGCCATATACAGTTCTGCTCATAGATACCTGATTTACCTGAATCCAGTGATCACTTATCTGCTAGAAATGACGTTGTTAATAGACATAACGTTGTTTTTAGGCTGATAAACTCAACCTCTGTGTCTTTACTCAAAGTCGGCCAATCAGATTAGAGTTTGCCAGATTGAGGAAGAGCGTTTCAGTTTTGTGTATAATATACATCCGTTGCTCAGAGAACAAGATGAGGCAGAAACTGGGAGGTCATTGATGGTGGATATTAAATCAAAATTGGTTCATGCATCCTTTTTGCAAGGAGCAAATTGTCTTCCAGCCTTTGAGAGAATATCTGGCTTCCCTTTTTGAGTGAAACCCTAATTGAATGAGACTCGGAGACAGAGCGGCCGGGATGTAAAGGGACAGTATGAAATGAGAGTTGGCCATGAGGACGATTTGTGCCTCTGTACTACATCAAACTTTCATCAGGAATGTTAATAGAGTAAAAAGGAAGATGCTGGTGGAGGGTTTCCAGGAGATGTGAAGCTTCTGTCAAAACGCCAGCAGAGATATATTTAATTAAAACCAGAGCTGTTTATGGGAATCTCATTTAGCCTGCTCTGAACTTCCTCTTTCCTGCATCAACACAGCCTTTTAGATGTTACGAAACGGCTTGAAACATGATACACAAATGAGCAAATTTCACATAACACAGATTCTTACTTCTGTCAAACATCAGATGAATCTTGGCATCGCTTCTGCACTTTATGCTCCAACTCTCATCAATTAGCTTGTTAATAGATGCATGAGTTCATCTCACAAATATGAAAATGGAACTTTGGCAAGAGAATTATGATGCACTTTCACAAGGAGAATCAGGGATAGTTTGCTTTTTATACCACAAATATGCGATACAGCTCGTTTTTCTAACATGGGTCACCAGTGGAGTCACAACCATTAGCACATCTCATATCTATTACACACAGCTATTCAGTAATGCCTTTAAAGCCATACTGTACAGTAAAAATAAATAAAAAAATAAATAAATTATATATATATATATATATAATTAGTAGTTGCTATTAATAACTATAAGTAACTTTTATTAGTAGAAAAATAATAAAGTAGCAAGTAAAGTAGTAGTTAATTACATTTTTAATATATTTGGGTCATTGACAAATAAGGTTTTTAAAAGTGTAAAAAAACATAATGGAGATATAATTAATTTTGAAGTTTTATTAAGTGTTAACAATGAGATTATGTGGTTTTTATAATCAATTAACACTGCTTTTGTCATTTTTTACAAGATGGACAAAATGTGTCACCAAAAAGTCATTTCGGTTTTACCGAATGACACTTTTGGTTATACTGAATGATGATATTTTCAAACAATGCTAACAGGCTGATATCTAGCTAGCTAGCAAAAAGAAAATCAAACATTTTATATTTAGTACAAGTTTTTAAAATATTACAACATTTTCCATGTTTTATAGTGGTTGTACCGAATGACCTGATGTTTCAGGACATGCATATGAGCAAGTGAAAACATGAAGTTTTCAAATAGTTAAAAGAGAGTTAGTTACTTTGCTTCACGACCATGTGGCCCTTTGCAGGTGTCTGAATGATGTCACGTCCTGTCACATGATATTGACCGCATGGCTTGATCGAAAATGGGCCCTTTATATTGGTTACTCCGAATGACATCAATGAAATTCATTTTTCCGGACATTCTTTCTCATAACAAAGCAACGACTTCTACACATAATTTTAACACCATTTTGCACTATGTTGATATATGATGTTATAAAATCATGCCAGAATAAAAAATATACAAATTTATCGCATTTTAAGATATTTTAATCACAAATAAAATGGCTGTATTGGCCTTTGGATGGTTAAACCAAATGACCTTTTGACACTTCAAAATCTTTATATGTAGTAAAATATAATTAAAACCTTTTGGTTTAAATAAAAGAGATATATACTTTGGATGTCATATCTTTGTTTTTGTTTTGGTTTTTTTTATTATTAAGGCCTTTGGACAAAAAAATGACCCATCATGTCATTGACCTATTTATGTATTTTTTTTATTTTGTTTATTTTTTAATAGCCATAAAAGTAGTGTTTTTCATTTTTTTTTTATAATTTTATAATATATATATATATATATATATATATATATATATAAAATAAATCAAACAATACTTTAAAAATGAGTTAAATAGTAATTCTTTTTTTTTTTTTTTACTTTATTTTTCTTTATCAAGTTTTCTGGGTTGAAAACGCGGTTGGATGTGCATGTATCTGTGTGTTTGCTCGTTGCATACTTGCGTGTTTGTAGCGCTCTCATTCATCTCTTTTGACACGTAAGAGATCTGTCAGCATATTCTCTGTGATGTTGACATGTTTCTCCTTATTATTGATCTGCAGAAAAGCATCTTCCAGTACCTGCTTTCAAACCCCTCCATTCATACATTATTACCGTATTATGTCTGTGCAGCCAAAAGAAAGAAAAAAGTGAATTAGTATTCATAATGCAAAGAAAGAAATGAAGAATACTTTTAAAACTGCAAGACTTTAGTTTTTGAATTATGCCCTTTATAAATGTGTTCAGAAGTTCAGTGATAATTATGCTGTATTTGAAGTATGAAGTTCATTTTTAATATCCTGTACTAAGATTAAATGGATCACACTCATGTTCATCTACTTTTGAGTGTGTGTGTTCTTGATGTATCAGAGTAAAACAGTACTTTACTTGACAAGTGGCTTCACAGGTGCCTAAACACAATATCAAAGCCTATCAAACATCTTTAAGGACAAAGTGTGATATTTTAAATGTTAAAATACCTTCTCTCCTCCCAGTTAAATAAGTGAAGAGTAACTCAGGCTCTTTCAAATTCAAAAAATAATTTCCCCAAACACTCGAAGTGCTTAACCAATCACAACACACTGCTCCAGCCGACCAATCAGAGCACATTGTGCTTTTTAGAAGGCGGGGCTTCATGGAGACAGGAACTAAACAGAGCGTTACTAACAGACTGGGAAGAGAGGAGCTGAACAATGGAGAATATGAGAAAAATAATCAACATGCAAGCATGAAAACCTGTTCTAGTAAAGCCCAAAAACAACATCAAGACTTTGTAAATGTGCATAATAGGTCTTTTTGTGACCTGTGATAGCAGTGCTGATATTTTAAGAATTCAAAAAGCTATGCAACAGTCTACACATGAATTAGATCATATCTGACAGATGCTTTGAGCCTAAAACCTGCAGCTGGTCGTGACCCACTAATATCTGTAGCCTATAAGGTTTATTTTCTTGCTTCAATAGAATCAGAAATGCAGTGATAATCTTAATCTGGTGTTCAGGGAGTGTATAATCTCTATTTATCCATCCTGACCCCCCTAAACGCAGCTATACCTTCGCATCTATCTTACATTAGCCACTGATTACTTTCCTCATAAGCTCTGAACAACAGATGCAGATTGTGTGCGCCGAGAGACGCTGCAAAAGGGTTAAAAGAACGTTCCGGTTCAAAACAAATTAAGCTTTATAATGTAGCGCATCTGCAGCCGCTAGTCCATTAAAACTGATGATCATTTGGTCTCTGTTTGTAAAAAAACGAACTAAATTCGTGTTTACAATAATTCACTCACCGCAGAAGTCTATGCATGCAGGATATGGTAGTGTGCAACTCACATTAATTCGTCATTTGTGCTAAGCCTATTTACGACAGTATTGGCTATGACTCTAGGACAAATGCTTGACTAAGACACTCTTTTCCGCTCCTCAAATACATAAAACATTAGCCTTTATATATATAGTGTTTCTTTAGTAAATAAAACGCTGTACTTATTTAAAGAACCAGCTATTTATTTACCCTTGCATTGCAAACAAGCAGCGACGTTCCAAACTGCGTGCGACACCGCATTCAAAATGGAGGCGGGGCGGAGTTATGCGGTTTGACTGACAGATCCAATGAGTTACGATATTTAGTCACAAGCTCTTTTTAATTCTTTTCATTGTTTAGAGATTTGCAAAACCCACAAAAGGTGACCAATAGTAATGATTTATGGGGAAAAAATGACAAAAAATATATATTAAAAATCGTTCCTTCAAGCAAAGCAACAACAATGACAACACTGTGTTCGGTGAAGGCCAGAATCTGAGCGCCATATGAACAATGGGGTACAGAAATAGGTCAAAGCACCAGGGGGTTTGCTTTCTTTTAAGAGGGGTTTACACAGGGGTCGTATCTGCATATAGGCCTAAACCACAGAAGAATAATCTGGCAGTGGATTAAATAAGGTTATAGCTGTCTGCATTAAAAAAACGAGAGACATTTCACAAATATGCATTATGCTGTCAGGAGGTTGATTATGGTTTTTATGCTTTTTTTATGGCAGTCAGTCGTATTAAACACCCAACAATTTCTCTCCTGTGTGAATTTATGAGTCTTTAGAGAGATTCAGAGAAAAATAAAACATTAGGAAATGGTGAATAATGCATCTGAAATCCACAAACATCATTACTATGTAAATGAGAAGCTATGAACAAACTACAAAGCAGAGAGGCTGATGGGAAATGCAGAAAATCTTTTGGTGCAGGTATTTGCATATGCTGGTCATAGATTATTGTTGTTGATAAATGAATCTAAAGTACTAAAGGAAAGTGATCACAGCTCAACGCTTCTTTTAAAACTAATGTTACAATATATTTCATTACTCATAAAGTGTTGGGGGTAGCGCATTACAAAGAGTTATGCAATCAGATTACTTTTTTCAAGTAACTAGTAAAGTAACGCATTACTTTTAAAGGTGCAGTGTGTAAATTTTAGCAGCATCTAGCGGTGAGGTTGCGAATTGCAGAGAAGCTACGGTGGCCAACACAGGACAAATATGTCTTCTGAGACAGCAGAGAATAGCTAGTCAAACAAATGCACTCTGTAGAGCAGTTTGTCCATTTAGGGCTACTGTAGAAACATGGCGACGCAAAATGGCGACTTAGAATTAGTTCACTTTCATATAAAATTTTCCTGATAATTTACTCACCCCCATGTCATCCAAGATGTTCATGTCTTTCTTTCTTCAGTCGAAAAGAAATTAAGGTTTTTGATGAAAACATTCCAGGATTTTTCTCCTTATAATGGACTTCAATGGCCTCCAAGCAGTTGAAGGTCAAAATTATAGTTTCAGTGCAGCTTCAAAGGGCTTTAAACGATACCAGACGAGGAATAAGGGTCTTATCTAGCGAAACGATCGGTCATTTTCGAAAAAAATGTAAATGTATATGCTTTATATATAAAGCCTTTTGAAGCTGCACTGAAACTATAATTTTGACCTTCAATCGCTTGGAGGCCATTGAATTTTTATTTTTTATTTTATTTATTAACCAATGTTTTTGCTGCTGACCATTGATGATCCAATTCAACTATACTAATAAGCAAAAATGACTATAGGGTAAATGTACCTATTAAGCTCAAGTACCCATTAAGCACACTACCATCTTTGAGCTCAGATTATAAAAAGAAAAAATAATGTATTATCCTACTTGATGTCTTAACCAATTGATGTGTTTGTTACTACATACCTCCTGTAATTTCGAGAAAATCAGACCATTGCACACTGAGATATGGGTATCCATGTGTTCACACTGTCTGGCGGCCATTTTGAAAGTTTAAGAGAGTCCCTTAAATGTGCAGTTTTAAGGTGGTTAAGCCTTTTCTGGGAGTAGTTATAACTAAAAAATTGCAAAACTAAGAGATTAATGTTTAGACTTTTGTATATTATAACCTGGAACCTGCATGTGGAAAATAATTACAGTTAGATCAAAAGATAGTTTTAGCAACATAGCGCAGATGCTACAGAACTTAGTTAGCTTAGCATAGTTAGCTTACTAGCTGTATAAGATTGTTTGCTACACTAATATATTACTTTACAAGCGTTACTGGCTTGTACTTTTAAATCCATAATATTATAAACTTACAGTTTATTGATGGTCTGTGGTTTTACACTGCTGCAATTTTTAAAGACTTCATATTATTTTTAGGTGAGCTTAAAGGGTGCACTACTATGAAAATCACACAGCTTCAGTGTGTCATCAATAAGAAAAAGTATAATTTCATAGATATTGTCAATAATAGTTGTTTATATTAAAATATGTATAAACTTAATACATGACCTATATTATTTATTTAGCAAAATCTTGTCCTTTAAATCTAATGTAATATTTATTAATTAAAAATGCTGCTCCAATTAAGCTCAGAGTGCTCCCTTTAAGCTCATTCCATTTTGGAACATTTAATATCGTCTGGGTGGAAGATCTGAGCGTTCTCACAGGAGAGTAGGAGTGGAGAAGGTCTGAAATATAAGAAGGGGCAAGACCATGAAGGGATTTAAATGCAAATACTAAAACCTTAAAATCAACTCTAAATCGAACAGGTAACCAATGAAGTGATGCTAACACAGGTGTAATATGTTCTCTCTTTTTTGTCCCTGTCAAAAAACAAGCCGCGGCATTCTGTACCAGTTGTAATCGCGAGAGTGAGGACTGATTTATTCCAGCGTATAAAGCGTTACAATAGTCCAACCTGGTTGAGATGAAAGCATGAATAACGGTCTCCAAATCACTAAAACTCAGAATATTTTTAAGCTTGCGAAGTCCCCTAAGCTGCAGAAAACTGGCTCTAACTACAGAATTGATTTGTTTATCAAATTTTAACTCAGGGTCAGGGGTAACTCCCAGATTTTTAACTTTATCACGAACGTTATCTTGAAGGGGGCCCAGGGTAGAACTTAAATTATTTAAAAGGTGTGAAGGGCCAAACAACATAACATCAGTCTTTTTCTGATTTAATTGAAGGAAATTATTGTCCATCCAAACCTTAATGTCCTCTAAACAAGCTAGCAGAGAGGACACTGAATCAGTACCTGATTTTAACGGAAAATAGAGCTGAGTGTCATCGGCATGAATGTGATATGAAACTTTATGGGACTCAAAAATTAAACGAAGAGGGAGTAAATATAGAGAAAAAAAGATTGGCCCCATAATTGAGCCCTGGGGCACCCCACAAGTGATGGGAACTGAGCTTGATGAAAATTCTCCAATTTCCACCAAAAAATTCCTATTTGTGAGATATGATGCAAACCAATCTAATGCAACATCACAAATGCCAACTTCAAGGTCTAATCTCTTTAACAAGATACGATGATCCACAGTATCAAAAGCCGCACTTAAGTCCAATAATAAAAGAATAGTATAGTTGCCAGAGTCTGCAGATAGTAAGAGGTTGTTTACTACCCTCAAAAGTGCAGATTCAGTACTGTGTTTAGCTCTGAAACCAGACTGAAAAGGATCCAGAATGTTGTTAGAGATTAAGTAGGGGGAAATTTGATTTAGTACACACTTTTCCAGAACTTTGTGCAAAAATGGAAGTTTCGAAATGGGCCTATAGTTATTAAAATCAGAGGGATTGAGATTAGCTTTTTTGAGGATGGACCACAGCCTATTTAAGGCAAGATGGAACAGTACCTGTTTGTAAGGATCTATTGATAATAGAAAGAAGACTTGGCAACACAGAAGACAGAACATCCTTTAGTAACTTTGTGGGAATGGCATCAAGAGAGCAAGTGGTTGGTTTCATGTTAGAGATAATGCCCAACAGCTCAGAGTGTGAAATAGTCTGAAAATAAGAAAAAGCAGAGGGGCAAATATTCGCATATTGATAATTCTGAGTTAAATTACTAGAGATCTGTGCCCTAATTTCAGTAATTTTGTTTAAAAATAAGTTACAAAACTTCTCATATAAGTCTAAGCTAGGTTCTGGACCGGCCGGTCTAGAAGGGTTTAATACTGAGTTTAATGTAGAAAACAGTATCTTTGGGCAATGGGAATATTTTGAGATTATGTTAGAGAAGTATTTTGCCCTTTCCAAGGAAACTGCTTCTTGGAATATATATATATATATATATATATATATATATATATATATATATATATACAGTCATTTTTGCTTATTAGTGTTACTTTATTTAGTAACATTACTTTATAAGTAATGCAAAAGTAACGTAACGCATTACTTCACATAAAAAGTAACTAAGTAACGCAATTAGTTACTTTTTAGGGAGTAACGCAATATTGTAATGCATTACTTTTAAAAGTAACTTTCCCCAAAACTGCTCATAAAAAGTAACAAATCATATTATATATATATATATATATATATATATATATATATATATATATATAGTCATTTTTGCTTATTAGTGTTACTTTATATATATATATATATATATATATATATATATATATATATATAAAGTAATGCAAAAGTAACGTAACGCATTACTTCACATAAAAAGTAACTAAGTAACGCAATTAGTTACTTTTTAGGGAGTAACGCAATATTGTAATGCATTACTTTTAAAAGTAACTTTCCCCAAAACTGCTCATAAAAAGTAACAAATCATATTATATATAAATTATATTGTGACTTTTTATTTAATGTTACATTTTCTCACTGTCATTCAATGATCACATTGAAGCTATTTATGGGAAAATATCTAACTCTTAGATCAAATTTTAAATATTTGATAAAAAAAAATCAAAATTTTACATAAGAGCAGTATTTATTTGGCATAAAACTTTGAGCATTTTGATTAGGGGAACAGATAAACTGACACTAAAAACTAGAAAAAGTTTAAAACAGCAGCGTTTAACTTAATATTTCGCTACACAAAAGAAGATGTGAAATGCTGCACTGGGATTTTTTTTTTCTTTGTCTGAATAAATTGATTCACTAAAATGAATCACACTTTTCAATGCTACATAAGGGAGAGAGGGCGGTTACTAGTACCTGGAAAGGTTACACTATTTTTAAAACGGTTAAGCTACTAAATTAAGTGGTTAATTTAGTACGTTTAAATAGTTACTTTCCAACACTGATGTGCATAATGAGATTAAGCTCTCAGAAGCAGTGTGCATGTGCTCAACATAAACAACACAGAGAACTGAGACCTATCCGCTTTACAAATACATTCATTTCTCTTACAACAACAGACAATAACCAGTAGTGAATAGGTCACAAAGTTTGATATGACTAACTAAACAAACTAAGGCTGATGAATAGGCCTTGTCCACAAGACAACAAGCGGCTTTGTGATTCAAGATCTGGATGCTGCTTGTTTCGTTGGCCCCATTTCTGCTTTGACAACAGCTATTATGTCTTAAAGCGAACCCACAAAGCTTTCACAGGCCCATCATCTTCACATATACCGAGGCTGTGAGAGATATCAACGGAGACAGAGTGGGAAAAGGGAACAAAATCAGCAACATAATCCGGACGAGGATCAAAAGGCTTGGATTGGATTATTTTCTATTGCATCACGGGCCTGAAAGACCTATTAGATCAAAGGCCGAGATTTTTGGGAGGAGAATAATATCTGAATACATTATTGAAGTGCGGAGACAGGAGTGAGAAGATGAAGACGGATCCGGTGTCATAACGGCCTGGCGGGGGAACGGCGGCGCGGTCCGTGACGGTGAAACCCGATCCCGAGCGGCATTGTGCGGCCGCGTTTGTTTGGATTCAAAGCATAGGAGGAACTATAAGACCGATCTGGTAACAGGATCGGCCCATGACTGATAGTAATTACTTGCTGTCTACACGTTTAATAATTGAACGTAATTTCAGATCCAGCACTTTCCAAAGGAAGAGAATGGCACGCTGTCAAACGCTCAAGGTACAGGATCTGTGCGGTTCTTAAAGTCACCATGAAATCAAAATCGACTTTTTTTTTGTTTGTTTATTATCAACAATTTTTTGTAATCAAAATAACTTCCCCTCCCTCTTGCAGCGACATCTCTTCTCTGATGACGAGGGCGAGGCAACCTGTCACTCACATGAGATCCACCAATAGCAAACCACAACCATCCAATCAATTCACATAGACAAAATTAAGCCCCGCCTTACATTTTTTCTCACTCGAGAAGCGTTTCACATTATAATAGGGAAGAAAACCCTATCACAACTTCCGTTTCTTGCCAACTTTAACACAGCAGGACCATCTAAATCTGCTTAGCCCAACACCAAATCCTCAAATTAATGTTCGTAAAAGAAACATCACATATCTGTTCTATAAAAACACTGGCAGATGAAATGTAATGAAATAATAACAAAACTGTTTGTAGTTCCCCGTTTCTGACCCAACAGAGCCAAGAAAAGCAGACCAGACATCAGAGGATTGGCTGAGTTATGAGGTCTCAGGGTGATGTCATTTCCTGTGTTTGCACCTTAAGCTTTAAGCAAACTGACGGTAATGAGCAAGAGGACAACGCAGGTGTTTAAATATGTAAAAGAATAACTTTCTTAATGTTCCCAGTCTTCTTGAACACAATTCACCAGTGCACAGGGTTGCCAAGTCCATGGTTTTCTTTCCCTGCAGAATTGGGCTACTTTTAAACTGATTTTTTCCCCCCTTGTAGGTTTAAAGTTTTACTTGACTGAAATGCTTGTATTTTACAACATCTATATAAGGAGTTTTGTGAGGAAGGGCACTGGTAGGGAGCTCCTTTATGAAAACAGACAGTTTATGATTACTACTACAGAATTGGTCCAAACTGCTGTCCCACAACCAAAAAACACATTTAAAAAGCATTTAAGTATTAAAATTTTAGGTGTTTACTAAGATCTTTCTATTGAATCCCACAATAATATTTAAAATATCAGTAAGGTTAATATACTGTATATAAAATCATCATTTATTGGGTACGTTCAACTGGGAGGTGGCTATCCCGAACCAGAACCCCCAAATTTCAACTTGTCAGAATGATATTGAAATAATTTTTGCATTTTTTTCCAAATCATGAAACTTTATGTAAAAAAATGTGTCCCGCATTTTCATGTCACTACCGAAACAGTGTATGTTTTAGTCCATTGGCTGAGACTGATTTTAACCACACTAATACATTTTTGATCAGGAAATATTCTTGTGTCCCTCCCTCTCATAGCCTCTCTTTCATAGTAGATAGATCCATCATTTTGAGTTAAATGTGTTCAAAAGTCTGAAAATCTGCGTGTAGCTTTAAGGAACGTCACTACCAAACACCTTTTTTCTGCCATTAAGCAAACTTTTTTGTGTTATTCTATAAAATTTAGTTTTTATGTGTGTACAACTGTTCAGAACTGCTAGCTAACCATGTGCTGATTAGCATCTTTGAGCTAGGCTTAAAAGTATCTAAAATTGTCACTACCGAAACAGTCACTTCCGAAACATGTGGTGAAGTTTCGGTTGTGACATCATTGTTATCCGAGTGTTCATCGATAAAATTTAGTGTTTTTTCTGTGTACAACTGTTCAGAACTGTGCTAGCTAACCATGAGCTGATTAGCATCTTTGAGCTAGGCTCAAAAGTCTTTAAAATTTTCACTACCGAAACAGTAACGACCGAAACACTTGGTAAAGTTTTGGTTGTGACGTTTTTTGAGTGTTCTTTGATAAAATGTAGTTTTTATGTGTGTACAACTGTTCAGAACTGTGCTAGCTAACCATGTGCTGATTAGCATCTTTGAGCTAGGCTTAAAAGTATCTAAAATTGTCACTACCGAAACAGTCACGACCGAAACACTTGGTAAAGTTTTGGTTGTGACATTGTTTTTTGAGTGTTCTTTGATAAAATGTAGTTTTTATGTGTGTACAACTGTTCAGAACTGTGCTAGCTAACCATGAGCTGATTAGCATCTTTGAGCTAGGCTCAAAAAGAACTAAAAGTGTCACTTCTGAAACAGTCACGACTGAAACATGTCATTATGTTTTGGTAGTGACAAAAGGGAACACACAATCATTTATTTGGGGGAAATAAACAAAATTTTAGTACAGTTATGCAATTCATTAGTATTTTAATATGTTTTAGTATGTGAGTTAAAATTCTGTAATGTGATGTGGTCACTACCAACACATTACTGTCACTACCGAAAATGTGCAGTCACGACCGAAACATGGGATGTTTTGTCAAAAAAAATAAAGTATATTGAATTATCAACTAAGATGTTATTATAGTGTTTGGTTCAATGTGTATTCAAACTAATGAATCCTTAACTTTGAAATCAATACGATAAGCTTTATGCCTTTTGCAAAGGAAGATTCAAAATACAACAAATCTCATAAATTACACTTGAAATATTGTTAAAATTGTAATTATTATTGATTTACCTGTGAAAACTTTTTTTTAAAATAGCAAAAAATATATTTACAAGGTAGATGTGAACAAAATCTTAATAGGTTAATGTAACCCTTCTTATTAAATCATTTATTATTGTGTTTCGACACATTTGGGGAGAGACATATTTCAAAACTTTCTGAAAATACAATATTAGAATTAACTGCACAGTAACTAGAAATGTGTACCTTGGATATTATACAATTTGCACATACAAAATTTGTGGAAAAAGACGTTTCCAACTCTGACTTTGAACCAGTTCTGTAGAATGGCCCATATAGTGATTTTCAAGTTGAATTGTGTGGAACGCATACAGTAACTGTAAAATATATATTTTAGGTATGGGAGTGGCATATTTTGAGTTTTGATATTTGGGATAGGGCTGATTTTGGGCTACTTTCAAGCAGACCTGGCAACCCTCCAAACTTCTGACAGGTAATGCAATCATTTCTCATCTCTACTTTGCCGACACATTTGACTCCATTTTGGATTGTGGCAGAATCGTCGCACCTCATAATCTGTAAAGAAACTCTGCGGCCGTGCGCGTGATTCAGAGGCAACGAGTCAATTTGAATCACTTTTCATCTGCAAAGTATATGGTTATCATGTTATGTGGAATGGTAAACAGTGTCAAGAGTCTTGAAAGGTCACGTCAGAAACATGCTGTCATGTTTTCGAGAAGCATATACATCGCCAAGATTGGAGTAAATGATAGCATACCAACTCAACACCATTTTTAACAAGAAAAATGATAGTAATTGTACTTTAAACACTATAAGCCCAACGGACAAGAGAACCTGAATTAAATTTGAACAGCCTTTTTTTGGTAGCCGCACATCACATTTCAAGCAGCAATCAGAGGGAGAGCTGGAGCAGGAAGGGAATAAAGTGTATTTTATTAATCAGAGGCTGTTTGTTGTGCGTCTCTCACAGGTCCTCCATCATGAGCGCAATCAGGCCGTTCGTCTGCAGGCTAATGTTCTGTTTGTGTTGGTCGCCGTCGAGCAGATGCGGAGGGCCGTCTGGGGCCGTGAGACGCACACAATCGTCAGGCCAGGTGGGAAAGCGGAGAGGAAAGCCGATTGTATGCTGGAGGAGTGAGAACATACACACATACTTATAGAGTGACATGAGTAATCAAGCTCAGATTAAATGTGACCCAACTGTACCCCATCATAGTGAACGTATTGAATAACAGAAGAGGAGAGGAAAAAAATGTGTCTTGCATAATATTTTTAACTTCTACAGTATGACATTATTGCAGAATATTTTTGTGTAAACTGCTCCGCAGGGATGTGATTTGTAGAGGAAGAATTTTGCTTTAATGCAATTAGTGGTGTTTACTGAATCAGCACAGTGGTGTTTGCTAAATAAAGCATCATTGTTATTATTGCTCATATTTAGGGTTAGTGATTCGAACAACGCTATTAAACTTCAATTTGTGCTGCAAACGTCAAATCCTGCGGATTGTTGCAGTGCGTGTGCTGTTTTATAACCAATCAACTTCACTTCACTGTAAACCCTAACGCTCAAAATAATTAATTGGTTTCAGTAGGACAAACTTAAATTAAACAAATTAGTTCAGTCAGATTAACTTTTATGAGTATTTAGCACTTTCTTTTATTTTCAAGTTCACAGAACTGATATATTTTAAGTAAACTGAACTGTTTCATTGTTTTGAGTTTTATGAACTTATTTCTTTTAATTTAGACTAACTTAAGTTTAATTGAAACTGGCTGGGATTTCTATTTCCAAAAATCCCTTGCCCATGGCACTCAAAAGGGAGAGTAAATGCTAAAATTAAGTGTTATATAATGTTTTTTTTGTGCAAGATTAATGTTAAGTGGGAGATTTAGTAGTGATTAATGTTTTGTTATGCTAATTTAGAAGCATGCGGCTTGGTTTGTTATACCATGCTATCATTAACATGTTAGCAAATTAGCAAGTTAGCATTTTCTGAATTAGCTAGCTATGTTTACACTAATAAAAATGTTCACATTGAGGTTACATGAAATTTTTAAGTTAAAGGGTTAGTTCACCCAAAAATTATGTCATTTATTACTCACCCTCATGTCGTTCCACACCCGTAAGACCTTCGTTCATCTTCAGAACACAAATTAAGATATTTTTGATAAAATCCGATGGCTCAGTGAGGCCTGCATTGACAGCAAGATAATAAACACTTTCAATGCCCAGAAAGTTATTAAAGACATATTTAAAACAGTTCATGTGACTACAGTGGTTCAACCTTAATGTTATGAAGCGACGAGAATACTTTTTGTGCGCCAAAAAAACAAAATAACGACTTTATTCAACAATATTCGATTTCAAAACACTGCTTCATGTAGCTTCAAAGCTTTACGAATCTTTTGTTTCGAATCAGTGGTTCGGAGTGTGTATCAAACTGCCAAAGTCACATGATTTCAGTAAACAAGGCTTCGTTACATCATAAGTGTTTCGAAATTTCAATGGTTCACCACTGGGGGGCGTGACTTTGGCAGTTTGATACATGCTCCGAACCACTGATTCGAAACAAAAGATTCATAAAGCTTCGAAGCTTCATGAAGCAGTGTTTTGAAATTGCCTATCACTAGATATTGTTGAATAAAGTCATTATTTTGTTTCTTTGGCGCACAAAAAGTATTCTCGTCGCTTCATAACATTAAGGTTGAGCAACTGCAGTCAAATGAATATGTTTTAACGATGTCTTTAATAGCTTTCTGGGCATTGAAAGTGTTAATTATCTTGTTGTCAATGCAGGCCTCACTGAGCCATCGGATTTTATCAAAAATGATCTTAATTTGTGTTCTGGAGATGAACGAAGGTCTTACGGGTGTGGAACGACATGAGGGTGAGTAATTGACAGAAAATTTTAAACCCTTTAAATGTATGAATTAGTGTACTCAAACATTTCAAGTGAAGAACAATTAAAATATATGAGTACAAAATAAAAATCTGCCAGTTCTGCTTACTTAAACTTTGAATTTCTTAACTTAAAGATTTTGAGGCAACTTTGAGTTTTGCCAACTTATTCGGGTTTACAATGTGGTAGACCATAAATGGGCAAGAAAAGATGCAACCTGAACCATGTCTAGGGATCTAGAGACTTGATTTGAACTGCAATCCTCAGAGATCATGGGTTCGATTCCCTGCTATGCATCAACAGATCAAATTTATACCCTGAATGCAATCTAAAAAGCGTCTGCTAAATGCATGAATGTAAATGTAAAAGTAACGCCCTAATAATCACCTAACAACACACTAAAAACACTGCAACAGCCAATAGGAGCGAAGACAGCTCACTTAATAAAGTTAGACTTGGTTCTTCTTACAGCAAGTGTCATAATGTGACAGAACTCGAATGTTCCTTTTATAATCAAAACTGCTTTTTATACTGTTTATATGACTTGAATGAACCCATTCAGTCATTAAAATATTGCGTTGAGAGAAGTTCACTTTGAACTTGAATAATCTGTCATGGATTTGATTTCAAACTGCATTGGTGATGCAACAATGTTTAACTTTATCCAAATGAGCCAATAGTTGCTCGCACTCAATTCATTAACTCTCGTTAAAAATTAATGATTTCTGGTCACTTTAAATCACTGCCAATGTGAATGCTCGCTTAGGTTGTTATTAATGGTGCCCTGTGAAAAATAATTTTTCTAAGTTGTAAATAACTGGAGATTATTGGAGTATATCTTACAAGAAACCACCATTTCAGTTTCTTATACTTAAAATTTCGTGTAAATTCACACTGCAAAAAGTATATTTGTCTTGTTTTCCAGTACAAATATCTAAGCATTCTTAAATCATGATTTTTCACACAAATAAAATTTAAAAAATGTATCAAAATAAAGTGAGTTTATGCTAAGAGCAAAAACAAATATCTGCCAAAGGGGTCAGAAAAATCAACTTAATTCACAGATAAAACTAGATTATGTTTCTGCATAAACTCACTTCATTTTTATATTTTTTGTTAGAAAATAAAACTTGATATCTAAAATATTTTTGTCTTGTTTTCCGGTACAAATATCTAAGCATTCTTAAATCAAGATACATTTACTTGAGATGCAAAATTACTTTAGATATTAAGCCTTCTTTTCTAAAGATGCATCAAAATAAAGTGAGTTTATGCTTAAAACAAGAACAAATATCTGCCAATGGAGTCAGAAAAATCTGCTTAATTCAAAGATAAGGCTAGATTATATTTCTGACCCCATTGGCAGATATTTGTTCTTGCATAAACACTGCATTTTGATACATTTTTTGTAAAACAAGAAGTAATTTTGCTTCTCAAGTAAATGTATCTTGATTTAAGAATGTTTAGATATTTTTGTACTAGAAAATAAGACAAAAAAACTGAATGAAAATTGTTTTTACACCAATTTTTCGCAGTGAATGTAATGCATTTGCATCTATAATGCTTTTATCTGAAGCAACCTTTAATGCATTATATAAATATCCAGAGGAATCGAACCCACGACCTTGGCATTGCTAACACCCCCAGTTTAAACGCATTTAATAAAGTGCTACATAAGATGCTTGATCTTGACCCGCAGATGAAAATGTTCTCAAATGCATGCTGGTGGATTTCAGTCTCCCGCCGGTTTGTGAACACATGTTGCTGGTGAAGTAAGCAGCTTAAGCGTTGAACCTGACCCCAGGTGACAGGCCCTGCTCGCAACCTGTGCACCGCACAGCCTCGATACATTATCTGTCCTCCGGCTTCTTGTGGTTTTAAATGACTGCTTTCCATTGTGGGTGTTTCAGTGTGTTCCAGAGAGAGAAAGGGAAAAATGAAACCGAACTGGTTTTGGGAATAATAGAAGTGGCGAGTGGCCATGTCTGTTTCAGAGAGCTGAATGGTGTTCCACGAGCGATGACGAGCTAAACACACACTCCTGATCTGACCCCGTCATGGGTCGGGACACTGGAGAAACCATCCCCTTGGTCCGACACAAAGAGGTAGATTAAAAAGAACAGAACGAGATGTCAAACACACCACAACAAAAAGACCCTTAGTGTAATTCTAGCAGCATCAAAGGCATTATAAGTGACATTTCTTGACCTCAACTTATACAATACATTTCTGTGTATTTTTTTTGAAAATGTAATCGCACAAGATCTCTTTCGCTGTTTATCACCAACAGCAGAATTTTGTTTGAATTAAGTTTGCATCTTGGTTTTCTATAATATGCTTCTTGATAACCCTTTGGATTT
This sequence comes from Mylopharyngodon piceus, assembly GCA_039654765.1. Taxonomy (NCBI): domain Eukaryota; kingdom Metazoa; phylum Chordata; class Actinopteri; order Cypriniformes; family Xenocyprididae; genus Mylopharyngodon; species Mylopharyngodon piceus. The sequence goes on along the minus strand of CM077452.1, from coordinate 619,981 downwards.
TATCTCTTCCAAAGAAGAACCACAATGCTATGTGTTCACATTCCAAGACAGAGTCACTTCAACTTGTAAACAGTGATCTAATCAAACAATGAGACGATTTTTGAATTCTCGTAAAGATTTAGATTCCCAAGAACAATATCTTGTCAAATTGACAGCGTATATTGATGCTTAAATGTGGATAAGCATTTTTCAGCAGTTACTGCTGAGTCATAATACCAGTTTAGTTATTAATACATGAAAGAACATCATATCCAAGCTATTAATAAGAAAATAAAGCACTTTAATGTTCATGAATTCTTTGCTTGCACATCAGAGAAACAAGATCGGAGAAATGTAGCTTTAGCTTCTTTGAAAAAAGGTTTTGAGCTGAGTCCACAAACGTTAAAAATTAATCACAAACAGATCTGAACAAACCAGTTGGAGGAACCAAGACATTTTGGGGCTCAAGAGATTGATTGCACACCAGCCTAGTATCCTACAGAAAACACTAGGGATGCATGATATATCGGACACCATATCGGTATCGGCCGATATATGTTCATTTTTATTGTTATCGATAAGAAAATTTGGCCGATATAATAAAGCTGATAAATAAATTCAGCTGAGACACTTCAGATGCACACTGTTCACCATGATGTTTTTAAATTGCTTGAAATATGATTGATAATCACTTCAAAAAGGAAAATACAGTTAAGTGCAACATGTGCAGCGCAAGTCTGTCATATAGACATATGAGAACATTATAATTGTGTGCTTGGGACATGGCTTTTAATGATGAAACTTTTGTTTTTGTAATCAGGTTTTCAAAAAGTATATAAAAATTTGGATTTAGATTCTTCGGCCAATATATCGGTTATCGGCTTTCAAATATAAAGAATTATCGGTTATCGGCCAAAATTTTCATATCGGTGCATCCCTAGAAAGCACAAACAACTTCTGTTAATCACTGAGAAATCATTGATTTCTCATCTCTTTTGGAAAGGTGATGACAAACTTGAGGAGCATAACATCTGAACGGGAACAACTTTCCATAGGGAGAACCATGTTCTTGTAAATAACTGCATTGGGCTTCAAAGACAGGCATATAAAAGAGGTTTGACAATTTGACACAACACACTGCTGAGGGCACCATTGTAAGATACATTAAAAGCATGTTGGGCAGCGAATGCAAATAGCAAAATCTTCAAATTTTGCAGCGATCTTGTCAATATATATATATATATATAGATTTCATCATAGTTATAAAACATACTGTATGCACAATATATACATTTTTTATCCTTAAAGAGATATTAAGATGCACAAAACACATTGTAAACAGAATAATTTGGGCAGTACGAGCAGTCTTTTGCTGAGCAGGCAAGTGTCATATGTTTGAAATCTCCATTGGGTTCTTGTCCACCATTTCATGGTTGAGTTTTAAAGGAATCTCAATATCTAATCTCTTCTTTTTCGGCTTTCTTTTCTTGCAGCAAATGAATGTCACCAATGACACAACGGTCAGAAACAGTCCGAGGCAGGTAGTCGTCAGCGCAAGCAATACCACTTGCAACTCGCGGCACGGATTTGGCACTCGATCACCCTCCCTCCCTTCCTTAACTGGAGGATCCTCGCCGTGGTCAATATCTACCACTCTGGGCAACAAGCTCTGAACGAGAGTCTCATTGCTGACCGTTTCATTCACAAACAGGTTGACCAGTACAGTAGAGTAGAGTTCTGGTTGACCATGATCCCTGACTTTGACCCACAAACTATATAGTCCTCGATTGTTCAGGGCTTTCCTCAAGGTGATGTTTCCCGTGTACGGGTCGATGTCAAACGATCCCGGTTCGCCGTCTGTCCTCTTGATGATGCTGTAAGCAATAACAGCGTTCATTCCCGTGTCCCGGTCCACCGCGTAGACTTCCGTTATAGACGTTCCCGGAAGCGTGTTGGGAAGCACCAGCATGTATGACTGGTTTGACTGGGGGAAAAGAACAGTCGGAGGGTTGTCGTTGACATCTAGGAGGAGAACGGTCACCATTGTGATGCAAGAAAGAGCCGGTTCGCCTCCGTCGATAGCCTCGATCCAGACATAGTACGTCCCCTGCTGCTCCCGATCCAGAGAGGTCTTGGCCCGCAACGCTCCTTGTCCGGTGTCAATTACGAAGATGTCACTCCCATTGAGGATGGACAAAGCCACCCATCCGTTCTCCCCGGCGTCCGCATCCGTGACCGTGAGCACGCCGATCTCCCCGAATCCTGGAAAGTTCTCTGGCACAAAGAAGGTGAAATCCTTGTTGATGAAGCGAGGACTGTTGTCATTGCGATCCCGCACGGTGATAATCACAGTGGCGATTGACTCCTTTCTCGGCGTCCCGCGGTCTACGGCCCGCACCATGAAGCGGTACGTCTCCTTTTCCTCGCGGTCAAGTGACGTGGACACCGTCAACACCCCGGTTGACCTATCCAAGTCAAAAATGGTGGGAGCGTCGGCACCGAGTAGGTAATAAACCTCACCTCTGCTTTCGCTGTCCGCATCGGTCGCCTGAAGCTGAGCGAGGAACGTGTTCGGTGGGTTGTTCTCCTCCACGGTGACGTCAATGAAGGACTGCTTGAAAACCGGAGCGTTGTCGTTAACGTCCAACACGTGGACCTTCACTACAGTATTAACTACTAATCCATGAGCATTACGGACCACAACAACCATTTCATAATCCTGTTGCTGCTCATAATCCAGTACTTCGGTGGTCTCAAGCAAGTACTCGTTTTTGAAGTGCTCGTACGGTACAAGCCTAAACGGACCCGTACCTTCTAGAAGACACTCTATCTTCTGTTGTGGCTCAGTGTTTTTGATAGTAAAAAAAGCAATGGGTGAAAACGGTGGCTCTGATTCGCTTAAACTTACAACCCCGTCCTTCTCAGACGCGATATAACGCGGTATAACCGCCGGAGGGCCGGAAAGCTGTCTGATGACGTGAACGGTAACCGTTGCAACTTCTGGAATACATGTCGGCCCATTGGCCAGTACGGTTAGTTTGTAGAGCTTTCCGGTATTGTTGTCTATCTTCCCTGCTAGTTTAAGAACCCCTGTGATTGTATCCAAATGAAACAGGTTTCTGCTTTCTTGGGAGACCCGTTCGCTGAAGGTGTACGTGATCAAGGCGTTGGCCCCCTCGTCCGGGTCGTAGGCTTGTAGACGAGCCAACTGCATGCCCTTAGTGGCGTTTCCATAAAGGGTAACGTTCACTTGTGACTCTGTAAACTTGGGGCAATTGTCGTTGACGTCCGTGATGATAATCGTCAGAGTGGCAGTGCCCAGAAGCGGCGGAGAGCCTCCGTCCTCGGCTATAATCTCAGTCACATACTTCGCTTGAGTCTCCCTGTCAAGATGCTCAATGATGATGAGAAAGGGCGTCAGTTCTCCCCCTTCGTTCTCCTCTACATCCAATGTGAAAACCCCATAGTCATTAACTAGCCAGTATGTCTGAACGCCATGAATCCCGATGTCGGGATCCACTGCTGACTGCTCCACTGCGAACCTGGCATTGACCGGTGCGTTCTCTGGCACGAACATCGTGATTTCGTTAACAGGGAAGTGTGGACGGTTATCGTTGACATCCTCGATGATGATCTTAATCTTAACCAGCTGAAAATACTGCTGAGGAAGGATTAACACGTCCAGAAAGATTGCACAGCCCTGGCCCTCGTGGGACTCGGCACACAGAGCCTCTCTGTCGATCTCCATGGCAGATGTGAACAGCTCCCCTGTAGTGTTGTTCAGACTCACATACTGCTGGCCGGCCGTTTTTTGCTCCAGATTAAACGAGCGAGGGGGATTGCTGGAAAGATCCAAGTTTAAGTCCTTACTGATAGCCCCTATGAGTGTCCCTTTAGGTAATCCTTCTTTTATTTTATAGATGAGGGGACTGAAATTTGAAGAGCAGGAGAGAGGACTGGTGTACAAGAAGAGAATGAACAAACCCTGAAAATAAACAACAGAAATGATTTAATAGAAAGCAACAGAACTATAAATAAAGTAAAAAACATCATGCTTTAAAGTCAAATGGAAAGTATGCATAAAAATAAGAAAGCAAAGCAGATAAATTATACATTAAGCACTGTTTAACACTTATGTGTGTGATCATGTGGAGATGGTTGGACTAAATCTACATCAAACCTTACTGATATGACAAAATATTTACCGATTTATTTACTATGATAATCCATAATTTCTGTCATAATTTCTATAGTTATTTTACTACGGTAAAATATTAATATATAAACCTCTTTCAAACAGTGTACTATGCTTCTAGAATCTCTCTCAGTTTAATTTATTTGGTGATGACACCACAGTTTTAACTAATAACTAATGTTTTTTTTTGACAAACTATGATTATTATAAGGGATTGCAATATATATTATATATATATATATATAATTCAATTAGTGTAAAATCCATCCTTTGATTCATAGACATATATAATAAGTATTAGGATGGATTTGGATCATATAAAAATCTTAAAGATATTATTAAGAAAACTACAGATACTATTAAGAGAATTTGATGTTATGATAATTCAGTTTTCCATGAGTGTAAGAAACTTACCCATATCTCTCCTTTGCTGCGCAGGCATGTTCCTCTTTTAGTGTTCCACATGTTTCCCGTTCAGTGTTGGCGTCACAGGGAACGGGAGCGGGATGAGTTCACAGTAGCAGCCGCATTCTGAGCGCCGGTGAGCGGCTGAGTTCTCACTCGCTGCCCGATGCGCGACTGACGCGCTCTACTCATTCATCTGACTGATACGCTGCGGACACGCCCACCGCATGCTAATGAGGTCTGGCGCGACCAACCAGCGTTGACGCAGAGGGACGAGTCTGGAAACAACTCATTTGCAAGTCAAATCACGTTTATATATGTTTAAATATTTTAGCCTGAATGATTTATTATTTTGTGGTTAAGAAAACACCAGCATGACAGGAGTTAAGTTATTCTCTTTTCTCTACATTTATGAATTATTATAATAATTCTGTTCTGTAGTTTTACTCTTAGAGTAAAGTCACTGGAAAAAGCAGCTGATAAATTATTAATCATAATGTATATGATTATGTAGAGTTCACTTCTCTTCTTTTCTAGAACCTTTTTTGACTGTAAAGCGTTGGTTTTTTAAATAGTAAAAAGTTTTTGATGTCTCATTAGGTTCTTCAGATCAGTATTTTTAATATTGCATACAACTCTGAAACCTTAGAGAAAAGGTATAGAAAATATGCATGAGTAGTCACTGCATTGCACAGATCAATATTGCGGTAACAAAATAAGTTCCTAGTGGAAGTAAAGCAAAAGAGAGCATGTACGCTTTTACAGCCCTGCGGTTGAGATTACATTAACCCTCCATTTACATAAAACTCACAAGCTGATAATAAATATGACTCTCTTTCTTTGTCTCTGCCACACTTGCTGAACAATTTCTTGTAGAACTAAACACTTATTTCCTCCCAGAGCATCACATTAGTGATAATGTGAGGATTAGTGTTAAAGAAGAAAGAAGCTGCTGACTGTACAGGGTGAACCATCAGCGTAACCTTCACTCAAATCAACTTCTCTTAATCTGAGCGTTTTTAACCACATCAACAGATGCTGGCTTTGATTGAGAACATACTGTCCATCTGACAGAGTAACCACACACAACCACTCTGAGCTTTAACTCTGCGATTACACACAATCCCATGGAAGACTTTGCATCACATGATGTTTAACATTGACATAAACCGTTGACATGTTTTTTTACTTGCAGGTTGTAAAATGTATCTCTTTTACATTCACATACATTCAAATAGCCATGAAATCAAAATGGACTGTTTGTATTTTTGTTTATGGAATATTGCAGTGTTTATTAGAGCCTAAGGGGCGGTTCACACAGAACGCGTTTTTCCATTCCAATGCGCTACTTTTCCATTGTTTTTCTATGTAAACACACTAGACGGACGTGTATGACCATTACGCTCACATCATTTGCAGCGCCTCGCACATGAGCGCCGCGTTTTTAAGACTCTGTGTCAAGTTAAAAGAACTTTTACACGCAGCGCCGATCATCAATGTCAGTTCCAAAACAGTGGACCAATCAGAAGAACTCGGAGGCGGGGCAAACGTTGCAAGCTTTTGTTTACAGTAGCAAGTTGGCATAGCAACTGTTTTATTTGTTCGTTATTGCCGTTATTGCATCACGTCTCAAAAGCGCGTCTCGAGACCCTCGCGTTCTGCTCAACGCTTTTTTTAAACCATTCCTGAGCGCTGCGTCGCGTTTTTAGACGCAAAGACGCATTCTGTGTGAACGAGCCCTTATTCTGATTCAAGATTACGAGGAACAATTTAAAAAATAATGACGTGCACGGATAAATCATATAGGGGCCGTTCACACAGAACACGTTTTTCCATTCCAATGCGCTACTTTTCCATTGTTTTTCTATGTAAACACGCTAGACGGACGTGTATGACCGTTACGGTCGCGTCTTGCGTCTTTTGCAGCGCCTCACACATGAGCGCCGCGTTTTTAAGACTCTGTGTCAAGTTAAAAGAACTTTTACACGCAGCGCCGATCATCAATGTCAGTTCCAAAACAGTGGACCAATCAGAAGAACTTGGAGGCGGGGCAAGCGTTGCAAGCTTCTGTTTACAGTAGCAAGTTGGCGTGGCAACTGTTTTATTTGTTCTTTATTCTCGTTATTGCATCACGTCTCAAAAGCGCGTCTCGAGACCCTCGCGTTCTGCGCAGCGCTTTTTTTAAACCATTCCTGAGCACTGCGTCTCGCGTTTTTAGATGCAAAGACATGTTCTGTGTGAACGAGCCCTTATTCTGATTCAAGATTACGAGGAACAATTTAAAAAATAATGACGTGCACGGATAAATCATTTAGGGGCCGTTCACACAGAACGCGTTTTTCCATTCCAATGCGCTACTTTTCCATTGTTTTTCTATGTAAACACGCTAGATGGACGTGTATGACCGTTACACTCGCATCTGCCGTCTTTTGCAGCATCTTGCGCATGACATGGCGATCTAAAAAATGTGGCGCTCAAGTTAAAATCAGTTCAACTTTTAAAAAAATGCATATCGAGACTTTGCGTTTTTTCCCCCATTTCACTCCCCACGTCTCGTGTTTTTCAAAGCAAAAAAGTTAAAAACGCGAGACGCAGCGCTCAGGAATGGTTTTTTAAAAAAGCGCAGCGCAGAATGGAGGGTCTCGAGACGCGCTTTTGAGACGTGATGCAGTAACGGCAATAATGTAAATAATAGAAATAAGCAAACAGCAGAATAGATAGATACTATTTTTGACATAATAAAAATGTGGCCTCCTCCGCCATGTTGCTGTCAAATAAAACAGTTGTCATACCAACTTGCTACTGTAAACAGAACTTCGCAACGTTTGCCCCGCCTCTGAGTTCTTCTGATTGGTCCACTGTTTTGGAACTGACATTGATGATCTGCGCTGCGTGTAAAAGTTGGAATTCTTTTAACTTGACATGGCGTTTTAAAAATGAGGCGCTCATGTGCGAGGCGCTGCAAAAGACGTGAGACGCGAGCGTAACGGTCATACACGTCCATCTAGCGTGTAATGGAAAAGTAGCGCATTGTTATAGAAAAACGCGTTCTGTGTGAACGGCCCCTATATGATTTATCCGTGCACGTCATTATTTTTTAAATTGTTCCTCATAATCTTGAATCAGAATAAGGGCTCGTTCACACAGAACGCGTCTTTGCATCTACGAGACGCAGCGCTCAGGAATGGTTTTAAAAAAAGCGTAGAGCAGAACGCGAGGGTCTCGAGAGGTGAGACGTGAATAATAACAATCAAATAAAACAGTTGTCATGCAAACTTGCCACTGTAAACATAACTTCGCAACGCTTGCCCCGCCTCCAAGTTCTTCCGATTGGTCCACTGTTTTGGAACTGACATTGATGAGCGGCGCTGCGTGTAAAAGTTGAAATTCGCTCATGTGCGAGGCTCTGCAAAAGACGCAAGACGCGAACGTAATGGTCATACACGTCCGTCTAGCGTGTTTACATGGAAAAACAATGGAAAAGTTGCGCATTGAAATAGAAAAACGTGTTCTGTGTGAACGGCCCCTAAATGATTTATCCGTGCACGTCATTATTTTTTTAATTGTTCCTTGTAATCTTGAATCATAATAAGGGCTCGTTCACACAGAATGCGTCTTTGCATCTAAAAACGCGAGACGCAGCGCTCAGGAATGGTTTTAAAAAAGCGTAGAGCAGAACACCAGGGTCTCGAGACGCGCTTTTGAGACGTGATGCAATAACGTAAATAATAGAAATAAGCAAACAGCCACTTGCTACTGTAAACAGAAGCTTGCAACGCTCGCCCCGCCTCCGAGTTCTTCTGATTGGTCCACTGTTTTGGAACTGACATTGTGTGTAAAAGTTGAAAAACGTGCGTCTTAAAAACGTGACGCTCATGTGCGAGGCGCTGCAAAAGATGCCAGACGCGAGCGTAATGATCATACACGTCCATCTAGCGCATGTTTACATAGATAGATGTTTACATATCTTCCCCTCCCTCTTGCAGCAACATCTCTTCTCTGATGACGAGGGCGGGGCAACCTGTCACTCACATGAGATCCACCAATAGCAAACCACAACCATCCAATCAATTCCCAACAGACAAAATCAAGCCCCGCCCTACATTTGTTCTTGTTAGTGAAGCTGTTTCATGCAGATATATGTCACAATAGAGGGGGAAAAAGAACGAAACTGCCGTTTAATGCCGATTTTATGAGTTTACACAGTCAATAATGATTAGTTGAATGTGAAACGATGTAGTTGCAATCTCACCTGCACCCACAACCACAAACCAGAAATGAGCCACAAATATCTGGATCTTGTTCAGTGACGATGTGATTCACCTGAGCAAACAGCTCTCAAACAAACACTCACTATAATTATGTTCATTGTCGTTTTAGCTGCAGGCCAGGATGCGTTAGTTCAGTTGGTTATGGGTAGAGTTGCAACACACAAGGTATGTCACTGCACGTCTGTGCACAATATTGGGGTGTTTGATTTCAGCTCTGCATATTTTTAAAGTCTGCGATCCAGAAAATCAAAGAGTAGAATAGGCCTATTGTTACTGTTTTATAATGTGTGTTTACAAGAACACTTAATCAAGAATCATCATAATTGACTACACTTTACACCCCGAAAGCAACAAAAGTGACGAGAATGACACGCATTATCTTCACGTGTCTCTTTTGTCTTAACTCATTTCTACAGCAGGTGTGACAGTCAGCGTGCGTCACCTTTAGTAAACTTTCTCTCGGTGTGTTTTCAGAAGGTTTCATGAGGCGACACGCCTCGTGAGGTGTCAGCGACGCCAGGAAAGGCGGAATAGTTCTGTTGAACAGGATTTTGGGTAAACGGTGGGTGGAACATTCAAAGAGTCATTTCTCACTCTTCAGTCCCTCAGGGCACATACAGTATGAGAGTTTACTGTTTAACAGGAGGATCATTCCCATAATCAACGGACTGTTTGAAACTTTTTCATAATTCTTTTTTTTTTTTTGAAAACAGTCATAATTTATTTTGCACAGTGTGTTATCCACACTCTCTCTGACCCTTATAAATAAACTGTTTTTTTTTTTTGTCATTGCACCAAAAGACACTCTATGTACAGTACATGAAAAATGACATTTTTAACTACACAAGCTCAATTTCACAATCACACAAGTCGCTATGAAACAGTAGTGATAGTTTTTTTTTTTTTTTCATATTGTATCATACATCCGAGTGAAAAAAATTACCGAAAAAAAAAAAAAAATCTAAGGCTTGTTTCTATTAATCAGTTGTTATTTGGATTTTGAGATGTGGATGTTGCATTTAAAAAATAAAGTATATGCATGGATTCATTGTTCACAATAAGATCAATAATATGCGTTATTGAGTTTTCATTTCATGCTGACTTTAATTGTCATTTTCTGCGCCCGGTTGCATAAATTAAAGTTAGTCATCTAATTGTTTTTCTTTAAGACTATTCATAACTTTTTAATGGGGACCTATAATGCCCCTTTCACAAGATGTAATATGCGTCTCTGGTGTCTCCAGAATGTGTCTGTGAAGTTTCAGCTCAAAATACCCCACAGATCATTTATTATAGCTTGTCAAATTTGCCCCTATTTGGGTGTGAGCAAAAACACGCCGTTTTTGTGTGTGTCCCTTTAAATGCAAATGAGCTGCTGCTCCCCGCCCCCTTTCCAGAAGAGGGCGGAGCTTTAACAGCTCACGCTTCGGTCGCTCAACAACAACAAAGCTGGAGAATCTCACGCAGCCAAAATGAGGATTGTCAGTAACGGTGTTCAGCCTTACATTGTTCAAACCGGAGTCGACACTGATGGAGAGACTCAGGAAGAAGTTACAACTTTTAGACGTTTCTGAATGGTTAGTGGATAAATTTATGTAGTTGCTGTGGAGTTGATTCAACTCATCGACTAGCATGTGCCGTCATGTTAATCTTTCTTCGTTGAATTGACCCTCGTTTGTGAAGCAGTCCGGCGTAAAATGACGGCAACAACACTCTACTACAACAACTCTTCCTCTTCTCTAAAGCAGCCCAACATTGCCTCACCCCCTCTGTTGTGTGTTCTCGGGGGCGGGGTTTATGTAAATGTTAGGGTTTGTGATGTCACCAACCCGGGAAGAAGCTCGTTGTAGTCCCTACCAGCCGTTTGTTGTAGCGATTTCTGTAAAAGAAAATATCTCCCTTTGCATTGAACTTTGAGCGTCGTAACTTTGCAGATGTTGTTTATGATCAAACAGCAACATTACACACTAACTAAAGTTAAAAAAAGTCAAATCATAATCAAGGACCCCTTTAAAAACACGTTAGATAAAAATGTAGATTGAATCTAGAAAAGTAAGACTGATTATATCAGTTGTTTGGATTTTGAGATGTGGACATTATATTTAAAAAATAAATCGGTAACACTTTAGTATGGGGAACAATTCTCACTTTTAACTAGTTGCTTATTAGATTGTATATTGGTTGTTTATTAGTACTTATAAAGCACATATTAATATGACGTGTGTCATATTATGATCACACACAAACTCCCTTCAGAACAGTGCATGTGAAGTTATAAAAGATAAACAAGAAATGTGGTACTTTATTGTAGTTTTTGTTTGTGCTGAGCTGAAATCTGCATTGACCGCATTCACACATTTTCATCAGCCATATGCTTTTATTTATTCAGAAAATGAGATGTGGGCACATGGGCTGTTTTTCTGTTTGCTGTGTGTGTGTGTGTGTGTGTGTGTGTGTGTGTGTGTGTGTGATCTCATTTAATGCTGGCTTAAGGACACAGGGATGCTGTACGGTGAAACACTGATTGCCAGTAAATGCAGCGAATGCTGCGTTAGATTTCAGGCCAGATGTCACGATACTTTGTGCTCTAGTTTTAATTAAAGCGCCTTTAAGCTACATCGATAGCAGAGCCTAGAACATATGAGAGACACGTCCCAGGATGACTCGCGGGGAACGAGGCGAGAATAACAAATATGATTTAGACTCATTTCACATCCATAAAAAGAGATTGAAAGGGTGCAAAGATAAACTCAATGTACGTCAGAGCCCATTTCAAACTGCAGCACTCTAAAGCTTTAGCTGCTGAAAACAGACAATTTTATGTTGTTTTTTAATTTATAAACAATTCAAACCAAAGCTGACAATCTGAATGAAAAAGCTTGGGCCATTAATTTCACACATTATACAGCATGAGCTGCATTAGCACAAGACTGAGCTGGATTTGTGATATTTAAGTCTGTGAAACATTAATGAAGCAGCACTTATGCATAAGCTGCGTCTCAAACTCTCCATTCAGTGTGGCATTTTAAAGCCCAAGTGACCTGCAGGCGCCTCATTTAAAAAGAAACCGCCCTACATCTGATCTTACGATTATTTCTCAAATGTGCGTGTGTGTGATTCTGAGAAACAAACGTACATACAAAAAACATGTGGTGTACGCCTCTCTTCTAGATGTGAAATAAAATCACAAATGATCCTGAAACCAGTGTTGCCAGGTTTTCACAACAAAACCCACCCAATTGCTACTCAAAACTAGCCCAATCACATTTCAGGGGGCGTTCCCCGAGGAAAATCGCATTCCCGGGGGTAAAATCCGCATTTTTGGTAGGGTTCCCCTGGTAAAATTCACATTCCAGGGGCTAAATATCGTGTTATTTTGGGTCGCTTCAACCCGCGGACATGAAAAACAACCCGCGGCAACAGTGTTAAAGTAGCCTAATTCCGCAGGAAAACCGCAGACTTGTCTGAAACACGTGTATTACATGTTCAGTCTATAGAGTACCTCAGGGATGACGTGTTTTTGTAGGCAAAACCCGGAAGTGAGTTAGCATTTTAGGACTTCCGGTTCCATCGCCCTAAAGTCAATGGGTTTTTTGAATGGGTTTTTGCTAAATCGCCTGTAATAAGGTCTGTGGTTAACAAAGCCTCTAAATATTTTCACGTTTTGATCTATGACATAAAACACACCAGTTATAACCCGCTTGTGATTTTTTAAAACCTTTATTGTGTCTTAAAAACGGCGGTGGCTAACAAATTGCTAAAAGGGACTACTTCCTTTGGCGGGGACTTTAGACGTCATCATGACAAACAGGACATTTGGACAGCATTTCTGATGAAAAAGTGGATAAGTATTCATACACAGCGCAGATCATAATCAGCGAGCATGTTTTTAAATAAAGTTTGAGGAAGCTTGGTGGTGGTGACGTTGATCCGCGACCATGGTGTGCTGTAGTCCGTTTATAGCCTGCTGTTAGCTTTTTATATCTGACCACTTTATTTAGGCTTCAAAATGTATAAATATTGTGTTACCTTGTAAAGATTATCTTGATAGACAAATTGTGTAAGTGTCATAACCCTTTGTTAAACACAGAGCTTATTTTTTGCGATTTTCCAAAAGTCTATGGGAAAAATGCATAGTCTTTCGATCGAGGGAACCCGTGCGCCGCTAACTTCCGGGTTGGCCTACAAAAACACGTCATCCCTGAGGTACTCTATAGGTGCGTAGTGTTTCTTTACAAAGTGACATCGCCATCTACTGGCCTGGCAGCAGAATACAGTGATTTTAGTCGTTTTTACGAACGGGATCGTTTTGACAACATTGATGTCTGTACGTGAAAAACATGAAGGAAAAACTTTTCTGTTTTTAGTACATAAATGTCGTGTAAATGTACCCTATAAAATCAAATCTGTGCGTTCGCACGTTTGATAAATGAAGCTTCTGATGAACAAGAAACACACGTGACCCCAAAGAGTTTGTACAGTTTTCAATGTGATTCATTCAAATTGTCATTCATTCAGGAAATTTAGGCAATTTTTGGGGATTAAATTTAATTTAATTTAGTTTAGGGGAGGGTATTTTAGGGGATTCGATTATTTATTGATTTCTTTATTTATTCAGTACATTTATTTTATTTGTGGGTATCTTTAGGGATTTGTTTATTTCATTTATTTACTTTTTCTTTGGGAAGGTATTTTTGGGGATTTATTTATTTATTCAGAAAATTTATTTTATTAAGGGAATTTTTATTTATTTAATTAGTTTCTTTTAGTTGGAGGGATGGTATTTTTTATTTATTATTTATGTATTAATTTGTTTATTTATTCAGTACATTTATTTTATTTGGGGGGTATCTTTGGTGATTTATTTTATTTATTTAACTATTTATTCTGCAAATTTATTTAAAACTTTATTTATTTACTATGTATTTCTTTATTCAGTACATTTATTTTATTTGGGGGTATTTTTGGTGATTTATTTTATTTATTTAACTATTTATTCTGCAAATTTATTTAAAACTTTATTTATTTACTATGTATTTCTTTATTCAGTACATTTATTTTATTTGGGGGTATCTTTGGTGATTTATTTTATTTATTTAACTATTTATTCTGCAACTTTATTTAAAACTTTATTTAAAAATATTATTTAAACTTTATTTATTTACTATGTATGTATTTAATTATTCAGTACATTTATTTTATTTGGGGGTATCTTTAGGGATTTGTTTGTCATTTTTTTTTTTTTTTTTTTTTTTTTGAGAGGTATTTTTGGGGAATTATTTATTTATTCAGTACATTTATTTTATTTGGGGTGTTTTTTTTTTTTTTTTAGGTATTTGTCCATTTATTATATATATATATATATATATATATATATATGTTTTTTTTTTTTTTTTTTTTTTTTTGGGGGGGGGGGGGATTTTGGGCATTTATATATTTATTTATTTTGGTTTTCTTGTGCTGTTTTTTTTTTTTGTTTTGTTTTGTTTTTTTAAAATTTAATTGAAGTTTGTGTCTCCAGACACTTTGCAAGGACAATGCAATTTCTTGATTTTGTTACTGTGTAAGTTCATTATCTGCTCTTGAAAAGTAAAACAAAGAAACAGATGAATACTAACAAGTTTGAGAAGGCTGAACTAGAGATGTGAAGCTCAGACAGTCACTGTTGTCTGAATAATGATTGTGCTCTGAAGCGAAACTGAATGTGTTGAGAAAACATGACTGGAATGTTTTGGCACCTTCACCTTCCATTAATCACAGTTTATATACTGCTGATGTTGATGATACCATAATGATACCATGGTATTTACTATCAGTCCAATCATGGCTGTCTTGCATTTTTAGTGGTTTTACAATAGCTACATTTCACAATGGTTATGCGCGTAAAACCATCTACAAAAACAGAATGACATTTTGAACTGTGTTTATTGTGTGTGTGTTTGCGTGCCAACAGGATCTGCACTGTGGTGGGTGGGATCAGGAATGCTGTTCTCTTCTTTAATAATCCCTGTATTGTCTTCTTTTATGTGCTGATTAGTGTTATATATCCGGAGAAAAAGCTGCGCGTCATCGACGTTCACTGACCAATCAGCTTCAAGCGCGAGGGTTTCTTGAAGCTACAGGCAAAAACATTTTGTTTTCATTCCCTGCTGAATTTGGGTTATTTTGCTTCCATAACTCGTTATATCCCATAATATCATTATTTAGTCGTGCTGCCAAATGTTTTACGCACTATTAAATTAAAAATGATTTGTGTTGATAAGATAACGCCTCAGACTTGAATGAGAGAAACAGTTCAGACACGCTGCCATCTGCTGGTGAAAGATGGAAAAACACGCCATTTCACACGTGAGCACGTTGTTCTCTTTAATTATAAAACAACAGTATTCATTCATGACCAACGATCACACAGACTTCGATTCATGCATTATTATATATCTTTCAATTAGACTGACCTCTGATCAGACAAATTACAAAAAACATGAACATACAAATGACAGATATAACTCGGTATCTGCACACGATAAACAGCTGCTGTCACGTGATTGGCTACAAACAGTGCATCGCAATCTACACACAACGCTACTACGTACATTTCATATCACTTTTATATTTGGACATTTTTTGCAAGTTTCATATACGCCAACAGTTCGAAGACCGACTAATTTGCATACTTCATACGTAAAATACGTACATTAAAAAATAAATATTTTAACAAAAATAGCACAGGTCAAATATAACATCTACACATTACAGTACTTAATTTCTCCTGAGTCCCATGTATTTGGATATTTTTAACAGGAAGAGCATTTAATGAGAGGAATATATATATATGTTAGACATTTATGTACAAAATGTAAAAAGAAGGGGGGGAAAAAAGAAAATTGCATAATGCATGGTTTTTAAAATAATTTTAAAAAGCTCTAAGTGGACATATTCCATTTAGCACCATATATGCATCATGTGAACATTTCGGGGCAAAGATCAGCAAACTGTGTCTCCAAGGCACTTCAGAATCCAAACAAAAAATACATTTATTTCTGAAATATTGGCATGATTTATGAGTGTATATTTTTTTTAAGTACATGTGAGCGTAAACATTGCACTTCACAGAATGGTAAAAAACCCTCTTGTCTCCCACACATCCTTCCTCCATCAGGTCTAGAGGGGTAAAACGCAGCATAACAGTGCAGTGCAGCATCCGGACACTGGAGCCGACGGCCGGGAATCAGATACATCTCCACACGAACACACTGAGAGACGGAGGAGATGCGTTAATAAGAGTTCAGACTGACTGACAGACACACAGATGGACGCCAGCTCACCTACAGTCGTTGCCTCCTACACTTATCACATATTTGTCGTCATAAGAGAAACGGATGTTGGTCACGTGGGCAGAGTGACCGAAGTAACGCTTGTGTTTGGCCTGTGAAGAAACGCAAACCGTTAGTAAAAATCACAAATGGTTAATAATAAGGGTAATATATATATTTATTTGTTAGGGGTTCAAGCCAAACATGCCGCACAAGTCCTGAAAAGTGAAACCAAAGCATCTTGATCGCCCCCAGGTGGTTGGTCCCAGTATAGGTCATAAACCCCGCCCTCTCCATGTAATTTAATGGAACGTGAGACAAACTAAACAATTAAATTACACTTTAAAAATTTTTTTTCCAAAGACGGTTTCTGTCATTTTATGTAGTTTTTATCACGCTGATGTAAGTTCAAGTGCTCGTTTTTTTTTAATAAGTTTGGGTTTAGTTAGTTATTTGATGCTATAAAAATGGGGGTGTGGCGTCATGATTGACAGCTTCTCTGAGCGAAGTAGTCACGACACTGAGGCACCAACTGACTTTTTCCAGGATTTTCGGGAGGAGATTGGAGCTTTAACTTTAATTTCAACATTTCCAAAACTGTTTGTTTCACTCTGACATAATGAGTTGTCAATAATTATCGGAAAAAAAGTCGAAGTCACCAAAACGTTCAAAATGGGCGTGCCCACTTTTAGTAAAAAGGCTCTCTCTCTAGAACAGAATGAGATAATTTCACTAAACTCGGTCCATCTATGTATGGGTACAGTCTATGGTTGTGTGAAAAAGGATGGTACGACTGGCCACTTGGTGGCGCTATAAAATGGAAAAAAAAAACACGAAAACGGCTATAGCTACGCAACAGTCAGTCTGATTTACTTGAAAATTGGCATGCGGCGTCTTTGTCCAAGGTGCTGCGATTATCTATGAGGACATTCGTGTATCCTGAAAAACATGGCTGCCGTCGGCCAATGAAATTTTTTTTACAGTCTATGGTTCAAGTGTGTAGCGCTGACACCCTATTGTGATTGATAGGATTTTCAAAGATCAGTATTCTGACCTAAAAGTGATCAGGCAGACCAAACCGAAAGTCGTAGAGACTTTGAGGGTCGTAGTACCCACCCTGTCTACAATGTCACAGAGGCTTTCCCTCAATCGGTCTGATGGTGGCGCTACAGTGGTGAAAAGTATGAAATCGCTCATAACTCCTAAACCGTTCGTCGTCGGAGACTCAAGTGTCTTATATCGTTGGAATCTTTGGCTCAAGACGAATGTCTTGTATTCGATTGAAATTTTTGGGTATTTCGGATTTTTTCAAAACCCTACTTTTGCAAACTAGTCCTAGATTTTTCACCTGATCGGAACCAAACCAGTGCAGCAAGATTCTCTGGAGTCTGTCAATAATTATCGGAAAAAAGTCAAAGTCACCAAAACGTTCGAAATGAACGTGGCCGCTTTAAGTGAAACGGTTATCCGTCTTGAACGGAATGACATCATTTCACCAAACTCAGTCCACCTATGTATGGGCTCAGTCTGTAGTTGTGTGAAAAAGGATGCTACGACTGGCCACTTGGTGGCGCTATAAAATGGAAAAAAACACGAAAATGGCTATAGCTACGCAACAGTCAGTCCGATTTACTTGAAAATTGGCATGCAGTGTCTTTGTCCAATGTGCTGCAATTGTCTATGAGGACATTTGTATTTTGAACTGCCAATGAAGTTTGAGCGTCTGTCAGACGAGGTTAACAGAGGCCGATTGGAACGAAACTTGTTGGGCCTGTGTGACTCACGGTCCTAGAAATTCAAAATATATCGGCCACCGGCGGGTGGCATTGCGCTTTTCATGTGCGTAAAGGATTGTAATTTTTAAACATGCACACAAGATTCATACCATGTAATAGAACTCCTCATTTTGAACAACTTTGCCTTTAGGACCACTGCTGTCAAACGAATCGTTCCTTAAATATTGGAGATTATTTGAAAAACCTACTTTCGTGAACTAGTCCTAGTTTTTTCCACTAAACCTCGATAAAACCACTGCAGCACAATTTTCTGAACCCTCTAGGTTAATAAATATCAATAAAAAATGTCTATAATAGGGTCATTTAGAAAATGGGCGTGACTAATTGTACAAAAAAGCCTATAATTTCTAAATAGAAACTTAAAAACTACACCAAATTAGGTGAGCACATGTGACATATGACACTAAACAAGCATGCAAACTTTTATTCTCTTTCTGATTTATGCTAATTTATGTCATTTCTATTCTGACTTAATATGGTTAATAATAAGGTTTTTAGCAATGGCTACTGGAAGTAAACTCAGTCATAATGCGTTCTCCCAATAATATACGGATACAATTACAATGGCACATACGATTAAACATAACATTTACTTACCTAATCTGTCACGTACGGCAAATCAGCTATTCTCCCGTTGGTTACAGTACAACGTCACAAAGTAGCACTTAAAGTCTGTGAATAAATTTGACTTGAGTTACGAGTTGACTTACAAATTTCTCCGAGCAGGGGAAGTCGAAGAGCTTCACGAGACCAAAATCATCTCCCGTGACCACGTTCAGCCCGGCGTGAGAAACACAGGCGCAGTTCACATCTGCTTTCTCTGCGTTACGCGGCCAGATGCCCAAAACCTCATCACCCAGAACACTGTGCAGGAGAAAGAGTTTACCACAGTACACGACAGAGCAACATTCGTGGCTACGTTTATATAGAGATTCGTGTCTCACCTGGTCCATGTAGCCCAGGTGATCCTGTCGATCAGGGCCTGTTCTGTGACGATCTTACCGCTGGGAACCTCATGAACCTGCCGCTTATATGAGCCCGTAGAGACCTGCACACATGACCTCCATTAATGCACTTTATTTTAGTTTATACCTGCCATTTCATGAACTTTACAACATTATCACTTATTATCACTGATTATTTAGTCACTTGCTCCACGTTTTCTGTTTTTGTACCTCGATGTATTTGCTGTCAGCGGAGAAGTCCAGCTGGATCACAAAGCCAGGAATATCTTTGCAATAGCCGATGCGATTGAGAGCCGGACCCAGAGTGAGATCGTAGAAATCTACCGCACACTCCACTGATCCGACGGCCAGCAGCCGGTTATCAGAACTGAACCTGTGTGAAGACAACAGGACGAACACTGCTTGAAACGTCATGATCTGATTAATGCACTGAAAACATGTTATTCTTGCTCAGTATTTTTGTCTTGTTTACTGTTTAAAACATCTAAACATTCTTGAATCAAGACACACTTACTTCAGAAGCAAATGTCTCGGTTTCTGAAAAAATCATCTGTCAGTGTTTTCAGAAAAATAAATTTTATTTTATTATTTTTCTTCCCCATTGACATATTTTTTCTTGTTTTAAGCAAAAACTTGCTTAATTTTGATCAATTTCAGTAGATTAAACTTAATATTTTAAGTCATTTTTCTTCTCAAGTAAATGCATCTTAATTTAAGATTTTTTTAAAATATTTTTGATCATGTATTTTAATTAGAGATGCACAGATACTAAAGTTCTCAGCCGATATTACAGATTATTTAGAATGATATCTGATACCGATAAAGTTTGTTTTTCTTAGACTACACAGGGAACCCTCTTATTTGGTACTTTTCTATATTATTAGAGGTTAAAATTGACATCAGAGCCCAAACTATTATATTTAACTGCTATTTATTTTCAGATATAATTACACTCAAATAAAAACTGAAATGTTTGTATAACTCGGTTGCACACAAGCGCTTGTCTTCATGGAAACATTTATTCAAACATACAAATATAATAAACAGTAAATAAGCTTTTTTATAACTAATGAACTGTGAACATTAAATAACTTTCCTGAGGTAAATGTGACGTTAAATGACGTTGCTGTTTTACTGGCATCTTTCCACTGTTGAAACATAATACACTTCAGTAAGTTGTACTATATTTTTCATCATACCTTTTGATGTTCATGCATGTTTTTTTCGTGCTATAACTAGTAGTAAAATGGAAGAAAAGACTCTGAGGCGCTACAGCGATCTGTCACGTCACATTTAAGAGCGTCAAAACACTATTTATTATTTGCATTTTGTGATAAAATGGACAGAATTTGAAAGCTGAGACTTTGTTTCTTATCAGAATGAACAAGCACAAAGATATTTGTGATTATTGGATGGGAGGCGCTACAAATAATGTTTGGTGTAGGGGACCTGGCAACCCTGACTTGAACTATGGGTGATTCATAGGGTCAAAAAGAGCCTGCTTTAACGCCAAGTGTTAATGCGTTATTGTCATGTTAACTTACGCAGCCCTAAATTCAACACAAGATTTTCTTCACACACAGTATGAGTTGCAGTCGGACACGTTTTTCTGTCCCCTTTTGAATGATATAATCGGCCCTGATTATTCGCCGATAGTGAAAATAATCGGTATTATCGGCCGATACAGATTATTGACCAATGCATCGGTGCATCCCTAATTTTTAATGTTTAGTTGGATTGATCAAACTCTTCGCCCTGTATTTGACGTGCTGTGTATCTTCTGACCGTATGTCCTGGATGGCCACGCTGCGGTCTCTCTTTTTGCCCCATACAGTCAGTGAATTCACCAGCAGCACGATGAACTCTCCGTTCTCCATCCCGATAGACACCATTTCACCGTTCGGACTGTACGCCGTGCATTTTGCCGGATGACCCAGACTGACTTTGTTCAGGAGTTTCTGGGAGACAGAAAAAAAATTCACAATGTATTAATAGATATACACTGCCATTCAAAAAGAAGTCTCTTCTGCTCACCAAGACTGCGTTTATTTGATCAAAAATACCGTAAAAACTGTGAAATATTTTTACAATTTAAAACAGCTGTTTTCTATGTGAATATATAGTAAAATATAATTTATTTCTGCGATCAAAGCTGAATTTTCAGTGTCTTCAGTGTCCCATGATCCTTCAGAAAGGATCCACAATCCCTCACCTTATCTGCCAGGTCCCAGATCCGGATGGTTCCATCATCGCTGGCGGAAATGAAGACGTCTTTGGATGGGTGTGTGGCCAGACCCCAGATGCGTCCCTGCGTGTGTCCGTTTATCATGGTGTTGGAGGCAGCGTTCTTCTCTCCCACCTCGATGATCTCGCCATCCTTTGTTCCCACCAAGATCTTTCCCTTTCATCCAATAAAGAAACATCACACTATTGTCCGTCTACGAAACTAACACTTTAAATGAACACAGTCACACAGAACAACTCTTTTTTGTTGCTAATAACTCAAATTAGGCAAAAAATGTTTATTTCCATGTGAAGTGTGCATAAACCAGAAGCATGACTGACCTTTCCTCTGCACACAGATCTGACCGTCTCTACAGGAAGTCCCGTCTCCAGCTGAAACGCTCTGCATCTCTTCATTTCCTGATCCCACAGTTTCACAGCGCCGCCCTCTTTAGTCCTGCACATATATACAGTAAAAATATTGATTTACTACTGCAAAGAAAAATTGTTCGACAATATGTACACGTACACTGCTGAAAATCATCATATTAGAATGATTTCTGAAGGATCATGTGACACTGAAGACTGGAGTAATGATGCTGAAAATTCAGCTTTGATCACAGAAATAAATTATATTTTACAATATATTCACATAGAAAATTTTATTTTATTATTTTGTTATTTTAAATTGTAATAATATTTCACAATTTTTACTGTATTTTTGATCAAATAAATTGAGACTTTCAAAAACATCTTACCAACTCCAGACTTTTGAACTTTTGTATAACGGTGTAAGAAAAATGTGCTATATTCTTTATGGTGACTAAATTAATTTTTTTAATTGAAAATGGTTTAAAAGACGTATAAAACCAACAGTAACACTTTAGATTAGGGTTCAGTTCTCACTATTAACTAGTTGCTTATTAGCTCGGATATTATTGAACTCACGGTCTCTCTTTGCCTCCGGTCACTATGAGTCCGTCTCTGAGCGTCGTGTACATGGTGAACACTGGTCCAGTATGAGCTTTAGCCACCACACGCACCAGGAAGTGCTCCCGCCACACGTACACATCACCGTTAATGGCCCCGGTGAACGTCAGGTTATTCTGTCAGACATTACACACAAGAGAAACAATCTTATACACTGTCACATGATCCTTCAGAAATCATTCTAATATGATTAAACATTTCTGATTATTATCAATGCTGAAATCAGTAGTGCTGCTTCATATTATTTCTGATAATATCCATGAATGAGAATGACTCACGGCTCCAAACGCGACAGACAGCATGGTCTGCATCCGACCGTCCTCCACCGCTCCGATCACTCCTTTCTTATACAGCAGAGATCCTCCGACCAGCGTCCAGAACTTGATGTGTTTGATTCCCACAGACACGAACTGAGTGTCCGAGTCGGGCCTGAACTCCACGACAAAGATCCGGTCTGTGTGACCGCCTTTACTGCAAACCCGTGAGCCTGAGAACACAAGTGAAAGCATTACAGTTTCTTACAATCGCTAGAACTAATTTCTCAATACTCACTTTATCAAAACTCTCACACAGTGAGAAAACAGCAATCTATGTGGGCTAAACTGTGGATCATTTATCATTGTTTTGGCACAAAATGCATTCAGTAACTACATCTTTTAAATTACATGAATTACTTTCTCACTTAGATACAAACATCCCCAAAACACTGTGTACCTACAGGCAAATCTGCACGTTTAAAACCGTTAAAGTGCCCCTATTATGCTTTTTGTTTATTTTGTTTATACATATAAACAGTGGTGGGAAGCAGTTACCTACGCTGAAGCTATTTAAAAGAAGTCCTTGCATCAATAAATGCAAAAATAAATGACTAAATGCATCAATAAATGCAAAAATAAATGCACTAAATGCAGTATATATTGAGTAAAATAAATGCATGCAGCAGTCGTTCACACACCTTCCTGCCATCTCCACACAGTGATGGTGTGCTCGGGATCCACTCCCACAGACAGCAGGAGTTTTCCTGTGGCGCTGAAGTTGACGTATCCGAGTCCTTTGGCATGAGAGCAGCGCAGCACAGACAGCGTCTGTTTACTCATGGCGTCCCACACGTGAATGGACGGCGCCAGACCTACAGGAACACAGACACATCATCACCGTCAATACTCAGAGCTGCTTCACAAACTCTTCGTTTCAGTACAAGAACATCTGACAAATACAACCCACTAGGTAAATTAAAAGACATTGCAAATGTTGTGGATTATATATATGTAAACAGTGGTGGGAAGCAGTTAACTACACTGAAGCTATTTAAAAGAAGTAATTTTTTTTATATTTTAGATATTTTAGAATATAACTTTATTATTCAATCAGAGCTGTATTCTGGCACAAGAACAATTATGATTTGTAATGATTTTTTAACAAACAGAAATAAATGCACTAAAAGCATAAATAAATGCAAAAATAAATGCAATAATAAATAAATGCACTACATGCAAAAATAAATGCATAAATAGATGCGAAAAAAAAGCCATTAAATGCATCAATAAATGCATCAAATGCACCAATAAATGCACTAAATGCAAAAATAAAGGCATCAATAAATGTGAAAATAAATGCATAAATAAATGCAAAAATAAACGCATGAATAAATTCATAAATAAATGTATAAATAAATGCAAAAATAAACGCATGAATAAATGCAAAAATAAACGCATGAATAAATGCATAAATAAATGCAAAAATAAATGCATGAATAAGTGCATAAATAAATGCAAAAATAAATGCATGAATAAATGCAAAAATAAATGCATAAATAAATGCAAAAATAAATGCATGAATAAATGCAAAAATAAATGCATGAATAAATGCAAAAATAAACGCATAAATAAATGCAAAAATAAATCCATAAATAAATGCAAAAATAAATGCAAAAATAAATGCATGAATAAATGCAAAAATAAACGCATAAATAAATGCAAAAATAAATGCATGAATAAATGCAAAAATAAATGCAAAAATAAATGCATAAATAAATGCAAAAATAAATGCATAAATAAATGCATGAATAAATGGATAAATAAATGCAAAAATAAATGCAAAAATAAATGCATGAATAAATGCAAAAATAAACATAAATAAATGCAAAAATAAATGCATAAATAAATGCATGAATAAATGCAAAAATAAATGCAAAAATAAATGCATGAATAAATGCATAAATAAATGCATGAATAAATGGATAAATAAATGCAAAAATAAATGCAAAAATAAATGCATGAATAAATGCAAAAATAAACATAAATAAATGCAAAAATAAATGCATAAATAAACGCATAAATAAATGCAAAAATAAATGCAAAAATAAATGCATGAATAAATGCATAAATAAATGCATAAAAATAAATATTCGAAAACACTGTGATGAAAAACAGCATTTAATTAAATATTCATCACGCCACACTACTATAGCTTGAAAAAATTAGCCTGTTACTGGAAAAGCTACTCTAATTTAAAACAACTATTGTCCTTAAAAATGTACTGACCTTAAACAAATGGCAAAAATGTAGTTAATAGTGCTGCTATTGTTAGTTAGTTACTCCCCAACACTGTAGAAGTAGGATGAGTTTGGGATGATTATTATGGGGTGGTAATGATGGTGAGATATGTATTCCAGCACTGAGGGAGGGAAAGAGCATCATGACTCTATCTGAAATGATTTCTGAGATGATAGAAAATCAAGCCACTCTCGCTGCATGATGCTTCATACAAACATGTATTCTTCATGGTGTTTAATGAAACCAGGACATAAAACACAAGGGGAATGAGAGGAATGATTATTTTAATCTGAAGTTTGCATTTTTGTTAAAGAATTTATAGCAATTATTCTGCTCAAAAATGTTATTTGAGATGCATTAATTTACTTCTTATTCTTATTTAATTTATTCTTCTAGAAGGATGAACTTAAGGGTGGTTACCATATTTGCCATGCATTTAACTGGTAATACTAGTGAAGTGTGACACAACTATTAAAAGTGATTTTATCATTTTGACATCACAAACTGAACGCTAATCATTGCTTTAAAAGCAGAAATGCATGTGTTCTAGTTTGGAGCCCCAAAAAACAATCTGTCCTGGATTTTTGGAATCAAGCACAAAAGGTCAGTGGGATGAAATGCAGTCAGATCGCAGGAGGTTTCTGCTGTCCTACCTGGCAGATCGGTGATGTCGCCTGTGTGTCGGTGTGTTGGATGAGAGGATGAGACAGTGACGAACAAAAATGAGAGAAGCTGCTCTTAGTGCCAAAGCAGAATTACATGAGAGATTCAAAGTATTTGCAAAAACACAAGCAGGCTTGTTATCAACACAAATCAAGCAGTGCACGCTGAAAGAAGCAAACGTAAGCGAATGAAAATGATTCAGATGGTGAAAATCACATCAATCTGCATCGATAGATCTGCTGTACACGCACACACTCACCGATCTGACCCGTGGCGATGATGTTTTGATATTTGGGATGTTGATTGACAGTCAGGCAGAGGATGTCATCCGTGTGCTCCAGATAAAAGCTCTGAGTACCTGGAGATCACAAGCACTGCTTCATCTAAAACATTTTAGATAATTCTCCAATCCTTGTATAAACATTGTGCATGCATCAAAACAACAGAAAGACAACAGAAAGACATCTGTCACACTGCAATATTATTTTAGTAAACTGCAAATTTGGAGTCGGCAAGATTTTTAAATGTTTTTGAAAGAAGTCTCTTCTGCTCACCAAGGCTGCATTTATTTGATCCAAAATTATGAAATATTATTACAATTTATTCCTGTGATCAAAGCTGAATTTTCTGCTCACCAAGGCTGCATTTGATCCAAAATACTGTAAAAATTGTGAAATATTATTACAATGTAAAACAGCTGTTTTCTATGTGAACATATCGTAAAATGTAATTTATTCCTGTGATCAAAGCTGAATTTTCAGCATCATTACTCCAGTCTTCAGTGTCACATGATCCTTCAGAAATCATTCTAATATGCTGATTTGCTGCTCAAGAAACATTTATGATTATTATCAATGTTGAAAACTATGTATATATTATATTTTTGTGGAAACTGTGAAAAGAACAATATCTTTACTGTCACTTTTGATCAATTTAATGCATCCTGGCTGAATAAAATTATTAATTTCTTTCAAAAAACAAAAACAAAATCTTTCTGACACCAAACTTTTGAACTGTACTGTATATACTAATTATAAATTTGAATTATATATATAATTACTATATATATATATATCTGAGAGTATATATATATATATATATATATGTTCTAACTAAAACTGATTTAGTTCATTTAGCTTTTTGTTGCACTTTTTCCTGAAACAGAGGTGCAGTTCCACCTGCAGCCTCTAGAGGTCAGCAGCGCCTCACGTCTGATCTGGAATCAGATTAGTCTCAGAAGACACGCCCACAAACCCATAAAGCCTATTTCAAAAACTTCTAGCATATTTGCCACATCCTGAGACAAGAATCAGACAGCGATCCAGAGTTCAGAGGTCAACAGTCCTGACTGTACCAGCAGAGAGGTTCTGAATAATAGCAGCAGCGGCCGTGTGGAAGATGATGTCAGCTCCATCATTGAGGTAGTGAAGGTTGTTTCGACAATCAAAGCCTCTGTAGCCAAACACATGGTCCAGAGAAAGCTCCTGTGAACACACAGACATGATCGCACGCATTGAGAATAATGAGGACAAGGTTACATCTTCATGAGCTCATAACCCGGCCCACCTCGACGATTTTCTTCTTCTTTGTGATGTTGTTCTTCACCAGTTTTTCAGGTAACGGTGCAGCGCGACTCACCGGAGGTCTGCAGGAAACAAATAATGGAGTTTCGACATGATTAATCACAATCACTGCAAAAATAAAATGACGTTCTTCCTCAGTGTTTTTGTCTCATTTTCCAGTATAAATATCTAAACATTTTGTAAACCAAGATTCATTTATTTGAGAAGCAAAATGACTTATCAAAATGAAGTGAAAAACTGATCAAAATGTACTTAATTCAAAGGGAAAACAATGATTTTCTGTTCTTATTTTAAGCATAAATTCACTTAATTATTCAGAAAACAAGACTTTATTTTTCTTCTCAAGTAAACGTATCATGATTTAATAATTTTTGATATTTGTACTGGAAAACAAGACAAAACTACTATGTAAGAAAATCATGACTTCATCTGCATTATTCAGTTCTGTGGCTTTTCCCACCGTTCATCCACTAGGATCTCCTTCTGCTGTTGGTGTGGCTTTACGCCGGTCATTTGTCTTATACTGACGGCGTAGATCTTCGTCGTGTAATCCATGTTCTTCTCTCGAGCGACGTCACTGTCGTACCCTAAACACAGACGTTTGTCAAATAAAAGCTTTTAAATTCAGTTTATTCTCTCAAACTAAAACAAAAACATCACCTCCATCCTCTTCAGGGTCGTCATCTGATTCCTCACTGTCCACGGCTTTGCTCTCACGTGGACCAATCCCCTCTCTCGCCCAGATCATGAGGGCCGTGTCGGCCCCGCCTACCGACAGCAGCATCGCATCATCATTGGACCATCGTACATTTGTCACATTGGCACTGTGAGCCACATACTTCTTAAACTTGGCAAATTGACCCTGTATAAAACAAAAATAAAAATATATTACAGTTTCCACAGAAATATGACTTTTCAACATTGATGATAATAATAAATGTTTCTTGAGCAGCAAATCATAATATTAGAATGATTTGTGAAGGATCATGTGACACTGAAGACTGGAGTAATGATGCTGAAAATTCAGCTTTGATCACAGGAATAAATTATATTTTACTATATATTCACATAGAAAACAGATATTTTACATTGTAAAAATATTTCACAATTTTTACTGTATTTTTGATCAAATAAATGCTGCCTTGGTGAGCAGAAAATCCAGCTTTGATCACAGGAATAAATTATATTTTAAAATATATTCACATAGAAAACAGGTATTTTAAATTGTAAAAATATTTCACAATTTTTACTGTATTTTTATCAAATAAATGAAGCTTTGGTGAGGGTTCACAAACTAAAAAATCGTAGTGAATGGTAGTGTATATGTATATATGATGTGATTGTGCCGCTATCAGACCTTGCAGGGGAAGCTGAAGAGCTTGACGAAGCCAAAGTCGTCTCCGGTGGCCAGCAGCTTCTTGTCTTTGGTAAGTGAAGAGGCGTTGACGAAGCTGATCGTGGGCCAGATGCCCTCACAGGTGGCGCCCAGCACTGACGTCCATGTGGCCCATTCCATCTTCTCAGACTGAACGCACACAAACACAGACGACCACACGGTTACAGCGCTGGAGTTAGTGATGTATAACTGGCTGTGCGTCTAGTTTCTCTACCTCTGAACTGCTGATAGTTTGTCGTCTTCCACGTGGAGCTTCGAAAAATAGCTGGTCTTTGGCACCAGTGTTGACTTGAAGCAGTTTTCCTGCATTTGTGCACACAAAAATGTTTTTATTTCTTTCTTTGCTAAAATGATGGATTTCTGCAGGTGCTGTTCTACTGTTGCCAAAGCAAAATTACCCATTTAAAATATAAGTCGAAATGTATGTGCAGATTAATTCTTCCTGTCATTACATGCAGATAGACATTTAGTTGCATATTACTGCTTGAATGTATTTTTGTGTGTTCGGTATGCGAGGATTACCGCGCACGTCCCAGTCCACATGTGTGATGCAGCTGGACGCTCCTTTACAGATGCCCACCCTCTTACTGGTCAGAACGTTATAAATGTCCACAAACGAGTCGTGGGAGGCCACGGCGAGGTATTTTCCAGCATCTTCAAGATAAAACCAGGAAAATATTACATATATTACATGCTTTATGCAGCCATTATGTAATGAATCAAAATAATGTAATAATAAATAAATATAATAATAATAATAATAATTATTATTATTATATATACGCTTTTTAATAAAATAATATAAATAATATATTTTTATTTTATTATTATAAATTATATTTTATTATAAATTATATTATTTATAATATTTTTTATCAAGTAATATGTTCATATTAATTAAAAACAATTAATAATATTAATTAATAATTTATATCATTTTTATCAATTATATATATATAATGTATATATTAAATTATATTTTATTATCAATTAATGTTAATATTAATTGAAAATAATTATAATTATTTTATATACTTTTTTTAATAGAAAATATAAATAATATAATTTTATATTTTATTATTATAAATTATATTTTATAATTAATATCATTTATTTTAATTAAATATAAATTAAAGTTAATAATAATAAAAAACAACTAATAATATTAAATAATAATTTATATTATTTTATTATCATAAAATTAAAAAATTATATTAATATTAATATAAATATATATATATTATTTATATTATTTCATTAAAATAAAATTATTTTATTATTACTTAATATGTTAATATTAAATGAAAATAATTAATAACATTAACTACAAATTTACATTATTTTATTATCAATTATATATATATATATATCATTTATATTATTTTATTATCACTTAATGTTATATTAATTGAAAATAATTAATAATAAAGTAATAATTTATATTTTTTATTATCTATATATATTCATAAATATATATAATATATTAAATATATATATATTATTTATTTTATTAAAATTATATTATTTTATTATCACTTAATATGTTAATATTAATTGAAACATTAATTACTAATTTATATTATTTTATTATCAATGTATATATATAAAAAACCTTTAAAGTATTCACCACAAATAAAGAATCTCTGACAACAACGAATGTTTTCACCTCAGTTGACCCCTCCAGGGACACAATCTCTTTCGACTTCCATATACAAAAATATTGTGGAACAATTTATTTTATTTTTAGAATTTAAAAATGTCTAACTTTGTGGGTCAAAGCTCACAAGATGAATTCAGCTCTTGAGCTACAAATCTACACGAGGGTCTTGTTAGCACTGCATAATTAAAAAGCAAAAACAAACATGTCCCAGGATTAATGTAATACATGACACTGAATCAGGGACGCCCAGTTTAACTACATCTAGATGGTTACCTTGAGAGAACCTGATGTCAGAGATGATCTCCTTCCTGTGGTGAAAGGTCACCATGTCTTCCAGCGTGTCTGCATTGACCACCAGGAAGCTGCCGTCGTTTAGACCCACCGCTAAGGCTTTTCCGTCTGGGGAGAAGGCACAGCATCTGCCACCTACAGACAGACACATCAACAAAATGAAACCAGTGTTCGTGATGTTGAATTTGACCTGCTAGTATTTGATTAAGCGTACAGCTCTGCTTTTGATTTATTCATCCAAGTTCATCCAAGTTTTTATGACTGGATTCTGCAATTCTGTCCGTGTTTTCCGCATCGCATAAATCATACCCACTGGCAGAAGGTTGGCTGTTCATGTCATGTGAGTGATCATGTACCTTTCTTAAGTTTCCGGACGGCCACCATTCGATGGTTGGCCGAAAGCTCCCAGATCCGCAGCGTTTTGTCGTCACTCACAGTGGCACAAATGGGCAGCAGTGGATGAGCCGCCAGACCCCAAACTTCCCCCTCCATATGACCCTTAAAACACACATAAAACACAATACAGACATCCAAAGATGCGAATTTAACTTGTGCACAAAATTGGAATACATTTGTGAATAAAGAACCGTTTTCATCCCATGTGTTTAAGTAAACAAAACTATCACTTCCTGGTGCAAAATATCAGTAATAAAAATGGAAGCTGCTGCAAATCGGGCTCTTTTTTCTTTCTGTCACTTTGGATAAAAGCGTCTGCTAAATGCAAACATGTAAATAATGAACATTTTAAACTAGTTGACCAGCCTGAGCTCCTACGTTGGTTTGACCATCTTTTTCTTCTGGATCTGCAGCTTTATTTTTGACCGTGAAACACACCTGTACGAGTAAAGTCATGGGGCCGCTCTTGTCGATCTCCAGGATCTCTCCGTTCTTGGTGCCCACCAGAATGTGTCCGTGTCCCAGAGTGATCGCTCTGATGGAGGGGTTGTCCTCTAACAGCAGTCCTAAAAAAACCCAGAGGAACAAGAAACTAAGTTTTATAATACAAACTTAACACTCTGGTGTTCTTCTGACATTTTAGACTGAATTTTTTACTTGGAATGTTACGAAAAAAATCATACTCTTACAAGCAACTAGGGAAAACACCATGAAATCCCCTTAAAATGCAAAATATTAAATAATAAATACTATTGAAACATGCTTGTTTTGCATGCTGAGGATCACAAGTGTGACTCTATGTGAGGAAAACCTGAGAGTTAAACTGAATTACACAAACCTGTATCATGTATCAACTCAAGATCCCTTTACAGCTAAAGTAGTTCTTCACTGAGCCTAAAGTGCCGCACAGGAACATACCCTTCGACGAAGGCGAGAGCACCGCCCTCTTGATGGCGTAGGTCTTCAGACATCTCTCGAACATGTCGTCCCACAGTTCCACAACTCCATCTTTACCCCCCGTCACAAAACCCTTTAGGTCATAACATAGATATTTATATATATTTTTTCATTATTTCTTGTATCTTATATCTTAATTTATATATATATATATATATATATATATATATAAAATTTATTTATATAACATATATATATATTATTATTATTATTATTATTTTTAATTCTGTAAATGTAAACCATATAAAATATAACAATTTTTAGAATATATATTAAAATATATTATATTATAATTTTTTATATGTACAATTATTTGGATAATGAGTATATATTATAATTTTTAATATGTATAATTTATAATTAATGGATTCATTCACTAAATACAAAATTATATATCAATTAAACAATAAATTATTAATTATATGCATGTGGATAAACATTGAATATATATATATATATATATATGTTTTTTTTTAAATATATATATATAATTATCTGAAAGTAAACATTATTACATATACATAAAATTAATGTTTAACTTTTAACATTAACAAGCTAATATTCATCTACTTTGACATTATAATGGATTCCTTCTGTAAATATATATATATATATATATAAAAATAAAAAATATATTATATTTAATATATATTATATATTTACAAATTATAATATATATATATATGTAATTATATTTATAAATTATGATTTATACAATTTTATTTTATATTCTATTTTTATTTTATATATTGAAAACTCTAATATATATTATAACATATATACAAATAATATACATACATCTATATATAATCCTACTTGCCTTATTAATTTGTTTATTAATATTATTACTTACTCTTTCATTGTCTTTTATTATTTCTTACATTTTATATTTTCATTTTTTAATTTCATATATATATCCTACTTACCTTTATCATATTTTGTTTATTATTATTACTACATATTTTTCATTATTATTTCTTTTATTATTTATACATATATATAAATATATTAATAAATAAATTTTGTTTATTATTATTTTAATTTTTTAATTGTTATTTCTTTCATTAATTCTTGCATTTTATATCTTAATTTATTCTATTATTTCCACACACACACACACACACATATATAAAATCCTACTTACCTTATTGAGATTTTGTTTACTATCACTTATTTTTTCATTATCACTTATTTTATTATTTCTCATGTTCATCTTATTTGACCATTTTCACCTACAGTTTATTTATATCTAACGCACAGTCTAAGCAGCTTACCAGGTTTACATTTCACTGCAAGTTGTATTCTGTATATAACTGTGTATTTGACAAATAAAATCTTGAATCTTGAACACACCTTATCCAGAGAGCACATAGCAAACACAGGGCCATCGTGAGCTTTGATGCTCTTCATGAGCGTGGTGTCTTTCCAGATGTACACGTCACCCGTAGTCGCACCAGAAAACACCAGATCCTCCGAGCGACCGTAGCAGGCGGACATCATGGTCTCTTGCTTGCCAAGATTTCCGAAAATGCCCCTCTTAAATGTTAAACCTCCTCCTGCGTTGAGAAACATACATTAAGCAAATGTGTTTTAAATTAGAAAGAGGAAAAATCATCCTAAACGCAAGTTACCACTGAGAGTAATTCAGCTATTTGAGCACTTTGTTTTGACTCACTGAGCTCTTTTAAAAGCTCTCGCGCACATTTAATTGGTGAAATACGGACCGCTGATGGTAAAGTTGACAAAACAGTCACATCAGCTTCTGACGGCTCAATGTGATGTGGCAGATTCTCCTACAGTCATGTTCCCGTTAGAGGGACGGGAAGAGCTAGTGCTTCAGATATTTCAGTAAAAAGATCCTGCACATGCAACAGAAATCCTCTCAGTTGAAAAGAAAGTGCTACTGCTGTGATTTAGGATGCAATATTCACAATATTACAGATTAAACTAATGTCTTTACCTGTATGCAGCCAGAATTTGATGTGCTTCATCCCCACCGTGAGCAGCTTGTCCATGCGGAACGGGTTTCCTTTCACCACAAAGATCTTATCTTTATGTCCTCTATGGCAGAGAGAGCGACGGATGTCTTTCGTGAACGATTCAGCTTGTTGTACATACTTTTTACCATTGAATGGGTTTGTTTTACCTGGATTTGGCCAGTTTTTCACCTTTTTTCCAGTCCCAGATGACTATGGAATGGTCTTCATCGATTCCCACAGACACTAAACTCTTTCCGTCCGCTACATGGGACAGATTTTTCAAAGAGAAATAAGAGAATGTGACCCATAAATGTACATTGAGAATGTATTAAAATCATCAAAAGTGACAGTAAAGACATAAAATAAATAAATGCTTTTGAAAAATGTATCCACTAAATATATAAAATATAAAGCATCAAAAAAGCTGTTTTCAGCATTGATAATAATAAGAACCATTATTAACCCTTGTGCGTCAATTAAAAAAGTTACACATAGGTCCATAGAGGACAAAAATGTGTCAAAAAAAGTCATAAAAATTGAAGTTTGGAAGCACAGACTTAAGTTTGGTCTCATTTTAAAGAACTATGGCAGAATCTTGTAAAAAAAAAAAGTTTAAAAAGTGAAACAAAAAAAAAAGTTATAGAGGTTTAGGTTTATGAAAATGATTTATGAACATAATTTTATAAAAAATATATATTTTATGAAACATGTTGAACTCTAAAACTGCTACAAAATCAAAGCCATAAATCTAAACAAGTTGTGTTCCAAATTTGAGGTTGATATCTCAAAAAATGAGCTTTTAGTAAGATTTTGTTTGGGCGCAGCACCATTGAAAATGGCACCATTTGGTAAAAAAAATAGTAAAAATTTTAATTTTTACATTTTTATTTTATATAATTTTATAGTTAAATGGCCCTGGGATTAAAAATTGCAGCTTTAATGGGTTTCAATGGGGACATTTTTGTCCAAAAGATCTTGAGAGGAACTATTTTGTGTTACTAGTGTAAAATAGATTTATTAAAGGAAATGGGGGTGAAATATTAAAATTCCAATAAAAATACACACTTGTGCCAACATTTATGCAGTTGGCATTAACACAGGCGAAATTATGAAAAAAAAAAAAACTGAAAAAGACAAAAATGTCCATAAGGTCACACAAGGGTTAATAATTGAGCAGCAAATCAGCATATTAGAATGATTTCTGAAGGATCATGTGACACTGAAGACTGGAGTAATAATGCTGAAAGTTCAGCTTTGTATAAGATTTGCATAAAAATAAAATTCTGGAAACATGAATTTGGATTATTCTGCTTAAAATAAGAACATTTTGTCAATGCTTCAATGCAATGATAAAAAAGTTCTGAAACATATTAAGTTGCCAATTTAACATAATTTTAACTCAAATATCAAAAGCTTCTTGTGTGGTGTCAGTGTATACTGACCTGTGAACTCTAGAGCACAAACCCCTCGCTGATGTTGACCCTTCAGTAGAGATAAACACTTGAGCGTCTGGATGTCCCACACATGGATGGCCGGATCTCGACCCACCTGACATACACACAAACATGCTTTACAGAGAAATACACACTGGATAAAATGATCACCAACTGAATGCAATAGGAATAGTGAAAGCAAAGCATGTTCATATGGTAAAAATCTGATTTTTTGGAAATCACGTTCAGGCCTGTTGTTTTAGATATCTCTCACCTGTCCGGTGGCCACGTAATCTTTGAGCGGGTGCACCGTGAGGCTCAGGATATCGTCATCATGACCGAGGTAAAAGCGCTGCGTGTGCTGCTGTCTGTTATACACCACAGCTACAGCCGCCACATGATACACCACCTCTCCGGCCTGAGTGTAAAACAGATTATTCCTGCAGTCACAGCCCCTGTACCTGAGACACAGAGAGAGACGTCACGTCACATGACATGTGCCCATCAGTAACCACTGGAGAAACTATCAATAATGAACTATATAAATGTGGATAAACAGACTGAAAATAATTATTTTTAAAAAATATTTGTATACATATATCTGAAAGTTAACACATTATTACATATACATTCAATTAATATGTTTAACTTTTAACATTTACAAGCTAATATTCATCCAATTTGGCATTATAATGGAAGAATTATAAGTAAATATAAGATCATATAAAATAAACCATATAAAATATAACAATATTTAAAATATATATTTAAAAATATTATATTATAATATAAATGTATAATTTATTAATGGGTTAATTCACTAAATACAAAATTTTAAAAAATTATATATAATTATCTGAAAGTAAGCATTATTACATATACATAAAATTATGTTTAACTTTTAACATTAACAAGCTAATATTCATCTAATTTGACATTATAATGGATTCATTCTGCAAATATAAAATATATACTATATATATACATATTTACAAAAACTATTTATAAATTATGATTTACATACAATTTTATTTTATATTCTATTTTTATTTTATACATATGTAATTATATTATACACATACTGTATATAATTATATTATAAATTATATATTGAAAAATATAATATATATTATTATAAATAATGAGTATATATTATATTGTATATTATAATTTTTAATATGTAAAATATAAAAATAATATATATATATACACACACACACATAATTATATTATAAATGATATATTTTATAATATATAAATAATGAGTATATATATTGTATATTATAATTTTTTAATATGTATATTATAATAAATATATATATATATATATATATAAATCATTATATTTATATCTATCTATATAACATGTAATATCTATATAAAAATATATATATTTATATATATATAACATAATATTATAAATTATATATTAAAAAATCTAATATATTTTATAATATATAAATAATATGAGTTTATATTATATATTATAATTTTTTATATGCATAATAAAATGAATGGATAAAAATATAAATCACATATACACATTCAGATATCGTAAATGTGTCAAAGACATGATGGACACACACTGTGTTCATATCAAACGCATCATGACGTTTGCAGATAATGTACCCGTGGACGAACTGCAGGCGTAACCCCTCGTCTGGAGCTTTCTGCCTCTTCAGAGATCCAGCCAGTTTCTTCTTGAGCTGAGGAAGATCTTCCTTGTACACCTGAGGGGAGTTTGGGAGAAGAGTTACAGGGCAAAATCCACTTATTCAGAGATTCAGAAAAAGCATAAAGGGCAACAGTAGGGAAGCATCCAGCCAATCAGCTGTGAAAATAATGAGAGGAACAGGATTAAAGCAGCGGAGCATGTCTGTTACATAAAACACTGGCCACAGGCCACTCCAAATACAGATATTAAACCCTCTCAGTTCTTGCCTGACGCTCGTAGTTCATCTGGGCTTCCTGTTCGATGTCTGAGTCCAGTTCGGGAACGTCGGAAAGGTCGGAGTCGGATTCGCCGCTGTTAGAGTCAGCGTACCCCTCTGTGAACAGGATTAATTTTAGTGCGAACTTTCAAAATAAAGTAACATTAAAAACTCAATACTTGTTCCTATTCAGTTCTATTCGATTAGTTCACCTTGCAGCAGTGGCTCCAAAACTCCATTCATGACACCTTCCGGCAGAAACCTCCACTGGAATACAGAGTGATCTGCTCCGCCTGTGCTCAGAACCCACTGCAGGTCATGTGACCAGCGCACATTGGTCACATGGGCAGAGTGGCCGATGTATTTCTTGAATTTGGCAGCTGAAAGAATCACATTTGTTAGAACACACTGATTTATTTGGGCATGGATGACACGATATCTGGAGAAGTAAGCTGACCTTTCTTAAGACAAGGGAATCTGAAGAGTTTGACGAGGCCGAAGTCGTCGCCCGTCACCAGCACAGCACTGCTGTAATTGGCGTCCACAGAATTGATGTCATTGACGTTGGAATATTTAGGCCAGATTCCATTCACCTCGGGTCCGAGAACACATGTCCACGTCATCCAGTGGATTCCTTTGGCTTCCTCCTTCGGCAGGAATTTACCGGCTAAGAACACGGAGCAAGAGTTTATCTTCAATTATACATGACATGATTCATAAAATACAGAAAGTCATTCAGTGATTCATGACGTTGGCAGCGTTACTGATTACTGGACGAGAATTTTTAAAAATCTTTGGGATTTTCATTGGTATGTCATGTACAGTACCAATTCCTGAAATTAATAAATAGACTTTTTAATGTACAAATATCTCCAATAAAATAAAAATGTCTTATATTATAATATATTAATAATATGAGTACATATTATATTATAATAGATTATATTATATTATAAATTATATATTAAAATTCTAATATATTTTATAATATATAAATAATAATATAATATAATAAAGTATATATTATATTGCATATTATAATTTTTTACATAATTTATAAATATTTAAAACTTTAACAAATAATGTATACTGACTTTTCAAATTTAAATGAATTGTAGAGTGTTATTAATTTTTATGACTTTTCATAAATTATTAATGCATTTTCAAGACCTTTTTCACAAGCACCCACTTTTGAGAAGGTTTTGATGACTTTTCCAGGTCTGGAAATCACAATTTTAAAATTGTTTTTCATGACTTTGAAAAGCCTAGTAATTAAAATAAAGTACTAATATAAATGCATAAATAATTTATACATTATTCAAAGATTTAAATATTTATGCATTAACTATTTATGCAAATATCAATGCATTTTTTTTTATTACTAAGCTTCAAATTGTGATTTCCAGACCTGGAAAAGTCATCAAAACCTTCTCAAAAGTGTGTCATGAAAATGATTTAAATTTGAAAAGTCAGTATATATTTTTTCAAAGTTTTAAGTATTTATGCATTCTGACTTTTCAAATTTAAATGAATAGTAAAGCATAATTAATTTTCATGATTTTTCCAGAATTATTATTAATTTAAAAAAGCATGAATTTTAAATGCATAAATATTTAAAACTTTACTCACTTGTTTTCATGACTTTTCTATGACCTTTTTCACAAGCACCCACTTTTTAGAAGGAAACCACATTTTAAAATAGTTTTTCATGACTGTAATTAAAAACCCTAGTAATTTTTAAAAAGTTGCCAGCCACCGTCAGCATTTTTGTTTATTTTCACATAACTTTCACGGCCCCCAGAATATTTTGTTGTATGAATATCTGAACATACAATATATCATAAGAAAGAACAGAGCCTCTGCTTTTAAACAACAACAAAAAAACATTGTATTCTAGCTTCATTCATTATTTTTCGATCATTTGAATGTGGGTAAGTCCCAAAAAAAGCAACATTTTGAACAAAAAGCTGAGAAAATCTTGT
Source organism: Mylopharyngodon piceus (assembly GCA_039654765.1). Classification (NCBI taxonomy): domain Eukaryota; kingdom Metazoa; phylum Chordata; class Actinopteri; order Cypriniformes; family Xenocyprididae; genus Mylopharyngodon; species Mylopharyngodon piceus. The sequence continues at coordinate 581,018 of CM077452.1, read as the reverse complement.
TTCGTCTTCTTTGACTTCCTCTTTATGGGTTCAACATTTCATTCAATAATGTTTTGATTTATATGCCATTTAATGTTTGATGATCAGGATAATTTACATGCGCATCAGCAATGCTTCTATGGCTTGTTTCTGCTTCTTCTTCGCCTGTGTTTTGATCTGGAGATTCTGTACTCTTTCAGAAGATGCGTAATAGCGCCCCCCCAGCGTATAACACTGAAAACATGGAGTGCCGGAAAATTCTGTCAATGGCGGGGAAAGGGTTAATGGAGAATCTTACTTGGCATCCTGTAGAAGAATCTTTCTCCAGCTCCATCATTGGTCTGCAGGAATCGGCTGTCCACGGACCAGTCCAGGTGCGTTATGAAGCAAGTGGACTTGTTGCACTCTCCCACTTTTTTATAGCGTTGGGCCACAGCGTAGATGTCCACAAAGCCGTCGTTGGAGCCCACGGCCAAGTAAGAGCCATCGGGTGAGAACTTGAGCTCGTGAATGACCTCCTTCCTGTCCTTGATGTGGACCACCTCCGTCATGTCCCTTAGAAAACAGGAAAAACTCTCAGCTTGTGGATATGCATCTGAAGTAACGAAGTGTAGGTGATCCAGATTTAATTACCTGACACGAAGAACAGTGAAAGAGCCGTCCTTCATGCCGAGGGCGAGCTGGGAGCCGTCGTTGTTGAAGGAAACACTGCGTACGGCCTCTTCCATGTTGCAGCGAGCGATCAACGTGTGTTCGGACAAACTCCACAGCCTGATGAAAATTAAAAGGGATGCATTTTGAAAACTCAAAACATCACTATCTCATTTCCACCTGTCTTGCTCCATTCTGCTGTGTGAACTGATGTGGTATAAACAAAAATCCAATAGAAGGATTGGACTGACCGTACAGATCGATCGTCGCTGCCTGTGACGGCCAGCGGTTGTTTGGGATGCAGGTCGAGGGCCCAGAGTTCCCCTTCTGAGTGACCCTGCATGATCAAGAGCGGTTTATCTCTGTCTCGCACCATCACCTCAAAGATCTCGCTGTCTTGAGTTCCCGCTAGGATCCTGTCAGCCCTCCAACACACACTGCGGATGGACAGACCTGGAAGAGAAAGAGTCAGTCAGATGAATCAAATAAATATGGAAATCCATGCAGACCATCCGTCATATCTGTCATCTGCAAATATTACGTTTGTGATTTGTGCTCTAGTGTGTAATGGTTTAGTAATGGTATGCGTCTCATTTAATTTTTTACAACTTATATGGGATATTGGTGTTCAGGCATCTTAACTAGCTTAAAGATATGTTCCTGGTTCAATACCAGTTAACATTAAACCAAACCTGTCCCTAATTCTTTGAAAACAAAACAACTAGACTTTATTTAATCTGGATCATCTTTGATATAGTGATTCTGGTGTATTGGTTGTATTTTAGAGTCATTTGTAAAATGATTAAAAATAATAATAATAAATAAATAACATTCAAATATATAAATCATATTGATCTGTTTTAGGATTTTTTTAGAGTAATTTGTAAAATGGATGACTTGATTTATATTATTAATATTCAAATATATAAATAATATATAAATAATATTCATCTGTTTTGGGAGTTATTTGTAAAATAAATTACTCGAATTATATGAATAATGTTCACTTATTTAAATATTATTAATCTGTTTTGGGGTTTTTTTACAGTAATTTTAAATTATATTAATAATACTAATCTGTTTTGGGATTTTTAGAGTAAATTGTAAAATGGATGACTTGAATTATATGAATAATATTCAAATATACAAATAATATTCATCGGTTTTGGGATTTTTTTTACAGTAATTTTAAATTATATAAATAACATTAATCTGTTTTGTGATTTTTTTTTAGAGTAAATTGTAAAATGGATGACTTGAACTATATGAATAATATTCAAATATACAAATAATATTCATCGGTTTTGGTATTATTTTCAACAGTAATTTTAAATTATATTAATAATTTCCATCTGTTTTGGGATTTCTAGAGTAATTTGTAAAATAAATGACAAATTATATTAATAATACTCAATTATAAAAATAATATTAATCTGTTTTGGATTTTTTAGCGTCATTTGTAAAACGGATGACTTAAAATACATTAATAATATAAATAATATTTATCTGTTTTGGGATTTTTTTAAAAAAAAGTAATTATAAATTATATTAATAATATTAATCTGTTTTGGGATTTTTTAGAGTAATTTGTAAAATGGATGACTTGAATTATATGAATAATATTCAAATATACAAATAATATTCATCTGTTTTGGGTTTTTTAGAGCCATTTGAAAAATAAATTACTTGAATTATATTAATAATACTCAATTATATAAATAATATCAATCTAATATAAAAGTCATTTTAAATTATATTAATAATATTAATCCGTTTTGGGATTTTTAGAGTCATTTTTAAAATGGATGACTTGAAATATATGAATAATACTCAATTATATAAATATCTGTTTGTTTTGTGATTTTCATTGTTTTTATCTGACACATTTTCTGCATCAAATCAACCGTTGTTAAAGAGAAAAAATAACTTTAATTTCACAAGAGACTGTAGTTCATCAGACAGAAGTTCCTCCACCTAGAAAAAACAGTTCCACCTTTAAAGGGTGATTTAGACACCTTACAGCTCAAATAACACATGTTTTTTTTATGGCACAATCAATATAAGCAGAAAAATACAAGCTTCACACTCAAAGGTGGTTTGCTGGTGTTTTCAGCGGGGCAGAATTTAATTGGCTCGTTAACTGGCTGTAAAACCCCCAAAACTGAAGCTATAAGGCTGAAAAAGTCAAAGACATGCCATACTGAAAGTCTAAATTGGACAAGCCAGCAAAATGTCAAATAAACAAACCCAGTGTGAATCGTTTGCTTTGGATTCACACTTTCAGAAAACTATTTCTATACTGGACATCTCTGTTAGTTTTGTCTGAGATTTTTCAACTCAAACAGACCCAAATGAGTCAATACTCTAGTAATCATCTAGAGTATTGATGAGAAATATTTGCAATCTCTGAGCACAGTTTGAGACATCGTTGAGATCCTTCTAAAACTAAGACACGTGAGATTACTGGGCTGTTTTTCTCAGGCTTCATTAAAAGACTCTCAGCTACATTTTAATGCTATAAACACATAAACAAATGATCTTTCCTGCAGGAAGCATTCGGCGAGGTTCATTAAATCTGCTGAGGTTTTTGTTTCAGGCTGACCAGACCTGATCGTTTGTTATCCCACCCAATTATCTGACAGTCTTCTGCTGTGAAACCGCTGACAGCTTCATTACTACAAGACTTACATCTGCTGAAAACACTGTCACTTGAGCGATATAAGCGCAGGCGATGTTTCCATGGTGACTGAATCCCTTATATACTGGCTTTCCTTTACCACCATATAGAGTCAAATGAATGATCTCTTCCTGTTTAAGACCGTCTGCATTATTGATCAAGTATTGTATTTGTAATCTACATCACTGAATGCAATTTACTTGAAAAATGGTCAATAACGGAACAAGCTTTTGTGGTTCATTGCACGGAGCCCCATGATTCACACAAACGAAATTGCCGAAGCCAGACATAAAAAATTGGAAAAAATTGAATGAATATAAAAAAAGTAAAGGGTGAATCTGTGAATATTAAAGCACAAAAATCTGAAGTCTGTCTCACGACAACCCGTCAAAATAAAAGTTACTAACAATAATATAGCAATAATAAATCTAGCTGCAGGCAGCAATTAAGAGGCCAAGCACAACAGAAGCAAACAAGGAAGCTAGCAGCAGACCAACAGCTTCATAATGGACTATGACAGCAACTGAGACACTGCATGTCAATTTTGAAGTCAATCAGACCAACAGTACTGTAATTAGGGCCAATTTTATGTTTTGTTCAATTACAATTAAATTTGGTGAAAATATCTCATTTACATTTATATGTATGAACACATAAAAAATTACCCAGACCTGACTTTGCATTTTTTGCCACTTACTATCAAAATTTTGACATTTGGCCATTAGTGTATCATCAGCGAACTATGTTTCCGATTTTCATATGGCGGTTTCTAAGATATTCGCAAATGTTGTTTAAATGCTAAATCACAACGTTGCACTAACTGTAAAGCGAAACCTAGTATGTTTGGTGTCGTTAGACACCAAGAATTCATGAATCCAACGAGATGACTCCCGTGAAAATAAGTCAACCACATCCAAAGTTATAAGCATGTAAATAATTTTTTTCACCACTAGGTGGCGCTGGTCCGAAACTTCTCAGACTCCTTCAGGGCATCGTGCCGATGACCCATACCGAGTTTCGTAATGATACGTTCATGCGTACGTAAAATACGTCATTTTACTACAAAATTCAAAATGGCCGATATGGGAAAATTGGATATCATTTGACTTGGCATGATGCCCTGAATCAAATGACCACTTTAATGATTTTTGGACGAACCGTTCAGAAGTTATGAGCAAAAATACACATTTTTTTGTATCTCCTGACCAGTAGGTGGTGCTGCGCCGAAACGCAGCATGTAATATGCTTGTGATGACATGGACCAAGTTTCGTCTCGTTTTTAAAAAACGGTTTGACAAATCAACTTTTGTCGGCATGGTCTGAAGATGATCTGGTTCAATTTTCTTGAAAATCAGAGCAACAGCCTAGGAGGAGTTTGAAAAAGTATGTTTTTCGGAAAATTCAAAATGGCGGGAAAATTTTCTGAAAATGACGTCATATGGTGCATTTGAATCGTCTTGAGCCAAGGAATGTTTCTAGCCCTAACGGTTCAAAAGTTATTAGCATAAATATAAGTGTAAGTTTGGACAGTTGGTGGCGCTATTTTATTACATTTTACAAGATTAATTAAATTGTTAAATTAGAAGTCATTTGATTACCACCATTTTTGATAATAAATTTGTATTAAATCATAAAACACAATCCAGACAACATAGAATTTCAGAAAAAAAGGTGCTCTTATTGTTCAAATTTTATCAATTCAATTGATTAAACATCCTTTTTGATTATTAAAATGTAATTAAACCATTAAAAACAGAATTTGGGAAAAAAACAAAGCAGATTTCATCCGGCCCTCATTGCAGCATCTATAAAACGTTATTCAAGGGTTCTACACTTTTTAAGCATTTTATAATGTTAATTATAATGATTTCTTGCACAGAAAAAACGGTATTAATTTAGTTTCTTACAATAATTTTACAAACTCTCTCTGGCCCTCACAATTAAAAATGGCTGTTTTTGCTACTATACCTTTAAAGGTGCTGTATGTAATTTTACTGACTGTACTAAAGCATAAAAATGCCATTATATGTTTGCAGAGATTTAGGAAACATGCTAAGTTCACACACTTGTTTCTTCAAAAAACAATCCTACAGCCAGTTATACTACTTTGAAACATGCGTTCTGTGTCGTAATGTCGCTTTTTGTTTTGGTCTGTGTGACTCCGCCCACTGCCAATTTACCCAATAGTATTTCAACACCCCGGGCTGGCAGTTGGTGGAAAACACAGCGATAGATCGCAGACCTAAAAAGCCTCGGTATCTATCTAAAAATCTCTAATCGCCTATTAAAACACAGATAAAACAACTCGTCGCGTTCCATCGTCAGTTGCGCTCGTTCCTGTTGTGTGTTCTCAATCTGGCAACCCGTGTGAGCGTCGAGTTTGAGGAGATCTCTCCTATAGTTTGAATTTGGACTGCAGTACCCATTTGAACCACTAGCTGTCAATATTACATACTGCACCTTTAAGACTTTTATATTTAAATGAGCTCTTTTATGAGTAAACCGGTGTAATTCACACTTTCACGTTTTCACACTTAATTCACATGTTTAGTGGGGCTGGTCAGATTTCTGAATACTAAATAGTTGTTTTATGTGTAAATGTAGACAGTCATATGTTAATGAAATATAAGCTTTGTGTTGTGAAGGTTACGAGTATATCACACAGTACATTTAAACTATTTCAAAAGGGCAAGAAAAATCCATGATATGTTCCACTATGATGTTTTACCTTTATAACCCTGTTCTGCCTCCCTGAGGTCGATCTTGGTGATGGGTTTGAAATCCACATCCCACAGCCTCACACATCCATCACGCCCACCGGTGGCGAAGCCTTCTTCACATGAATGCATGCTGAAGATCCCTGCCTGCAGAACAAGGAGAGTTCACAAACAGGTCACAACCATCGCCACATGCTGCTGAATTCACTATAGGTGCATGACGCAAATGGTCATTGCGTTGACAATCTGACCGCAACTTTGTCAGTGAACGTTCTTTAAGGGAGATCATATAGCAGACATGTGATGTGTATATGGTGGGAGAGATTGTGTAGGATGTGTGATGAGCTTCACTCACGCCGTGAGCCGCCTGTATCGTTCGTGTCAGGTTGAGTCCTTTCCACACATAAATGTCTCCGTTAAGAGCGCCTGAATACGTCACTTCATCTTTCGCCGTTGCTAAGCACAGGATGGTTTGCAGGTCCCCCGTCTTTCCAAAAATCCCTCGTTTTGGCGTCAAAGCATTGCCACATAATGTCCAAAACTATGAGACAAAAGAGAAATGATGCCCTGAAAAACAACTCCTAATTTACAGTAATTAACCATATGAAAGCTGTGAGCTCCACTTCTGTTTCTGAACTCCCTGAAACACCTCCATTGTAGTCTTGAGTTTTCTTCCGGGAACGAACACATCACAATATTCCTCATTTAAATAATTCATACGGTTATGGTAAGGGGCGGGACATTTCCCAAACACCAATCACAACACACTGCTCCAGCCGACCAATCAGAGCACATTGTGCTTTTCAGAAGGAGGGGCTTCATAGAGACAGGAACTAAACAGAGCGTTACTGACAGACTGGGAAGAGAGGAGCTGAACAATGGAGAATATGAGGAAAATAATGAATATTCAAGCAGGAAAACATTGCATCTGCAGTAAAGACAAAAACAAACAACAAAGGAAAGAACGAATAAATTACAGCATCTTTTCCCGCTGATGCCTCATTTATTTCTTTCCGAGAGCGCAGGAATCATCTTGGGTTCAAATGAACTTTGTCTCAGGGGTTTGACTCACTTTAATGTGCTTGACTCCGCAGCTCACCAGCCTGTGCGGCAGAAATGGGTCCCAGGAAATATCAAAGATCTGAAACCGCAGCACAAACAGGTGGAATTAACACATCAACACCTCCACAACATCCAGCACCAAACCTGATCACACAGAATTAAGTCTAAACTTGTACAAAATAATCATAAATTAATGCACAAACAAGGTACTACATGATGGTTTTGAAAAACCCTAACCATAAGTATGAGCAATAATTATAGTGATGCTTGCTAATTAGCTAATAATTTAACAACAATGCATGAAGCCTTTTATTCAACATTATTTTTCTTCTGTCCTTAATTTTAAACTATGCAATTTTCTTTCAGATCAGTCTGATTCCTTCATTATTATACTGGTAAATTGTATAGCTTGAATGCAATGAAAACATTGAGCATTGACTATAATATATATATATATGTGTGTATATATGATACATTCTAGTCAATATATATATATATATATATATATATGATTGGCTGAGAGGTCTTTCCAGCCATGTGATATTCTACCAGTATCGCCACAGGAACCATTTCACCGTTTGTATCACTCCACTTAAAGCGACTGTCATGGCGGCCGATCAAATCCACTGTATTTTTTACATGTTGTACCACGAACTGTAGTTTTAAGAGTTTTTGAAATATGTGACTCATTTAATCATAGCAACTATTTTACAATTTGTTTAGACGTTTTCGGAGATGCGAGCTCCAGGCCGTTAGCGGCCGTTCAGTGCTCGAGTACCCGCCGAGAACAGCTTCATCTCGGCCAGTGCTTCGGGGATTTGCCGCTGGCTCTTACAGTGGTTAAACATGAGATATAATTAATTTTGGGTACATAAAATGGGCAATCTTTGGTCTTATTAATCTATTACTTGTTCCTGAGCAAATCAAATTGGGCTATGTTAAATTTAATTATTTAATATTAAGGCTATATTTAACTTGCGTCCGACAGAGCACTGCTTTTGTACGTTTGACTGAATTGTACAATTGTGTTTATTTCCTATTGTCATTTATAATGGGTATTGTTGTTAATTTAAATATTGTTGTTCAATAAATATTATTTTATATAAATAATATGTTGTATTGAGAAAGGGTCCATTAGTGCGTAATATGGATTGAGCGAAACTTTACGAGTGATTGAGTCAGTCGCAAGAGACTTTTAAATTGAAAGGGACTTTTGTAAACAAAGGGTGTTGTTTTAGCGCTGGTATGGAAAATTCCCTCAACTGTAAAAAGGACAAATACAAAGATTGCTTTCCTCAGCAGACATACAAACGAATTTTTATAATGGATATAATATTATGGACATCGACCTGAAGAATGAATGTTATATCAGACACAAGTAATGCTCTCTTTCTCTCTCAATAATACTGTACAAAATACAATAAGTTTCAATGGAGGGACTCAACATTCCTTCGTTACTAGTCCTAAAGTGACGTTTTAGAAGTAGTAATGGAGTCTTGGTCAAACTGTCAACTTGAGATTTAAATATGTGGCGGAAGGAAGTAGTTCTGCACAAAAGAGGATTTTAAAGACACTCCGTTGTTATTTTTTATTTATTTACACACTTGTCCCATCGAACTGTTGTATAAACGCAATATCACACTCGTAGCCGTGCAATATGGCTGTATATCAGCATGGCTATGATTACCTACGGCTGAATCACAGCCGTGCTGATATACAGCCATATCGCATGGCTACTCATCATAAAATATGCTATTATCTTTCAAATAGTCTGATAAATTATACACCCTGAATGCAATGAAAGTTGCTTTGGATAAAAGCGTCTGCCAAATGCATACGTTTAAATTGCAATAGGAACAATGCATGAAGTCTTTTAATGTTTCTTCTATTAATAATGCATTTATCTTTCAAACAGTCTGATTTGTTTATTATTTCATTCATTATCTGCACATAAACATCCCTTAAAGCACTCAAAGCGTAGAGCATGCAAAGTCATGGGTTTGATTCCCAGGGAATGCATGAACTGATATACCGTACACCTCGAATGTAATGTAAGTGGCTTTGGATAAAAGCATCTGCCAAATGCATAAATGTAAAATGCAAAAGATATAAATTATAAATGGCTTTATATTCCATCGGCAGTTTACATTTTGGCAGTCATGCCAGTGAAGTTGTTGAGCTGGAACAGGAGAGAGAGACACAGAGCTGCAGGGTTTTAATGGCACCTTAGGGAATCTTCTGGTGTCTGTGGATCTTCACTAAGCTGCTCTGTCATCTCAAACTGTGTGTGTGTGTGTGTGTGTGTGTTTCAGATTAGGAAACATACTCTATCTGTCAGTTCATGCATTGAATTTCTCCTCTGTATTGTAACATAACACAATAACTTATTCATAACGCTCTTAACAGTTATTCATTCACATCACTGAGGTGTAGCATCTGTTGCTATGGAAACGGTCCTACCATGTGTGAACCGTATGGGCATGTTCTGCATTTTTTAACTTCGTGCACTAGATCTTTCTGGCATTATGAATGAAACGCTGGACTCGGCAGTTTTGATGTAATTAACTGATGAACAGTCCGTTCTTTCTTACCCTATCAGAATGTCCCGTGGCGGTGGCTAAGACACGCCCTTTTTTCCAGTCCCAAACGCACACAGTGTTTTTGGCATCAAGCCCCACCGAAGCTAAACGCTGATTATACAAATGCAAACGACAGAGAAAATATGCAGTTAGATGAGACCATTTGCAAACACAGATTTTAATAATAATACAAATACTAAATATGACAAAAACATGCTAATATTCAAATGGTCAATGATTGTGTTAGTCTCATTATTTAAAAGTATTTGAGAATGCAGCAACTGACCAATCAGAATCAAGTATTCCCGAGAGTGAACTTGACTCACCTGTCCGTCGGCGTCGAAGGCCAGACAGGCCACACCGTGAGTGTGAACGTCTCTCAGGATGGACACTGTCGTCAGGGTGTAAGAGTCCCACACGCAGATATACGGATCCTTCCCAACCTGACCTGTGGCCACCTGGATCTTATCCGGATGCAGCGCTAGACTGAGAACAGAAGAGATACATGCTGTGAGTTACACTGAAAGAATCGATTTTTCGATACATATCGATACTGAAATATCAAAAAATGCTTCCAATACAAATTTTCCGTAGAATAGATACACGATACCAGCTGCTCTTTCTCTCTCTCTCATCTCTCCGACAGTGAGTTGACACACAAACCCGCCTCCCCTCACTCACTCATTTCATTTGCTTCGGATGAATATTGTTGGTGTTACAGGGCTTGAATTTCGGCGTGGGATTGCACATAATTTTACTCATTCCCGCAGATTTTGTTCTCACACCCAAAGTGCGCCACATAAAGCCGCCTCTCAGTACTAAATTGAGTTCTTTTTCGCTGCTTATTGTGCTTAAACAGTCAAATACACACTAAAATAATGTCAAAATGCCGGTCTTGGCGAGTATTCACATAAACACAGTCAGTTATGTTTTAAGTGAATGTAAACAGAGAAAGAAAACGCATGTGTAACAGTATAATGGATCCGTGCGTCAGGTCTTAAAGTGACAGCAGCCTAATATACCTGCTGCCACATTATGAGATAATATTAAAAATATCTATATGGCAGTTTTTCCCCATGTTATCGACGTTAATGTCAAGCCCTGTATATATATATATATACATATATATATATATTGGCTATCAAAATTAACACGCTAATGCATGCGATTATTTTTTTCAGTTTAACAGGTTAAAAATATTTATGTTGTTTCTACATTAATTTAGAGATTAAATGTGAAATTATTACAATATAAAAATATATTAAAAACTTTAAATGTTAGGTGCAATTAATCACGATTAGTTATTTTTTAATCGACTGACAGCACTAATTATATAAATTATATATATATAAATATATTTATATATTATAATTTTATATATATATATATATAAATTATATTTTTAGAATATAAATATTTCTATTATATGTTTTATTATACATTATATATATTTCTACTATACTAGTACTTATTATTTTTAATTAATAATAATAATAATAATAATAATAATTAATTATTTTTTGACAGAACAGAAAATTTAGAACTTAACTAATTTTTTTATTTTATTTTATTTTATGATTTTTGTGCCACCAAAAAAGAACAAAAATCCAAAGCAAAACAAAAAACAAACAAACAATCTAAACAGGGCAGTTCTTGGCCCAAATAAAATGCTAGTCAAAAGTCTGAATATGAGATGTAAAGATGAATCTAAGTAAGGAAATTAATCTCATTAAAACAGCTTTAATCCAGAGCAATACATGAACACAGAAAAGTGTGATAATGTGACTAAATACTAAAATGAATCAGTGTGGGAGAAACGCGCGCTTGAGGAAGCCACAGCGGGATCAGCCCTGCATATAAGAGACGAGTCCTTCTGTCTGCACTGACTTTCCTTACAGGAAGATGATGTCACAAATGAATTGAGTCTCTCCACGGCAACGGCTCTGCCATGGTGACGGACCGCGAGAGCCGGAGCTCAGGGACGTTCTCCATGCAGCAGGTGGAAAAAAAGTCAAGGCAGATAAACCTGTGAGCGTGAGATCGCTGCGACAAAACCACAGATGTGACCAAATAAATCGAATAATTCAGCCAAAATAATGACATATATATATATATCAGCTCTGATTACCAAAAATGACTTTTAATAGTTTTAGTTAACAATACTAATGCTCACATCACTCCTATACTGTGGTAAAAGGATTGCCATACATCGCCTCAGACAGGTTATTGCGTTAATAAATATAATACACGATAATTGTGTCATTATAGCAGGTGCAAAGTGCAGAGTCACAGGGATTTACTGTAAAAGAGCACATGACATTCACTACAGTCCCATTAGGGCTGATATTAGCACCTCGTCACCTGCCATCAGTAACAGCAGGGGCAACGGGGCAGGCGTTTCCTCTCAATCGCAGATCAAAGGCAGATTAAACAGGGCTAAACTGCCTCAGTGTGTGTGTGTGTGGGTGTGTGTGTGTCCGTGAGTTGCAGAACGATCAAAGTCTCTCCATGTCCACTGGCATAAAACCCAAGCCAGCAGCTGTACTGTGTGCCAACGCGGTTATGTGCTACAGATGTGCTGCCATCGTGTGTGTGTGTGTGTGTGTGTGTGTGTTTGTGGGTTACCACATATGTGCAAGTAACAACCTGCAGTAGGTAAAAATCACTAATGAGATCGCTTTAATATCTTAATTGCTTCTGCTAGACCAGGACTGTTGCTTAAAGGGGCTATATGTCCGAATTTTCATGTATTAATCGCTTTTTTTATTGCCAATATACAAACAGTTTGTGCTTCCAAGACCTTCTCCGGTTGTCTATGAAAGCCTGTAGACTGATTTTTATGTGATGGACTCGGGTCGTTTTTACCGGGAAAATCAAAAGGATGTGACATTTACGCCCGAGAACTTCTCTTCCGTTCTATGACACATGAAACCAATGAATGCTTATACAATGTTCGGGTCAATGCCGAAAGAGCCATTCTGTACTGTTATGTCAATGTGTCATGTGATTAATTCAAAGTATAGTCTCACATTTTGTTATTGAGATGAAAGTGCGCAGCACATTTTACATATTCAGTAAGTTGCTGCTGCAGTTCACTTAACGGCCACCGGAGTCGCTAAAAACAAGAGTTTCTGAATTCTACATACAACCCATTTAAAGTCAAAATAAAATGAAAAATGATCCATTAACTTTAGATGCATTAATTGCAACGAAACCACCTTTTTACCATACAATCAAATTTTGACATTTTTTTCCTCATTAAATATCCTGTTTTTACTCTGAAATGCATCACATTAGGGAAGTAAAATGTTTCGTCTTAAACCAGTGTTATTTTAGCATTATTTATATTATACTATTTATTAATATTTTAAATTAGCTTGAATTATTTGTATATTTTCATTTTAATTTTGGTAATTTTTTTTTATATATATATATTTCTATATAGCTTTAATTTATTATTTTTTAATAATAAAAAATATATATTTTTTCATTATTTAAAAAATATTTTTTTTAAATATTTTTAAATATTAAAAATATTTAATATTTAAAATATAAAAATATTTAATATTTAAAATTTATTATAAAGTGATGAGAATATTTTTTGTGCGCCAAAAAAAAAAAAAAATGATTTTAACAATATCTAGTGATGGTCGATTTCAAAACACTGCTTCGGAGCGTTACGAATCTTTTGTGTCGAGTCAGTGATTTGCATCGCGTATCAAACCGCCAAACTGCTGAAATCACGTGACTTTGGCGCTCCGAACCACTGATTCGATTCGTAAAGCTTCGAAGCTTCATGAAGCAGTGTTTTGAAATCGGCAATCACTAGATATTGTTAAAAAAATCATTATTTTGTTTTTTTGGCGCACAAAAAGTATTCTCGTCGCTTTATAATATTAAGGTAGAACCACTGTAGTCACATGAACTGTTTTAAATATGTTTTTAGTACTTTTATGGATCTTGAGAGAGGAAGTACCATTGCTGGCCATCGGATTTCATCAAAAATATCTTAATTTGTGTTCTGAAGATGAACGAAGGTCTTACGGGTGTAGAACGACATGAGGGTGAGTAATAAATGACATTATTTTCATTTTTGGGTGAACTAACCCTTTAACAATATCAACACTGTCTTAAACTGTGCTCAGATTTGCTCAAGAATCCAAAAGCCAGAGATCTTATTATGAACTCAAACATTTCTCATCAGATGATCCGAGCTTCTCTCCATATTCATTTTATAGCTAATTCTTGCATTTCAACAAACCCCTAAAACTAAGTATTAAGCTTTGCCGTATATGTAACTCATTTCACACCATTTTATGCAACAGTATCAAAGAACCCTGGCAACTGACCACAACACGCTAGGGTGTCTTGCACAGGGAATCTAATTTGTGTCTATATTACTCCAGAAGCAAAGACAAAGTTTATACTAAACTTAATCCTAACTGAAATCTCCATTAAGCATCCTAAATGATGAACCAACATTGTGCTCTGCCAGCGAGAGGGAGAAGATGTGGAGAGAGGAAAGAGAAGAAGAAACACTGACCGTGACTTTGACATCACTGACAGCGGCTCTGAAAGCAGCGTGCAGCTGCAACTCTGTGGCTATTGATCGAATCAAGGCTTTTCACACACAACAGATAAAAGAGTGTGTGTGTGTGTGTGCGCTCATAAAAACATCAGATATCGCAACAAAATCTAATACAGAATGCTTTGGAACAGATGTTCTGGCTTGAATGGAGCTGATAGAGAGAGTCGGGTGAATCTCACAAAACACGTTCATACAATTGGGGAAAAAATAGTCTTTGAAATGGTTTTCACTCAGAAATTGCTAGTACTTTTTCACAAATAATTAAAAAGAAGGTTTTTGAGGAAAACATATAGTGGACTTCACTGGGGTTCAACGGGTTGAAGGTCCAAATGTCTCAGTGCAGCTTCAAAGAGCTCTACACGATCCCAGACAAGGAATAAGAGTCTTATCTAGAGAAACCATCGGCCATTTTCTAAAACAAAATAAAATTATATACTTTTTAACTACAAATGCTCGTCTTGCACTGCTCTGTGATGAGCCACGCATTACGTAATCACGTTGGAAAGGTCACGCGTGACGTAGGCGGAAGTACGAAAAACTTCAAAAATCACTGACATCGTTGTTTTACCTTTTTTTGTAAAGGGCATTTACCTTAGTCTTTGCACGTTCGCTTTGTAAACACTGGATCGGTACTTCCGCCTATGTCACGTGTGACCTTCCCAACGTGATTACGTAATGCGTGGAGCATCGCAGAGCACTTCAACTACAAATGCTTGTCTTGCAAAGTATATATTTTTTTATTTTGTTTTAGAAAATGGCCGATGGTTTCTCTAGATAAGACTCTTATTCCTCGTCTGGGATCGTGTAGAGCTCTTTGAAGCTGCACTGAGACTGACATTTGGACCTTCAATCCGTTGAACCCCAGTGAAGTCCACTATATGGAGAAAAATCCTGGAATGTTTTCCTCAAAAACCTTAATTTCTTTTCAACTGAAGAAAGAAAGACGTGAACATCTTGGATGACATGGGGGTGAGGAAATTATCAGGAAATTTTAATTCTGAAGCAAACTAATCCTTTAATGTTTGATGATTGTGTTATTTTACATGTTCTATCGCTTGTTTCTGCTGCTTCTTCGCCTGTGTTTTGATCCGGAGATTCTGTACTCTTTCTGAAGTACTCTTTCTTTTCTGATAATGTTCCCTGTTAGCTGGGAAAGAACACGTTGAATTAAACGTGCAATTTTGAAGTAGAAAGACTGACATAGTATCAAACTTCGAAAAATCATCTTTTACAGTGTAAAAGTGTATTAAAATGTAAAAGTAAAACAAACCTCAAAAATAAATGTTCAGATGCATTACAAGAAAGAAATGGGCTTAATTATCATGAGAATAATATGTCAATACAAAAAAAAGAAAAAATCTAAATGGGTTTCATTTTTTTTATGCACAATATAATATTATTTTCCCGGACATATTTCTCTGAGACTGACCCCTTGTCAGTATGTGTGTTGGGACGGCTGTAGGCGTTTACTCATGACCCTTTAGTGCTGGACCCCTGTGAGTCAGTGAACAGCTGAAGGATTCTGGGAAGGATCTGCAGTCAAATGAACACCAGTGACTGTAGGCCTCCGGGGAGGAAGCTGAAAGGGAATATGAAGAGCGGATGATAAGCATGCCAGAGAGAGTGCGAGCGCGAGATATGCCTCCGCAGATGTGCTGAAGTCTTTGTGCAGTGAAGTGGGACGTCTGACCGCTGTCGTGACAGCACACTTTTGGAAATGCCTGAAATAATTCCAGCTGTCTGAGACCTGCAACCAGAGACAGGTTTCTGATGCGATGCTAAACAAAAAATACTAGCCTTGAGCAAAATAAAGGAACAAAACTACAAGAACTACTGACCACACTGCAAATAAAATTCCAGTAAAAAATATCTCAACATTCTTAAAATCAAGATACATTTACTTGAAATGCAAAATTACTCAAGTCTTGTTTATTGAAAAATTCATGTGAGTTTATATCTTGTTTTACCTTTGAATTAAAGGTGACCTATAATGCCCCTTTTCACAAGATGTAATATAAGTCTCTGGTGTCTCCAGAATGTGTCTGTGAAGTTTCAGCTCAAAATACCCCACAGATCATTTATTATAGCTTGTCAAATTTGCCCCTATTTGGGTGTGAGCAAAAACATGCCGTTTTTGTGTGTCCCTTTAAATGCAAATGAGCTGCTGCTCCCGGCCCCCTTTCCAGAAGAGGGCGGAGCTTTAACAGCTCGACAACAACAAAGCTGGAGAATCTCACGCAGCCAAAATGAGGATTGTCAGTAACGGTGTTCAGCCTTACTAACCAAGAAAAACATTTTTTGCAGTGCACAGATAATTTGATCAAATTAATTATTTAAAAAATCTATTAAAACATATCTGTGCAAAAAAACTACTTCAATATTTCAATATTTATACTATTACACTGCAAAAAATGATTTTCCTCAGCATTTTTGTCTTGTTTTTCTAGTACAAATATCTAAACATTCTTAAATCAAGATACATTTACTTGAGAAGGAAATTTATATAACATATTAAGTCTTGTTTTCTGAAAAATGTATTAAAATGAAGTGAGTTTATGCTTTAAGTTTATTTTTCTGACCCCATTTGCAGATATTTTAAGCTTAAACTCACCTCATTTTGATCATTTTTTCCAGAAAACACTTTATATCTTAAGTTATGCCATTTTGCTTCTCAAGTAAATGTATCTTGATTTAAGAATGTTTAGATATTTGATAATTGCACAACGTTCATCAGCCAATCAGATTCAAGCATTCAACAGCCGCGTAGTATAAGATATAATAATTTCTTCCCTCGATTTACTAAAGTTAGTTAAACCAAAACGAGGGAGCGAATTAGTTCAGTGTTAGGCCATGATTGACTAAAAGAGAGAACAAATTAATAAATTGTGAGAACAAATTCTTAATTCGTGGCCATGATATGAGGCTCCATAGTATCTTAAAACACAGCATGTCACCGTTATTCTAATATGAATCTGTAATAGCCAAATTAATTAATCAACACCTCAGTTATTAGAGTCTAAAATGCAACAATGCTGTGGTATTAATTAATTTAAATTCCCATCACAAGTTGCTCATTCAAATTTCCATTTGCACTTGCTCAAAAAAACAATTCTGCGCTATTTTTAAGAGAAGAAAAAAGCAGTGAGTGAACAGGGATCAGTTCATTAGAATAATGCAATTATGAACGCATCTCCAACGAGAGCTTTAATGAAATGAGTAGTCAGTTTGTTTTAGTCATAATGAGCTCTGAAAATCATGCATATCCAAAACCATGACAAGACATTTCAGCACAGAAACAAGAAACAAACGTGTCCTCGGCTCACGGGATGAGACAGCGTGGAATTTGAGCTTACAGTAATTCCACGGAGCGTCTGCCCCCTGTTAAGAGCTCAAATGTTCGGCTAATCTCACTGTGTTTGGGGTCAGATCCGGGCTGATAGAGGTGACCCAACAACACTTGCCCTTCATGCTGAGAGAAACAAGAACAATGAGTGCTTTGACTCAAAGCGTCTGTACTAGTCAGCACACATGTGCAATCTAAACGTTAATAAAACGGATGATAGTTCTTTAGAAAACCATCTAGTGTCTGGTGCAGAAACCAAAATGAGCTAGAAAACCAAAAACATTAATCTAAAGAATCTAGAAAGAAACTTTTTTTAATTTTCAAAGACCAATAATTTTGTTTTTCCAATTAAAATATCAAAGCAACATTTATTTATATAGTGCTTTTCACAATACACATCGTTTAAAAGCAGCTTTACAGAAAATCATGTTGTTAATGTTTACACTCTAAAAAAATGCTGGTTTAAAAACTACCCAAGTTGGGTTGAAAATGGACAAACCCAGCAGTTGGGTTGTTTTAACTCAGCGAATGGGTTGTTTTAACCCAGCAGTTGGGTTAAATGTTTGCCCAACCTGCTGGGTAGTTTTATTTAACTCAACTATTGTTTAAAATTACTGTATTGCGTGCTTAAAATGAACCCAAAGTATGTTGGAAATGAACATTTATTAAAGAGGTCATGAATTGAGAAATCAACTTTTCCTTGAGCTTTTGATATGCAAGAGGTCATCGTACTATAAGAATATCCTGTAAGTTTCAGAACTGAAAACTTTCTTGTTAGTCCAATAAAAGCTTTTATTGACACCAGACCCAGAGAACGACTCGTCTATGCCTGAAACAAGAAAAAAAATCTGCCTTTGGGGTGAGAAGTTTATTTTTCTTACACCATTAGCAGATATTTGTCTTGTTTTCAGCATATAAATTCAGTTAGTTTTGATGATTTTTTCAGAAAACTTTATCTTAAGCCATTTTGCTTCTCAAGTAAATGTATCTTGATTTAAGAATGTTTATACAAGAACATTGTGAATATTTTGGTCTCGAGTTATCGCTTGTTTTATCGCCTGCCAGGTTTAAATCTTCTTGCATAAATAAATTAGCATGTAATAATAACAGCACATTTCTCCTCAGCAAGACGTACTGAAGATGTACTGCAAGATGAGTTACAAGCTGAACTTTAATTCTTCTTCATTAATCTAAATCACTAAGGCTGCATTTACACTGCAGGTCTTGATGCCCAACTCCAATTTGTTGACTATATCCAGTTTTCTGATGACTAGCTTACATCTTTTAAAAGTGACCCATATCCGATATCTGCATTTATACACTTTGTGAAACAAGGCAAAATAGATGTCTCCATCAGTGTCGACTCCGGTTTGAACAATGTAAGGCTGAACAATTGTTACTGACAATCCTCATTTTGGCTGCGTGAGATTCTCCAGCTTTGTTGTTGTTGAGCGACCGAAGCGCGAGCTGTTAAAGCTCCGCCCTCTTCTGGAAAGGGGGCCGGGAGCAGCAGCTCATTTGCATTTAAAGGGACACACACAAAAACGGTGTGTTTTTGCTCACACCCAAATAGGGGCAAATTTGACAAGCTTTAATAAATGATCTGTGGGGTATTTTTAACTGAAACTTCAGACACATTCTGGAGACAGCAGAGACTTATATTACATCTTGTGAAAGGGGCATAAGCCTTCGTCCTCCATTGCGCCATTGAAAAGAGTCATGTGATCACAGTTGATGATGTCATTTACCACCGTCGCGTTTTCAAAGGCGTACAAGACGCATAGACGGGAATTACACCGATTCATATCAGATTTTTCATGTTCGAGGGTCACATCCGATCTGTACCACATGGGAGGAAAACATCGGAATTGGGTCACTTGAACCATGTATCATTAGTGCCGACTGACTTAAACACCTTGAATAACTGTTGCATAAAACACCAGCTACACCAGACTGCTCTAATATAGCACAAAATGACACTAAATTCATCAGATTTGGCTCTTCACTGCAGTAAAAGCATATTTTATACTTCTGCGCCACTGGCATCATGTGTGTTTTTTCATAGTACTTTTAATATGACTTTTAATAGCAAAGATCCCCCTCAGGCAGTGAGATGAACTGGGTTAATATACTCACTCTTCAGTCTACGTCGACCATGACCATTGTGTGTGTGTGTGTGTGTGAGTGTGTGTGTGTGTGTGTTCTAATATAATACAATCCAGCAAAAGCCAAGAACACTGAATGTCAGAGTTTCCATAAACAAACAATTACTGCAATAACACAAACGCTGTCTCGTGGTTTCCGTTTATAGGTGCACATTACAGAGAGACCTGCTAAACGAGCTGACAGGACACTTGAGGCAATTAACACTAATTACTAAATCCATCAATAGTAAGCTCAGCCTAAAACAAGACGCCTCGGCAAAAAATATTTTCGCCCACATCCCGTGACTGTTTGAACGTAACCTGCGCTGAAGTTTCACCAACTCTAACCAGGCAATTAAACCTCATCATATACAAACAGGATAGTTATACCAGAGCGTCTGGGCAAGACGATAATTGCTGTGAATGGAATCAGATGACAAGAATAGCATCCCATCCTCGGGCGCAAACAGAGCCTGTGCTGTGCGCTTGTCCTGGAAGTCTCGGATTTGGCAGTTGGGAAAACACAAATGTTGCTAAATCTGCTTGGCTTTCTGTCACAACACAGTCCATAAACTAAATCTTCACGCAAAATGCAAGCTTTTTTTTTTGTCTTAATTTGTCCTGTGTACTGTTCAAATTGCTCTTTCACCTTGCTAGAAACACAAGTGCCCTCTTTTATACGTGTCCAAACAGAGTGAGTTCACCTGGAGGCGAGAGCGAGGGAAAAACGCGGTCACTTCCTCACCGTATATCGGCCCATCTCTCCAGTGAGGAGAAAAATTGCATAGGTTTGCTTAACATGAAAAGCTTTTACACAAGCGCTGCCCTCCATCAGGGTCATCCTGCTGTCGTCTCTACACATGAACCTCATTTCATCCCAAACTCCTGCTGTTGTTCTGTGATACGATCAGTATATGACCCCTCGTCTGCTGGAGGGCTGTTAGCGATTGTAAAGCCCAGCATTGATCCGTCCAGGAGACGATGGTCTGATAAAGACGTGCCGACGTTCAGATATCATCAGGTGTCTCGGTGCAAATCAGATACAAACGACTTTATCATAGAGGAACAACTACTGTCGACACTACAGAAAGAAACGCACAGACAAACCATCCTTACAAAAAAGTACTGTGGCAGTACCGTAGTACAGTGATGGTATTATAATATATATCATCAATGATTATTCATGTACCATGGTACTCAAAAATATGGCAATGCTGTGGTAAAAATGTACAGAAAACATGTAATTGCTGTATTTTTCCATGGTATGTGTCCAAGAAATACCATGACATTACTATGGTACAATATTATATTATCATGGTATTTTGTTACATACCGTGGTACTGATTGATATATTAATCAATCATCATGGCACATGACCAGAAAAACATGGTTTTGCCATAGTATGCATCCAAAAAAAAAAGAAAAAAAAAAGAGATATCACAGTACTATGTACATTACCATGGTACATATTAAAAAACATGTTATTACTTTGTTACATACCATGGTGCTGAATAATTATGATATTAATTTACCATGGTATTTACATCATAAGTATTTAAAAGAATACAATGACATTACCATGGCAAATGTCCAAAAATCAAAAATCATGGTATTACACTTGTCCATAATACTGTAATATCATGGTACTCCAAGAAATACAACGACATTACCATGGTACATGCTAAAGAGCATGGTATTATCATGGTACTTTGTTACATACCATGGTACCGACTGATATATGAATTTACCATGGTATATGCATGACATGTCATGGCTTATAAAAGAATACAATGGCATCACCATGGTAAATGTCCCAAAAACATGGTATCATCATGGCATGTGACCAGAAAAACATGGTTTTGCCATAGTTTATGTCCCCCAAAAAAAAGAGATATCACGGTTCCCCGCAAAAAACATGACATTACCATGGTACATATTAAAAAAAACAAGGTGTTTCTTTATTACATACTATGGTGCTGAATAATTATGATATTAGGCTAATTTACCATGGTATTTACATCATACCTTGTGGCATTTAAAAGAATGCAATGGCATTACCTGGGTAAATGTCCAAAAATCATGGTATTACACTTGTCCATAATGCTGTAATATCATGGTACTCCAAGAAATACATTACCATGGTACATGCTAAAAGCATGATATTGTCATGGTACTTTGTTACCTACCATGGTACTGATTGATATATGAATTTACCATGGTATATGCATGACATGTCATGGCATTTAAAAGAATACAATGGCATTACCATGGTAAATGTCCCAAAACATGGTATCATCATGGCACGTGACCAAAAAAACATGGTTTTGCCATAGTATATGTCCAAAAACAGATTGAGATATCATGGTACTCTAAAAAATACCATGACATTACCATGGTACATATTAAAAAACATGGAATTACCATGAAATGTTGTTACATACCATGGTGCTGAATAATTCTGATATTAATTTACCATAGTATTTACATCATACCTTGTGGCATTTAAAAGAATACAATGACATTACCATGGCAAATGTACAGAAAACATGGTATCCTCGCAGTACATGTCCAAAAATCATGGGATTGCCATGGTACTTGTTCATAATACTGTAATATCATGGTACTTCAAGAAATACAATGACATTACCATGGTACATGCTAAAAAATACAATGACATTACCATGGTACATGCTAAAAGCATGGTATTATCATGGTACATACCATGGTACTGATTGATATATGAATTTACCATGGTATATGCATGACATGTCATGGCTTATAAAAGAATACAATGGCATTACCATGGTAAATGTCCCAAAACATGGTATCATCATGGCACGTGACCAGAAAAACATGGTATTGCCATAGTATGTGTCCAAAAAAAAACAAAACTG
Source organism: Mylopharyngodon piceus (assembly GCA_039654765.1). Taxonomy (NCBI): domain Eukaryota; kingdom Metazoa; phylum Chordata; class Actinopteri; order Cypriniformes; family Xenocyprididae; genus Mylopharyngodon; species Mylopharyngodon piceus. The sequence continues at coordinate 558,384 of CM077452.1, read as the reverse complement.
AGATATCACGGTACTCCAAAAAATACCATGACATTACCATGGTATATATTAAAAACATGTTATTACTTTGATACATACCATGGTACTGAATAATTATACTGTAATTTCATGGTACCCCAAGGAATACAATGACATTACCATGGTACATGCTTAAAAGCATGGTATTATTATGGTACTTTGTTAAATATCATGGTACCAAATGATTACTGTATCATGATACACTGTCACATTTAAAAGAAAGCAATGCCATTACCATGGTACATGTCCTAAAATCATGGTATTACCATAGTATGTGTCCAAAAAACTGACATCACGGTACTCCAAGAAATAACACGACATTAAAAACGTGGTATTATCATGGTACCTTGTTACATATGATGGTACTGAATGATTACTATATTATTTACCGTGGTATACATGATGCTTTTTGGCATGTAGTATTTTTTTTATGTTTTCAGTGTTACAAATCCATGACACCAATAATGTATAAAAATGTTATGAAGACCATCATACCTAATGATGTCGTCGTTGTGTCCCAAGTAAAACTTCTGTGTGTGTTCTCTGGTGTTGTAGACCACTCCAACTCCAGCCACGAAATACACGATCTCCTTCCCTGCGGTGTAGTACAGGTTATTCCTGCACTGATGTCCTCTATATCCATGAATCCACTCCAGCCTCAGCTGACAGCGGGGAGCCGTCTTCTCTGCCATGCTCTTGGGATCTGCAATCGTCTACAAGTCACAAATGTGTCATTTAGCTGACTAACAGTGGACTTTCTACAGGGACCGTCTCTCTGAGGTCAAGGACACAATGGTGATGGATCACCTCTTGTAGGGTTGGAACCTACAGGCTTTCAGACACCAGTTCAGATCTTTAACCACTAGGCAACACCAACCCTACAGCACTGCCAGCATTCAATGCCCTCTTGAAGTTCATGCATGCAGCATGGGCATCATAACTGGAACATCAGCTGGGTCACCTGTACAGGGAAGGCTGTCTGAAGATCCCAATGGGTGTCATGAAGAAATCAGGCTAAAATGAAGGGAAAATGCTGATATTTGGATCCAGATTAAAGGGAATTCAATGAAACGGTCAAGAATGGATTAGTTGGTTGCACCTACCAGCCATTGCATCAGGCTTTAGAGTATAAAAGCCTTTAAAGAGCATGGTAAATCTGCATTACCATTAAAACAACTAGCAGAAGATCCAACTAGATCCAAATGCATCTATAACATCCTCGTGCGTTCATCTACTTCCATCACACTGAGCTCTGGACGTCTTTAAAGGGTTGCAGAGACTTCAGGTCTTCACCGAGGAGACAAACCTCAAAGCCATCATGGCATTAATCTTCTCTAAAGGGCAAAAGTCGGCGTGTTTGCCGCCAGGATTTCAGAAAATCTCCACGATTTCAACCGTCAGACGACTCTCGACCGCCCCGCATAGCACCGACGATCAGACCTTACCCACAAACGTCTTCATCTTCTTCAACTTTCGCCTAAAGCTCTTCAATTCCCAGTGATACTCAAGCAAACTCTTCCATTCCTCGCGTGATCCGGATCACTGAATCATCAGGAACCGGGTTTGAGATGCAGAAGCCAGGAGAAGAGCCGCGCGAGCTGGTTTAGGTGGATTAATCCCTCCACCGCGAAGTCAGCGCAGCGTTGAGGGAGTAAAGACGCTTTGAGTTGAGCTATTGGCGTAATATTTTAGAGAATATGATTTCTGGTTTCTAGTAACCCATTCGGCTTGGTTACTACGACGCCTTGTGGCCCGTTTCCGATGATGCCTACAAGCAGAGAAAGCGGCGCCGCGCAAACAATCACGGGACTTGTAGTTCTAAACGGTCGCCAATGACGCGCAACCGCACGAAAATGACTTCAAATCCCATGAGCGCTCAGCACGCGCTGTCCAACGTGCTGAACATACGGGTCTTCTTACTATATTCAGCGATAAGGTTTTGCTATATTATATTACATTATATTATATTATATTATATTATTATTTTGTAAACAACAACAAAAAAGCATATTCGAGAAATCTAATTGTATTTCTAATTGTAAATTTATTTACAATAATTTTAAAGTGACTCAAATACGAATCCACTAAGAATTTAAGATCATATCGGATATAAAATCATGAAAAATATTGTTTGTACTGTAGTAGGATTTTATTTTAAAATGATTCCGAATTTAATGTATGCATTAGGATTGTATGACTAGCGGATAAAAAATAAATTGCACAGCTGCAAATGTGATAGTCGAATGGATAAAAGCTGTGCTTATGATGTAATTACAAACCTACAGTAGCGTGTTTTCACGTGTGAGTGGACACGTTCACGGTCACAGAGAGGACGCCGGGAAGGGCATCCCCAGCATCCCCCAGCGGAAGGAAATCCCGACACCACTGATGCTGCTTAAGACGGATTCACGTGACTAAAGAGCTCAATGCATCTGTCGGGATCTTAATGAATGAATTAACAACAGAAAAATCATGTCCATATTGCAGATTTCATATCAATTCATTAGTATAAAATGTTTATTTAGCATACATTTATTTTTTTTTAAATCCTACATACAGCACTAGTCTTGTAAACAGTTTCAAAAGGTACTAAAGTGAATAAAATAGCTTAATGTTTTACATAATGACTGTTTCATGTGAATTATGTATGTAATTGGTTCTAGAAATGCTGAGTAATTTAATAATTATATTAAAAGTCTCAGATCTATGAAGTGTGAAGTGTAAAATTATGTCAGTTGTGAGAGTCTTGATTCTGCATTGCTTGTATCACAGACATGATATCAGTGTCTTGGTTTAGGGTGAGTCACATGACAGGAAGTTGTGCTGATTCCAAACGTTCTGGTGTGTGTGATATTGCGTGGCGTTCATCGCTGAATCAGTAAACCTCAGGAACTAATCACAGACATATGGAGATCACAGATGGTGTGTGTGTGTGTTTCTTTAAAACTTATGAGGTGTCGCCCCCAAAAGCTTAACTGCAACTCTCACACACAGAAAGAAAAAATAGATCTCTTTAATATCTCAATTCTATGCAAATGGAGACTTTTCTGAAATACACTAAAAGTTTGGGGTCGGTAAGATTTTTTAATGTTTTTAAAAGAAGTCTCTTCTGCTCACCAAGGCTGCATTTATTTGATTAAAAATACAGTAAAAACAGTAATATTGTGAAATATTATTACCACAATTAAAAAAACAACAACATTTGAATGGTTTGTATATCCACAAGTTAAAGGTAGGCAATGTTTTTCATAAACGCTTTTTGTTATACTGGTTGAAACTCTCTTCACATGAAATATTTAAAAATGCAGCCTATATATATCTTCTAAGAAAGTCTCAGGACCAAAAAATGTTCATCCAATCATTGCATTCGGTTCGAATTCAACAATAGGATGTCCTACCTGCCTGTCAACATGTATTTGCATACCTCCGCGCACCCTGCTCGCGCAGACATCACACGTCATCAGTGTGTTCACAAACAGCAGCTGCCTTTTACAGTTGCTATCACTGCTATGTCGTAATAGAGTACCTCAGGGATGACGTGTTTTTGTAGGCAAAACCCGGAGGCGAGTTAGCATTTTAGGACTTCCGGTTCCATCGCCCTAAAGTCTATGGGTTTTTTGAATGGGTTTTTGCTAAATCGCCTGAAATAAGGTCTGTGGTTAACAAAGCCTCTAAATATTTTCACGTTTTGATCTATGACATAAAACACACCAGTTATAACCCGCTTGTGATTTTTTAAACCTTTATTGTGTCTTAGAAACGGCGGTTGCTAACAAATTGCAAAAAGGGACTACTTCCTTTGGCGGGGACTTTAGACGTCATCATGACAAACAGGACATTTGGACAGCATTTCTCATGAAAAAGTGGATAAGTATTCATACACAGCGCAGATCATAATCAGCGAGCATGTTTTTAAATAAAGTTGTTTTCTAAATAAAGTTTGAGGAAGCTTGGTGGTGGTGACGTTGATCCGCGACCATGGTGTGCTGTAGTCCGTTTATAGCTTTTTATATCTGACGACTTTATTTAGGCTTCAAAATGTATAAATGTTGTGTTAACTTGTAAAGATTATCTTGATAGACAAATTGTGTAAGTGTCATAACCCTTTGTTAAACACAGAGCTTATTTTTTGTGATTTTCCAAAAGTCTATGGGAAAAATGCATAGGCTTTCGATCGAGGGAACCCGTGCGCCGCTAACTTCCAGGTTGGCCTACAAAAACACGTCATCCCTGAGGTACTCTATTACCATATAGACCTTATGTAGCACTGCGCTCGTTGTCTTTTGACTTCCGGTTTGTATTTCCACAGCGATTTTACGTATGAATGAACTGTTTATCTTCTGGGTCTACTGACATTTGTTAAGACATCTGCTTTAAACATTACAATGCTCACGATAACTTTAATTAACTCTACAAGTAAATCCACTTCACCAGCTAATTATTTTTCAACAGCGATGCCATAGAAATATACAGAGCTACCGCAAAAACGGAAGTTCAAAGACAATATTATAAAGATGGCGGCGCGCTTGTTTCTCTGGCGCATAAGGTAAGAGATGGCAACCTGTTACGTTCTACTCGGAGCCGCTGACGTCTTCGGATTTATGCGTTTCTAATCTGCAGCAATAAGGTGGTACAAATCAGAGCTCTTCAAGTTGTTTACATTTATTATTATTGTAATGCTATGTGCTTTGAGACATGACACCGTCTCTTGTGCCGTGTGGCAGACTCTGTTTGTGCGCGTTCATGTTCATTAATTAAAAATATGTATAGCTATATAGTGCATAATAAAACAAATTGAACGTAATTTCTTTCACGTGGTAAACTGTTAATTCATTAACAGCCTAATAATTATAATAATAGCCTATTAAGTGAATAATTGAACATCATTACATTGTTTTTATAGGAAATAACTGAAATATTTGGACATTTAACATTTAAATTAACACGTAATTACATTAAATATTATTGTGAATACATGTAGGGTAAGTGCAAATGCGTGCATAAACTAAGCTATCAGGCTAATTGGGTATCTGTATGCTTTGCTAGTACATAGGTTAGCTAATACAGACATTAATGGTCATAACATACTTCAAACAGCATTTATAATAACATGATTATGTAGGAATTGTCATCAGACGCTAAAGAGTATCAAATTAAAAGTATTTTGAGCCAATGGGATAGCTTGGGGTCCTAACAAAGATTTCGAGAAAGGACCTGATTTGTCGCCACACCGGTGAGAAATCGGGTCTCCTTTAGGACCCAGGCGGTAATGCCTGATCAAAAGTTGTTATCATGATGTCTTGGCAAATTATAACCAATTTCAATATTGTATGATGTTTATTACATTAAGTGCACAAACAACATGATTGAAATATAAAACGAATGTCTATGTATTGTATAATAAAACAAACTGGAAACACAACCATGCCTAATTTTTTTTTTTTTTTTTTATATATATAAGGATAAGGATTGTTGCAACATACTATGTTCTATAAAAGTAATTTAATATTAATTTTAAACAATAATAGCAATGTGGTATAGTATATAATATTACTATTATAATTTTTAATAACTTAATTGTCATGTTAAGTACACACAAACATTAATTTGAAACATGTAATTGGTAACTACATTGGAAGCAAAACAGACCTACCTAATATAAGCTAAGCTAGCAAGCTAATCGGGTATGCTATGCTAGTACATGAGCTAACTAAAAAAAAAACAAAAAAACAGTAAGAACGAGAAATGCTTAATTTCACAACCTATAGCTTCAGTTATATACTAGTATACGAATCATGACATAATGGTAATTATAACGCATTTTAAATAGCATGATTTTGCAGGAATTATAATCAGGCGCTAAAAATACTACCCATTAAAAGTATGTTGAACCAATGGGATCACTCGGGGTCCTAAAGGAGACCCGATTTCTCACCACACCGGAATGCGATTGGGCTAGTTTTGTTACGCAAACCTGGCAACCCTGTCTGAAGGGTTAGGCTTTCAAAGCTAGCTTGCTATTGCTAGCTTCTCCGAAATTAAAAGCAAAGGATTGTGGGATATCAAAGGCAGCGAAGGATACATCTATGCTACCTTCAAAAATCGATCAGATGAAGGCATCTCAAGTGAAGCCAACTTTGGATTCGGACGTGCCTTGATGCCTTCCTACCTTGGAACGCGTCCTCCGAAGGCAGCATTTTTCAGTTTTCGGATGCAGCCCCTATTTCGAGGGAGGACCTGATTTGTCGCCACACCAGAATGCGATTGGGCTAGTTTTAAATATCAATTGGGCTGGTTTTGTTACACAAACCTGGCAACCCTGTCTGAAGCGATCTTCTGCTTTCAAAGCTAGCTTGCTATTGCTAGCCTCTCTGAAATTGCCTACCATACCTTTAAGAAACAAGATCTAGCTAACGCACACACACAATCAGTCAAACCAACAGATGAGTCGAAAGACAAGAGTAATGTTTAAAAGCATTTAATGACATCGCACATATTTAACAGGGCAGGGGGTTAAAGTCTACAGGTGCAGTTTCATACATCTGAGCGTTTCTATACGCGCTCAGGACGCCCGACATCGCGAAGGATTTCATTCCTAGTATGTTGCTTTTGATTGTGCAGTAGATGAAAATTACAATAGATACAGTGACGGAGGGGATGCGCACTATGTATCAAAGAGCAGGAGAGCGGGATGAAGCCATAACGAGAAAACAAAGAGAAAAGATAATGCTCAGTGCTATAGCCCACAAGCAAGTAACCGTATTCATATTTTTTTTGTTCTTTTTTAAATTTTTTTGTTGTTGTTGTTGGAGTAACATTACCTTTGTACCAGTAAATGTTCCACTGTTCACTTAACATTGATGCTTTAAAGTGTTTATAATACATCTAATTTTTATACTCTGTACTAGAATTATTTGAAACATATATTATGATAAAACCCAAGAGAAATGACAATTAACAAACAAAAAGGAAAAAAAATTGATTCAGGTTACTAGTCCTCTGTATATAGCAAACATTCTTAAGAGTTTTGGTACGACCCGCCTTGATCTGATCACATGACACAAGTCTACCTGGCCCTCGAGCGAGTGTTAGTCTACTTTCATATTAGCAAGTATCTGTTTTATCAGCTTATATTCGTTAAAAGGCAAATCTGACGAAACTTGGCGTAGCTATTTCAGCGCAACAATTCGTTAACGTGGAATTTTCTCGGTCCGTCCACCTGCAGGCGGGACAATGGAATCGTTTCGAAGCATCACTGTCTTGTTCCCTAACAACAAAGAGAGATTCGTCGTCTCTCCAAGACAGCCTCACAAAATTGAGGAAAATGTTTTAAATATCCAGACCCCTCAATGACACACAGATACAAAAACGAGAGATAGCAAGATTCAGGATTTGAAAATCAACCACAATAGAAACGTAAGAGCGTAAAAAAACACATCCGGTCCTTTAAAACTTCCAAATCGGGATTGGAATCGATTCGCGACACACTCTTGCTTTTTTTTTTTGTGTTAAACATTTTCCTTTCGTTTTGTACAACTTTGGAACCCAATTCGTGGGGTGTCAGGCACAGAGTGTGGCATCTTCATGAGCTTTGCATGCTGGGATATCACTGGAGGTGGGCAGACACAAACAAAATGACAGAATCGAAATGAGAAGAAGTCATAAAAGAACTAAGGGAATGAGAGAATCGAATGTTTCTGTTGCCAGGGGAACAGACGGACGTCTACTGCTTCTTCTTGCTGAAGAGACTGAAGCGCTTCTCTTTGTCCTTCTCCTTGTCTTTCTCGCGCTTGCCGGGGCTGGATTCGGTCGTCAGGGTGACGGTTGCCGGGAGCGTGTGGGCGCGGCTGGAGGCGGGCGTGCTCTGGTTGCTAGGTGTGATCTCGGATTTCTCGGAGGACGAGGAGCCGCTGCCGGCGTTCTGAATGGCCTGAATCCATGTGTTCATCTCCTCCTTCACACACACACACACACACACACACACACACACAGTTAATCACATTCAGAAAACTTTAAAATACACGTTTGCATAAATTCACTTTATTGTAATGTATGAAATAAATTCTAATTCATTTTAAATGATTGTTATTCACTATCTATCTATCTATCGTTCCATCCATCCATCACTTTGTCGTTCTATCTATCCATCATCCATCGTTCTATCTATCTATCCATCGTTCCATCTATCTATCCTTCTATCTGTAGTTCTATCTATCTATCCATCACTGTCGTTCTATCTATCCATCCATCTATCCATCATCCATCGTTCTATCTATCTATCTATCCATCATCCATCTTTCCATCTATCGCTCTCTGTCATTCTATCTACCTATCCATCATCCATTGTTCTATCTATCTACCTATCCATCCATCCATCCATCTTTCCATCCATCCATCCATCGTTCCATCCACCCATCTATCTATCTATCTATCTATCCATCATCCATCCATCCCTCTATTGCTCTATCTGTCGTTCTATCCATCGTTCCATCCATCCATCGCTCTATCTGTCATTCTATCTACCTATCCATCCATCCATCCATCGTTCTATCTATCTATCTATCGTTCCATCATTCATTCTATCTATCTATCCATCCATCCCTCTATTGCTCTCTGTCGTTCTATCTATCTATCCATCTATCTATCTATCTATCTATCTATCCATCCATCGTTCTATCTATCTATCCATCCATCCCTCTATTGCGCTCTATCGTTCTATCTATCTATCTATCCATCCATCGTTCTATCTATCGTTCTATCTATCGTTCTATCTATCTATCTATCTATCTATCTATCTATCTATCGTTCCATCATTCCATCATTCATTCTATCTATCCATCCATCCCTCTATTGCTCTCTGTCGTTCTATCTATCTATCTATCTATCTATCTATCTATCTATCTATCCATCCATCCATCGTTCTATCTATCTATCCATCCATCCCTCTATTGCTCTCTGTCGTTCTATCTATCTATCTATCCATCCATCGTTCTATCTATCGTTCTATCTATCTATCTATCTATCTATCTATCTATCTATCTATCCATCGTTCTATCTATCTATCTATCTATCTATCTATCCATCCATCGTTCTATCTATCTATATCTATCTATCCATCCATCCATCCATCTATCCATCTATCTATCGTTCCATCATTCATTCTATCTATCTATCATCCATCCCTCTATTGCTCTCTGTCGTTCTATCTATCTATCTATCTATCCATCCATCTATCGTTCCATCATTCCATCATTCATTCTATCCATCCATCCCTCTATTGCTCTCTGTCGTTCTATCTATCTATCTATCCATCCATCCATCCATCCATCGTTCTATCTATCTATCTATTGTTCCATCATTCCATCATTCATTCTATCTATCTATCTATCTATCTATCTATCTATCTATCCATCCATCCATCCCTCTATTGCTCTCTGTCGTTCTATCTATCTATCTATCTATCTATCTATCTATCTATCTATCTATCTATCCATCCATCGTTCTATCTATCTATCTATCCATCCATCCATCGTTCTATCTATCTATCTATCTATCGTTCTATCGTTCTATCTATCTGTCTGTTGCTGCAATATGCAGGTGAATTAGATATTTGACTATAAAATCTCATTTATAGTTAATGGATTGGGGGTTAAATTGAACTAAAACCTGTAATTCAGTAATTCAGTCAGTCAGTCATGTGAAGGTTCAGTTTCTCATGTACCACAAGGGGGCAGCGCTCCAGAATGTGTGCAGAGGTGAACCACGAACAGTTTTCTTACAGTGTAATATTACTGAAGTTATAATAAAAGCAGACTTACATCATCTTTGGCTTGGAAGAGATACTCATTTCCATCAGTAACTCTGTTAAGAGGAACAACACGTTCAGTCACAGCAGAAAAACATCATTCAGATTATGATTAAAATAACTACAATAATCTCTTCCTCACCTGAGCTTGAAAACATGCTTCTTCTTTTTGTAGTCAACAGCGACCTCGCAGACGGCGTCCTTCAGGCTGATGGGGATCTCGTTGTGGTACGGGATGCCCTGAGCCGCGCTCTTATTGTCTTTGTAGAAGCCCATCTCGTGGTTATTGATGACACAGTACACGTTATGCCAGGATCTGAGGAGACGCACACAGAGCTCAGTCACTCGGACAAACAAAACACCGTCTGCTTAAGTTTATCCAGGAGCATCTGGACTTGTTTGTCATTTTAATGAAAAGGTTTCATCAATCCAAGTGGAAAACAAATCCAGATGCTCCTGCATAAATTCAGCAATGATTCCTAAGATGACCTGAGAATTTGACGATGGAATTTTCTCAGACAAACTCTCGATTTACTGCTTGATTTCAGCGCCAAACACACTGAAGATTCAGTCAAACTATTAACTTTTCCCATTAATAGGCAAAAGTTAATTTTGGAGCTTCATTAGCATACCTGCTGGACGCTTTCTTGTTGTGACCCTCCCACTCGTGTTTGCGGTGCAGGAATCCCTCCAGCTGGGCGGACGGCGTCTCCTGACCTTTAGCCGGCAGCGTTGCGGACTGGCTGCCTTTCCCCCGTCTGTCTGCGGTCGGTGACGGGATCGGACTCGGCTCCTTCGAGCTCCTCTCGGCCACTCCGTTCATCTCGCCGTCCACTCCATCCTGCGAACACATGACCACGTGTTACGCTTATGACAAAAAATACTTCACAAACACTGTTGGGTTTGAACAACTTAGAAAGTCAGTCACACATGATGAATTCTGAAAGAACCGTTTCAGAAATCGTTAGGAGGAAAAAATCACTTTGGCTGATTTAGAGATGAGAATCTCATTAAAATGGAGTGAAAAAGTGATTAATAGAAAAATACACTAGAAAGTCAACATGAACTCAATGTTCACCCTATTTAGTTTGATAAAACATGTTCCTGATCTTATTGTTAATGATTTAATAACTTGCTTCCTTTTTGTGATGTCACCAAAGACATGCAGGCTACTGGATAATGTATTACATTTTTTAATGTAATAATAAAATAATAATAATAAAAAAGTAATATTATAATACAAAAATATTCTTTATATTAATATATTATGCTTATTTAAATTAATTTTATGCACATTTTAATATATAAAATGTATTTTTTACTAAAATAATAAATGTAATATATTAATATAAAGTATTTATATTAATATATTTATATTAATTTTATACTTTATTTGTTAAACTTTATATATAATATAAATTATATATTATTTATTAAGATTTATTTTTTACTTAATACATTTAATATTAAAATAAACAAAGTAATAAATTATATTTATTTATATTAGTTTTATGCTAATATTAATATAATTTTTTACTAAAACAATCAATTTAATATAAATATATTAATTTGATACTATGTATTTGATTTAATTTTACAAAAATACATTTAATATATTAATATAAATAAAGTATATATATATTAATCAATTCTATTTATTTATATTAACTTTATTCCAATTTTAATATATTAATTTTAATTATTTTTACTAAAATAAAAATGTAATATATTAATATAAATGAAGTATTTATATTAATAAATTATATTTATTTTTTACTAAAATAATAATTTAATATATTAATATAAATATATTATTTATATTAATAAATTATATTTATTTTTATTAGCTTTATTTTAATCTAAATATATTAATATAATTTAATTATTTTTACTAAAATAATACATTTAATATAAAGTATTTATAATAATAAATTATATTTTTACTAAAATAATACATTTAATATATTAATATAAATATATTTCACATACTAATAAATTATATTTATTTATATTACTATTGGATAATGTTATTAGTGTCTGAAAACATTTGCAATACATCACATAACGGAAGTAATAACGTTTTGAATGCCGTTCCATGTTGACTTTAAATGTAAAAAGATCATGCAAGATGGAAAACTATCGATCTACAGTCACTGCAGAGCGTCAGGAAACATCATAGATGTCTGAAGATCAATCAGTTCACGTAAATACTCTTAATTTTGCCGAACTGATTGAAAGAAACGTCATGCTTAAAGCAACAGCACACAGAATTCACTCCAGAGGTGTTACTGTACCACAACACCCGTCTGACGGGGACCACGAGCCGCGTCCTGCTCCGCTAAAACGGCTTTCAGGAACTCAAACACAATCTCTTTAGTTCATCTTTACTATCTCAACACTAACATCTGTGAAGAACTCTCATAAGCAGCCAGTGAAGTCATTCAAAAGAGACAGAAGCACCGATAATCACGTGACAGGAGGTTACAGCCGTCATATATACACAACATACAAACTCTAGAGAGAGAATCAGTTAATTTATTGTTAGTGAACGATGCTAGTGAAGAGTAAAGAAAGTGTATCCTCGTGGATATAAGCGACACTGGAAGTAAACAGAGCCACCATACAGTGTTTTCAGAGCATTTTATGGTAAATCACCTCAAACAAACACAAAAAAAGCTCCACATCATTTAGACTCTATTGGACTTTTAGGACTAAACAACATGTTTCAGTTTCACAAACAAAACAAAGCAAAGCAAAACCAAACTATCAAAAATGGCAGATAATTCGCACCAATTTAAATATCAAAACTGTTGTTTTAAAGCAATGCTCTCGACTGCTGTCCATTAAAACTGAAAATAATATCAAGGGGAGGAAGCACACTTCGCTTTTACAGTAATGCACTTATAATGGACGTCTAAAACGCACCATTAATACAGAGAAACTGGCAGGAAGTAAGTTCCTTTTTTTCTTAAACATAATCAGAAGTTCATCCATCTAGAAGTTCCACATCAAAAGACAATTAAGACACATTATATAACACTCATTTGGGGAATTAACAACAATATGAGCTCCATATTTACCATAGGCTTCCATTATTTATCCGTGGTATCTTCTTAATGTCCACAAAACACACAGAAGTTATTGATACACATTGTCATTAGCCTTCATAAAGTCGACTGATAACCTGACGGTAGTTAATAAACAGCTGACAAGCACGTCAGCTGGTGCAAAGGTGTTTGTCACTGATCTGGGATCATCAGAGAGCATTATGGGAACTGTCAGTGACCCTGACCGGTAGTTCGTGGTGTCTGTTGACTGGTAGTGTATTGTGGGTAGGTACAGGAGCGGTAACTAACCCGTGGCGAGTCCTGGTCTGATGGTAGTCCGTTCTGGGCAATCTGCTCTCCTTCTCTGTGAACACACACACACACACACACACACACACACACACACAGCCATAACGTTACTTATGAACACTGTTCAGTATGCAGGCCGTTTTGAGATCTCGCTTGACCGGTGGACAGAAGTGAAAGATCCCCTTGCATCAGTTATTGAAATTATTGACTGTGCTTTTAATACATTTTTTAATAAATATTGCACAAAATGTTCATTTAATTTTAATTTTAGTTTATATACACCTCATACATCATGGTACACCACTAACCATCCATTTTGTTTAACCACTAGTCCTGTTTTCCTGTAAAATATCTAAATATTATTTAAAGCAAAAATCCACCAAAATTAATTTCCTCCTGAAAAAATATATTTATTTATTTTATTTATTCATATTAATAAATTATATTATTATTAATCTTAATATATTTCATTATTTTTACTAAAATAATACTTCAATATACTATTATGAATATGATTTATATTAATACATTATATTTAATTTAATACGATTAGTACAACATTGTTTTATTTTTTATAATAATAAATTATATTTATATTACCAATATACCAAACATAATATTTTTACTAAAATACTTTGAATATAATAATATAAATATGATTTATATTAATAAATTGTATTTATTTACATTTAATAAATTAAGATTAGTAATAGTACAAAAATGTTTTTACTAAAATAATACATTTAGTAAATAATATGTTTAATATAATAATACAAATATCTTATTTATAGATTTATATTAGTTTTATACTAATATCTTAATATACCAAATGTAATATTTTTACTAAAAATACTTTTAATATAATAATATAAATATGATTTATATTAATACATTATATTTAATTATATACATTTAATATATTAAGATTAGTACAATTGTTTTTACTAAAATACTACATTTAATATTTTTACTAATGTTTAATATAATAATACAAATATCTTATTTATAGATTTATATTAGTTTTATACTAATATCTTAATATACCAAATGTAATATTTTTACTAAAATAATACATTTAATATTTTTACTAATGTTTAATGTAATAATAAAAATATATTATTTATATTTATATACAGATTTATATTAGTTTTCTCCTACAATCTTAATATATTAAATGTATTTAATTTACATTTTTTTACTAAGATAATACATTTAATGTACTAATATAAATACATTATTATATTAATAAATTATATTCATTCATATTATTATACTGATTTTAATATATTACATTTTAAATAATAATTTAGTTTATAAATGTTTAGTTTAAGAACACTAATTACACAAAATATGTTCAAATTAAAAGCACAGAGCTGAACATCGTGTAACATCAGATAATAAAGCTGAAGTCTGTATTTACCTGACAGTGTAGAGGAGCATGTGTGTGACATGTAGCGTGTTTTCTGTGAGCGTGTCGAGTGTTTACCTCTGCTGTGTTTCTGCGTCCTGCGCCTGGACCGGCTCCGGTGTGGGCGGTTTCCTCTTCCTCTCTTCCTCCTCTTGCTGTCTTCTCACTTCCAATAACTCCAACTGCCAGAGACAACCGAGAAGTTCAGAGTCACGGTGACGTCTTGCACACCCACACACACACACACACACACACACACACTCTCTCTCTCTCTTACCGTAGTCAGTCGCTCCAGCGCTGAGAAGCGTTCCTCCCAGGTCGCGGCTGATTTCTCGAACGCTTCGTGTCGTTTGATCAGTTTCTCCACCTCGTCCACACTCTGTCCCATCTCCCTGCTGGACAGATACGGCTCCTGTCCCAGCAGCCATGCCTCTGCCACACCGGCGTCCCGCGAAAACTGGTGCACTTCCAAAACTGCACACACACACAGGCAAGGTGAAAGGGGAAGTTAAAGTCAATGTAATTTAAAGTCCAAGCTGCCCACATCCTTTTACACACTTCCCATTATAAGGTCAGAAATAGGTGTGTAAAGGTTGCTAAGCATCATGGGAAGAGAGGCTCTGAGTCCCAAGATGTCAAATAGAGGGTGATGGCAGTAACCGATCCCTTCGGATCACATCAGATGGGAAACTCCTTCCTAATGGTTTATTAGACATGTATGAAATCATAATTTTGTTCAGCGGTAGACTGATACATGTCGGCCATTTTGAGATCTCACGTGACCAATGGACAGAAGTAAAACACTGTAATACATTTAAATAATAAATAATACATTTAATTTTCTATTCAGTTTTCTAATTGAAAATTCTTGTTAATATGTTAAATTTATTTAAAATGTTTTACTAAAATAATACATTTAATATATTAATATAAATCTATTATTTATATTAATAAATGATTTTTATTTACATTAGTTTTATACTAACGTTACATGTATTTATATATTTATACATTTACAAAATTAATACATTTAATATATTAATAAAAATTTATATTAATATATTTATTAGTATTAATTCTATACTAATATTAATATATTAAATGTATTTAATTGAATAATTTTTACTAAAATAATATATTTAATATATTAATATAAATATATTACTTATATTAATAAATTATATTTATTTATTTAATTTTATACTGACATGATAGATTTAATATATTACTAAAATATATTCTATTAATTTTATACTAATATGTTATATTAGTATAATTTATTTCATTTAATTTTAATTATTATTATAATTTTACAAAATTAATACATTTAATATATTAATAAAAATTTATATTAATATATTTATTAGTATTAATTCTATACTAATATTAATATATTAAATGTATTTAATTGAATAATTTTTACTAAAATAATATATTTAATATATTACTAAAATATATTCTATTAATTTTATACTAACATTAATATATTATATTCATTTAATTTAATAATTTTACAGAAATAATGTTTAATATATTAATATGAATGTATTATTTATATTAATAAATTATATATATTTATATTAGCTTGATACTAAACTTAATATTACATTTAATTTTTTTATGCTAACATATTTATTTATTTATTTGTAATAACGTTTGATCAGTTTTATGCTAATCTTCATACAGCTGGGGAAACTACTTTCTAATAGTTCATAACATTGAGTCATTTCCTATCATACTCACTCAGTCTCAGCCACTCCCATCTGTCCTCCCACTTGTCAATCATATCTTTCCTCTTGTCCGTCAACTGCAGCAACTTCTCTTTAATCTGTGGGACAGGTAAATGGACATGAAGGACTGGAACGAGATATCTAAAGATGGTTTTTCAATGGTTCAGTGGTTGTATAAGAACCTCTGAATTCGTCGTGTGCGGTTGTACCCACCTCCTCTGATGCATAGTGTTTCCGCGCCAGGAGAGACTTGCCCAGCTCGATGCAGGCCGTGAAACTGTCATTACGGGCATCGATTTCAGCCTTGATACCCTGGTGGTTGTTCATGAGAAGCTCCACAGATGACACATCCCTGAAGAAAAGAACAGATTAATACCTCCAGACTGATCTGGAACATCTAAACACACCCAGAACCTCCTACTTTTTATGTACAATTTCCCCTTTCGAGGACACTCACAAAATGAAGCTGTCGCATTCATCTAACATTCAGGCACAATATCGTCACACGGACACACACCTGGGCTTCTCCTGAGTCTCGATAAGGCGGATGACGTCCTCCATCCAGAGCATGAGGTCACGCACCATACTGAAGAAGCGGAACTTGTCTCCGGTATCCAGCAGTCGTGCCCGTCGGCCCTCGCAGGCTTCCAGAAGACTCCTCCAGGCCTCCAGCACCTCGCCCTCACGCCGCTGGATGTCGTCGGCTTTGTCTCCAGCATATGCTGACTGCAGGCGCACGGCATCTTCCTGCAACTGCCTGACCTAAGGACACAAGCAGGGGGCAGCAGTGAGTAAAACGTAGCCAATTGTTCTTTAGAGCATCCTAGTGCATTTAGCCAATAAAACTGGTTAATGTACTTCGTTGTTGTGCAATATTAGTCTCATAACGCAGGCTATTTGCGACAGGGCTTTACTAAGTAGAGCATGTCAAACTTCTCAACCAATCAGATGTTTTTATGCTACTCATTCTAGCCAAAAATTACTTTGTGTGTATTAATATCTGTGTGTGTTTTTGGATCTGATCGACGCACCTGCGTCCCAAGTGCTTGGATGTCATGCTCAAATGTGGTGTGCATCCTCTGCAAGGTTTCCACCGTGTTCTGGTCTCGGCCCAGCTCTTCTGGAAGCTTCTTATGCTTGTCCAGGATGCGCCCCAGGATTTCCTTGGCGTCGTGGTAGAACTTGTGCAGCTCGTAGGATGCGGCGAGAATCTGCGTACGCGTGTCGATGAGCTCCAGCAGATCGGCCCAGGCCTCGTTCAGACCGTCCTTCCACTCGGCGACAGTCGCGGCGTCGGCGTGGCCAGCGTTGATGAGCTCGTCCGCCATGCGGTTGACCCCATCCACACGCTCCTGACCGATGTTTCCGGTGTCCCGGGCAAATTCACGGAAGCGTTCCTGCAGCATCTGTAGGAGAGAGGAAGACAAATACATTTATTATAAGATGATCATTTTTAGTACATATACAACTCATTTACATGCTGCACTGCACTATTCATGAATATTAATTGAATCAAACTTCAATCCTGGATTGCGTTGAAGGATTATATGTTTGTTCGGAGCATTTGACTGCAGATTGTTCTGTAAATGAGGCACAGTGTATACTATATAATTTTTTCTAACTCACAGTAACATGTTCGTAGTCTTGGCCGAGCTCGTGAGATCCAGCCACCACCTCTCTCTCGGCTATCCACTGCTCCAGATCGTCCACCTCCCGGTTCAGCTGGAAGAGGCGGAACCTCTCCTCCAGTTTGCCTCTCCTCTCCTCTGATAGGTCCTTCAGTCCAGCGTACAGCTTATCCACCTGTGATTGGCGCATGCCGATCCTCTCACTACGGCACAGACACACACAAAGCCAGGGTTAATTTTAAGATCATATTCAGAGATGTTCAGCATATGATATTATTGGAGCCAGAGGTGTAAAGATGGAGACTAAGTCTAATTCAGATAAATTAAAAATCAATGTCAAAGTTACAATCAGATTCAGAGTCAAAATCAGATTCAAATCCATATTTTGAATCAAAGTCAGAATCATATTCAGATACAGATTTAGAATCAAAGTCAAAAAAGTTTTAGAGTCAGAGTTAAAATCAGATTAATATTCAAATCCAGATTTAGAATCAAAGTCAGTCAATTTTAGAGTCGGAGTCTAAATCAGAGTAATATTCAAATCCATATTTAGGATCAAAGTCAGAATCATATTCAGATACAGATTTATAATCAAATTCAAAGTCAATTTTAGTCAGTTAATATAAGATTCACATTCAAATTCAGATTTAGAATCATAGTCAAAATCACATTTAGATACAGACTTAGAATCAAAGTCAAAGTCCATTTTAGAGCAAGAATCAAATCAGATTCATATAATAAAGTCTCTGATTTGAAATACAAACGTGAGAGTTTAAGTCTAATTCAGATCAATTCAAAATCAATGTCAAAGTTACAATCAGATTCAGTCTAAATCAGATTCAAATCCAGATTTAGAATCAAAGTCAATTTTAGAGTTAGAGTTTAAATCTGAGTAATATTCAAATCCATGTTTAGGATCAAAGTCTAAATCAGATTCAAATCCAGATTTAGAATCAAAGTCAAAGTCAGTTTCAGAGTCAAAATCAGATTAATATTCAAATCCAGATTTAGAATCAAATTCAAAGTCAGTTTTAGAGTCAGGGTTAAAATCAGAGTAATATTCAAATCCATATTTAGAATCAAAGTCAGAATCAGATTCAGATCCAGATTTAGAATCAAATTCAAAGTCAGTTTTAGAGTCAGAGTTAACATAAGATTAACATTCAAATGCAGATTTAGAATCATAGTCAAAATCACGTTTAGATACAGATTTTGATTTAGAATCAAAGTCAAAGTCCATTTTAGAGCAAGAATCAAATCAGATTAATATAATAAAGTCTCTGATTTGAAATACAAACGTGAGAGTTTAAGTCTAATTCAGATCAATTCAAAATCAATGTCAAAGTTACAATCAGATTCAGTCTAAATCAGATTCAAATCCAGATTTAGAATCAAAGTCAAAGTCAGTTTCAGAGTCAAAATCAGATTAATATTCAAATCCAGATTTAGAATCAAATTCAGAATCATTTTCAGATACAGATTTAGAATCAAATTCAAAGTCAGTTTCAGAGTCAAAATCAGATTAATATTCAAATCCAGATTTAGAAACGAAGTCAAAGTCAATTTTAGAGTCAGAGTCTAAATCTGAGTAATATTCAAATCCATAATTAGAATTAAAGTCAGAATCATTCAGATGCAGATTTAGAATCAAATTCAAAGTCAGTTTTAGAGTCAGAGTTAACATAAGATTAATATTCAAATGCAGATTTAGAATCAAAGTCAAAGTCCATTTTAGAGCAAGAATCAAATCAGATTAATATAAAAATCTAGATTTGGATTAGAATTAATGTCAGTTTCAGCATTACAGACAAAAGATTTAGATTCAAATTTTGAATCAAAATTAAAAATGAAAGTCAAAGTTAGTTTTAGTCAGTCAAAATCAGATTTAGATCCATATTTAGAATCAAAGTCCGTTTCAGAGCCATAATCAAATCATATTCATCAAGATTAAAATCCAGATTTACTTTAAGAATCCTGAAACTGATTCTTAAACTAAATCTGGATTTTAATCATTATAGTCAAAAGTAGATTAAGATTCAGATTTAGAATCAAAATAAAAACTTAAAGTTAGTTTTAGAGTCAAAATCAGATTTAGATCCAGATTTAGAATTAAAATCAAACTCAGTTTCAGAGCCAGAATCAATTAGATTAAGATTAAAATCCTGATATAGTTTAAGAATGAGTTTCAGAATTGTAGTCAAAAGCAGATTCAGATTTAGAATCAAAATAAAAAATAAAAGGCAAATCAGGTTCAGTTCTAGATTTAAATTTAGACTCAAGGTCAGTTTCAGAGCCGCATATTTAAATTCAGATCCATATCCAGGTTTAGAATAAATTTTTAAATCAATGACATCACTGTCAAAGATGTCCATTTCAGAGTCTGAAAATCTGAAAAACCAGATCCAGATTTAGAATCAAAGTCAGTTTTAGAGCCAGAGCCAAAATCAGATTTAGATTTACATTCAAATTCAGATTCATATTTAGATTTCAATGTCAGTGTCAAAATCAAATTGAGTCACAGTCAAGATCAGATTCAGAGTCAAAATGTGATCCAGATCCAGATTAAGTGTACTGTAAGTGTGAAAGGTAAGTGTTGGGGCTCTGTACCTCTCAGGGTGGTTGGCGGCCACCAGGCCTCGGCTCGTCTTGGACAGTTGGTGAACAGTCTCAGCATAGTCCTCCACCGCCTGCTCCAAGATCTGGTGTTTCTTCAGCATGGCCACTGAACTCTGCTCATCCTGAGAACAACAACGAGACGAAAACATTTCATAAAAGGAGTATGCGAAATATCAAACCAAGCTAATGTTCACTTTAGCAGTTAAGGCAAGAAACCAAAGGTGAATAGGGTAAAATCTTGCACAAACTTTGGCCTTCTCTTCAGACATCATGTAGAGCTCCTGCTCGCTCATCCAGGCTTCAGCTTCAGCTGCATCGAAGTAGTACTGCTGGGCCTTATGGGCCTCCTCGAGTCTGGTGTGGCGTTTCTCCGTCTCCTGGATGATCAGGCTCCACAGCTGCTGCAGGTCGGTCAGTCGGGCTCGGATCGACTCCACGTTGGGGCTGTCAGCCTTCAGGATGCTCTGGCTGCGCTCGAATATGTCGTCACAGCGAGGCTGATGGCCCTGGATCTCCTTCTGTAATGTCTGTAGAGCAGGATGTTTTGAGTAAGTGTGTATTGAATTGCTCCAGATTTGAATCTGTGAGTGTTTGTTTTTAAATAGCAATTCAGTTAACCCTAAACACATTACCTGGTTCTTCTTGATAAGTAGCTGAACAGTCTGTAAATTGTTGCCATGGTCTGTCGACGTAGCAAGAGGCATCCTCTCCTCAACCCAAAGCTGTAGAGAAACTATCTGTTAAACATCTGCTGTAAACACATAAGCAGGTGGGCGTATTTTAAACGCAAACATACAATTTCATCCTCCACATCGCGGTTAAACTGGTGGATCTCACGAGAGGCCATGAGGAAGTTTTTCCTCTTCAACAGCGGCTCCAGCAGCTCCTGGAACTTCTGCTCCACCTCAATCCGACGTCCATCGACCTCGTCCGTGTCCTTTCCTTCCTGTCGCAGCACATGAGCTTGAGACTGAAGCTCCTCCACCTCCCTCTGACGAACCTCCACCTGGTTCTCCAACATCTGGAGCAAAAAAGCACAGAGTTAGTCTCATCCTTCATTTTCTTCCTCAGTATTTATGACTGCATGACTTTTTGCGCATAAAAAAGTCCCTCAGGACTCCCCCAAGTACAAATATCTGCCGGTGGGGTCCGAAAAATCAACTCTAATCATCTCAAACCTGTTGTTTCTTGAGCAGGATGTTGACGCTGGTCAGGTCTTTGCCATAGTCGTCTGATTGGATCTGACCCTCCAGGCCCACCAGCCATTTGTCCAGGTCGGCGCAGCTCTGTGTGAAGAGTTCGGCCTTGTTGGCGTCAAACAGACACTGGGCTTTAGTCTGAGTTGTGGTTTCCAGTTCGGTCCACATCTTCTGCAGCGCCGCCAATTTCTCCTTCACTACAGCTTCTGTCTCCGGCTTCTCCGAGACCAGCTGCTTCCCTTCCTGCAGACAGACAGACATTTATATGATAATGACTTAAAATTAGATAAAATATTAATGCTATTACACACAATACTGGAAGAGGATATGGAATGCAATAAGCACATTTATGATCTAACGTGAGTGCTAATCAATTAAACGCATTGATAACTGACCTTCTCGATTTTGTCCAGCCATTCTTTGTTGGACTGCAGTTCGGCCATGAAGGCTTGATGTTTGAGCCATTTGCTGTGCAGGTTTCGAGCTTCGTCATAGGACATGTCCTGTGCTGTCAACATCTTCTCATTGATCCACAGGGACAGCTATACAAAGGATGTAAAAAAAGTCAAGTTAAGATGCATTTCTGTTAGCATTTTTCTTTATAAGAGTCATATAGGATGCAGCTGACTTCCTATACATGTCACAATGAATTTGTAATGGCAACAGAACCCAACAAAAACATTACCACAGAAGAGCAAACACAAACAGGCTAACATACACACACATATATATAACAACAATTTGTGATGACATCTATTATATAATTACTAATTCTCTTGGTCCACAAATTCCCTCCATCTTCTCCATAAATTGCCAGTCTTCTAAAGTGGGTAAAGTAGGTTCGAGTTGTTTAGTTAAGCTGTATTTCTATAGGTTTTGCCTTCCATTTCAGCTCACCTCCTGGCAGTCCTGCAAGAACTTCTGCAGGTCTCTGTTGTCCTTCAACCTCATGAGCAGCTCCACAGCCGCCTCACGGTTCTTCTTGTGCCTGCAGGTTAAAGGCTGAAGGTCAGATCTACTCTTTTATCTATTATTCCTATTCACTTTAACACACTTAATTGCATGTGTCCTGTTACCGGTCATCGATGGAGGTTGCTCTCTCCTGGATGCGGTCGGCATTGATGTTTCCATCGCTGGCAAGTCTCCTACCAGCCTCCACCACACTGTTGATCTTGTCTTCATTGGCGTCCATGGTGGTCATGAAGTCCTCCTGTTTCTTAATGGCAGCTTCCGCCCCTTCCAGGGTGGTGGGCATCTCAGTATGGGCCAGAACATACTCCTACAGAAAGATACACAACAGAACTAGATGAAATATCATCAAGACAAACTTTGATGGTGGCTTGAAGAAGCCTGGTGAAAAGTTTGAAATGAAGTAGTTTTAGACAGACAAACAGACAAATTACCTGGTTGTTGAGGAAGGCCTCGGCTTGTTTGGTGTCTCTGAGGAAGATCTGATAGGCGTGAGACTGTGACAGAAGGTTCTGCCGGTTCTCCCACATCTTGTGAAGCTCGTTCCATCCAGTATCCAAAGCCTGGAGCCTTTGTCTCAGGAACATGTACTGAGCATCCGTCTGTCCCTGTGTCACCATCTCACCCATGTCTCTCATCTTCTGGTAGTCCTCTTCGTAGTTGTTAATCTCGTTCTTGATGCCTTCGTGTTGGGCTAGAAGCTTCTCCGCCTCGGCTAGCGTGTTGGGCATGTCCTCGGACGCAATGGCCGTCTGTGTACGGGAAAGCCAGGACTGGAAATCATCCAGCTCGCGGAGGAACTGCTGCAGCTTGCTGGCTTCGCCAAGAGACGCCTCGCGGTTTCGTAGTGTTTCTTTCATCTCCTCCCAAACGGCAGTGATTTCCGCCAGCCGTCCCGTGATGGCTTTGGCCTGGTCGGGATGTTCGCCAGCCAAGCGATCCGCCTCACCGCGGAGGTCGCCCAGTTTGGCTTCGATGGCAGCCAGATCGCGTTCCATGCCGGTGAGTTTGCGTTGCAGGGCCATTACGCCTGTGAGGTCGTTGCCCAGCTCCTGGGTGGACTCGATGACTTTTGTCTTCTCACGGATCCAGGATTTTGTCTCATTACAGTCAAGGTGGTAGTTCTGCACGCCCAAGGCGGAGTTCAGGGACTCTTTCTTCTGGTCCACCAGGTCGCGGAACTGACTCCACCTGCGGATGAGCATCAGGTTGTATTTAAACACATGCACTGCAATACATATTAAAATTTAAGCCAGTTTGTAATTAAAACAAGAAATATTACACCATCTACAACGTCACCAAGACTCCTAAACCGTTAGGCGTAGGCTCAAGTGTCTTATATCGTTAGAATCCTTGGCTCACGACGGACAAAATGCATGCTTCGGATTTGCTCGTCGTTCTGCAAAATTTTCAGGTATTTTGGATTTTTTTAAAAACCTACTTTTGCGAACTAGTCCTAGGTTTTTGGCCCGATCGGAACCAAACCAGTGCTGCAAGATTTTCTGGCATCTGATTGTCAATAGTTATCAAAAAAAGTTGAAATTTCGATTCATGGTCCCTAAGGGCCACAGAAACGTTCTAAATGGGCGGAGCCACTTTTCCTAAAATGGCTGTAACTCATGAACGTAATGAGATATTTTAACCAAATTTGGCACATCTATGTAAGAGCTTATTCTGAGGTCACGTGAAAAAGGACGCAGCAACTGGCCACTTGGTGGCGCTATAACAGGAAAAAAAACATGAAAATGGCTATCACTAATTCACCGTTAGTCCGACTGACTTGAAAATTGGCATGCGGTGTCTTTGTCCAAGGCGCCATGACTGTCTATGAGGAAATTGACGCATCTCAAAAAACATGTCCGCCATCGGCCAATGAAGTTTGAGCAGCTATAAGAAAAGGTTGACGATCGGCGCGAAACACACTGGGCCTATTTGACTCATGGCCCTAGAGGCCTGTGAGTAATTCGAAATTATGTATCGCACGATTTTTTGCACACGCCCATTCATTGCCTCTAGGACTGCCGCTGTCTATCGAAACGTTCATTAAATATTGGAGATTATTTCAAAAACCAACTTTGGAGAAAAAGCTTTAAAAACCATTTTGGCAAATTGCCTGTATTGGCTGTAAATGGTCTTTTCCATCTATGATCAAGATGGTTACAGGCTTGCTAATTAAAACATTATACCTTTTTACACATGTGCTTTAAGGCCTTAAAGCGCTTGAACCCTGATAATTGCTGCTCGCAGCTACCCAGCCCTGCATTACTTGTTTCTAACTAATTTTTAAGACTAATACTTTCAAAGTAGTCTTGCATTAACCCTTAATCACCAGAAAAACTGAGCAAGGTTACAACTATCTGTTCAATTCTCAGGCAATATTCACATGTATGACATTATTTTATGCCTAATGCTGATTTCAATTATGGCCAGTGACAGAAGAAAATGCAAATATGACCCAGATGTTTTCTGCTACATCTGTGGGTGTTTTACTACATCCAAACAGTGACAGAATGAATATATAATATATGCATTTTTATCAAGCAAATAGCAGTTTTTTGGGTATTCAGCATCCAGTAACATGTTCTGGTGACCAGCTATACTAGTACTGCTTTCTACACAGAGCTTAAAAATAGATTTGGCAGAAACATAAAATGCTATGACTTGCCTGGTGTTGAGTTTGTCTTGTTGGGCTTTGATGTCTTTCTCGCTCGGGTGTCCGTTGTGTATCAGCTGCCTGGCGATCTGATTGACGACGGCCACACGTGAGGCCTGGTTATTCATTTCAGGCTCCAGACTCTCAAACCTGGAATGTAAAAAAATCATTTATCACACTATCATCAGCGTATTCAAGAACAGCAGCTCTGAAGAATAATGTTTTATCCTTGAGAAATGGAGGATGTGATATCTGACCACACTAGAATGAGTTCAATCTGTTTTCGACCACAGGGAACGTGCAGAAGTTAATTTGTACTGCTGTTCTCCAGCTGTGGCAGTAAATGATCTTAATTATGTTGGGTTGAGGAAAACAAAATTTTGATCTACTAAGCTGTCAAGCTACATCCACCTAACTCGGCTCAGATCTTGAGACTTCAGAACACCCTAGCAACTGAATAGCAATCGAATTATCTGTCTGAGAGACTGCATGATCTTAAAAGCTTTCAACTTTGAGCTTTTATAACTGCTTCAAGCTTTTAAAATAAACTCACTTAAAACAGCTTCACACTTTTAAAACTCCTTCAAGCTTAAAACTTCTTCAAACCTCAAGCTTTTAAAACCATTTTAAACTTAAAACTGCTTCAAAATTCAAGATTTGTAAACTACTTTAAAATAAAAAGTGTTTCAAGCTTTTAAAAATTACTTCAAACTTAAAACTGCTTCAAACCTCAAGCTTTTAAAACTATTTCAAACTTAAAACTTTCAAAATTCACAATTTTAAACTTCTTTAAAATTAAAACTTTTTAAACCTCAAGCTTTTAAAACTATTTCAAACTTAAAACTGCTTCAGAATTCAAATTGTTTAAACTTCTTCAAACTTAAGTCTTCAAACCTCAAGCTTTTAAAACTATTTTAAATGTAAAACTTTCAAAATTTAAGATTTTTAAACTTCTTCAAACTTGAAATGTCTTCAAACCTCAAGCTTTTAAAACTATTTCAAACTTAAAACCGTTTTTAAAATTTAAGATTTTTAAATTTCTTCAAACTTAAAACTGCTTCAAGCTTTTATTACTACAAACTTAAAACTTTCAAAATTTAAGATTTTTAAACTTCTTCAAACTTGAAATGTCTTCAAACCTCAAGCTTTTAAAACTATTTCAAACTTAAAACTGCTTCAAACTTCACGATTTTTAAACTGTTTTAAACTTAAAACTGCTTCAAACTTAAAACTGCTTCAAGCTTTTATAACTACAACAAACTTAAAACTGATTCAAAATTCAATATATTTAATGTACTTCAAACTTTAGGCTTTCTCAAGCCAACATCAAGGTTTGTCATGACAAACTTTACTCATCTAGCTCAACTTTTCTACAACTTCTTGAGATGGCTGTGATTAAGGTTACAGGTTTTGTGAGTGCAAAACAAACTCCTGATTCATTCTATTACCTTGAAAGTTTCAAACATTCTGGTGGAATTCACTAAGATTCATTTATATGCAAACACTGCATTGTTTAGCATGTTATTCAATGACACAAATCAAGTAATGCCGCACAACACGCCTGTAAAATTAATGCAATTTGCATGCCACAAATCCCAATTGGTGTGATAAATATGTTCACACAGATACAGACTTAAGCTCTCACCTGTGCTGAATGACCTCAAGGTCCTCCAGTTTCTCTGGGATCTCCATGCTGTTGAGCCACTGCTCTTTCTCATCGATCCACAGTTCACATGCATCTGCCTCGCTAAACATCTTATAGAGCGCCAAGGCGTCCTGCAGGGCCTGTTTCCTCAGCCTGGTCAACTCTGAAACCTCCTTATAGCGTTCCTCGATGCCCGCCAGCCGCTCGTTGACGTTCGCAGTCTGCGCCAGTTCGGGAGGAAGGGATTGCGCCTGCTCGTGAAGGGCATCAATCACTGGCCGATAACTAGCAACCTCGGACGATGCGTCTTTGTGTTTCCTGACCAAAGCTTGAGTGGAAAATTCATCATGGCCAACATCAGCGGTGGAGACGATTCGGAGCGCGTCCAAAGTCCAGGCGTCAACATCGTCCGCGTCAGCCTGGAACTGGTGAAGGCTGCAGGCTTCTTCCAAGCGGGTTTTCCTCACCGCTGCCAGCTGTTCCAGAGCGGCCCACTGCGCTTGGACGTCTGCAATACGCTCACGGATCTTGGCTTCGCCGAAATGCCCGGCGTCGGCCATCGCTTGACCTTCACGCACCGTGTGCTGGAGGTGACCGGCGCGGCCGCTCATTTCGTCTTCGAGGGCGCGATGTTGACTCAACAGGCGGACGGCACCCGTCAAATCCTTACCGCAGTCATCCGAGGACAGGATCTGCTCTTTCTCGCGAATCCAGCCCTCTTCCTCGGCCATCTCCCAGAAGAACTTCCAAAGGCGACGGGACTCTTCGAGGCGGGCGCGGCGCTCGGCTGCGAGCTGGGTCAGTTCCTGGTAGCAGAACTCCATGTGGGCCACGCGGTCACGGATGACCTGAGGGTCACAGGGTTTGTAGCCTGCAGCGGGATGGAGAGAAGGTAGAAAACATTAGTTTTGTTTTCATTCTTTCTTCACTATTATTGTGTACAGTGACTTTGTAGAATTACAATTCCATATGCTTCTAGAAAAAGGATATTCATCATTTTTGACCAATGCATTTCAGGTACTGCTTAAAGTTATATATATATATATATATATATATAAAGTTGACATGTAGTTGCAAAGTTACTTATAGTTAGCAGAATGTCTAAAGTGGACCATCCAAATAAAGTGTAACCAAAAAATGCTCTGAGATTTGAATGTGGCTCAAACGAGGATTTATCTCCATTTAGAGCACAGCCAGGGAAATTCATATGCAATATAAAACGTTCATGTCTTTTCCATGACTTCTAAAATTTATTACATATCCCTGATTTTTCCTGGCCTGGAAATCAGTTGTTAAATTGCTGTTATTTCCAAGTTTTCAATGACCGTGGGAACCTTGCAAAACCCAATCTGGACGAGCTCTGCATGTTTCCTCAGAAGAAAAAATCTGAATGTGAACCTGCTGGTCTTTAACCAAGAATCAACGAGAGGTGAGATAATGTCCTCATAAACGCACAAAACCATACTATAATAAATGAGCTGTCTGTACTGGACCTGGACTTTTTTCATTCTGAAAGAATAGGATTTTTTTGGAAAAGCATAAATGTGAATGCATAGAATATCTATAAAATGATTTCTATGAATATTATGCATTATTTAAATAACTTCACAATAAAGTGTTCCTGATGCACTAAAGACACTAAACCAAATTACTTTGGTTGTAGACTAGAAAAACTAGTATTTGAAAAGGGGCAGCAGAGCGCTCTTCTTACCCTCCTCATCCACGGCAAACTTCTGTGCGTTGGCGTTGACGGCTTTGACGCGGTCGGCCTGTATGCCGATGTCGGCCTCCACCAGAGCGTGTTTCTGCAACAGATCTTCCACCCCAAGCAAGTGCTTCCCATAATCCTGAGACAGCAGCAGCATCTGCGGAGGACAGCAGACAATCATCAGGATATGAAACTTAAAGCTTCATCATTTAAATTATTAGCTATAGAAAAGTTAAAAAGGTATGAGATTTTTTATCCTCATCTTCAGCTAAACTTAATCTCAGGCATAATAAAAACCATGCTATAGACAGCAGTATTGTATTTGCAATAATAATCATCATAATTTTGAATTTGAATATAGCTGCGAGCAGCAATTATCGGGGTTCAGGCGCTTTAAGCACATGCGTAAAAGGTATTATGTTTTATTTAGCAAGCCTGTAACCATCTCGATCATAGATGGAAAAGATCATTTACAGCCAAATACAGGCAATTTACCATAGGAAATATATAGTTTTTAAAGCTTTTTAACAGTTATCGAGGTTGAGCCAAAAACCTAGGACTAGATTGCAAAAGTAGGTTTTTGAAATAATCTCCAATACTTAACGAACAATTCGATGGACAGCGGCGGTCCTAGAGGCAAAGTTGCTCAGAATGAGGAGTTCTACCATGTCGTAGGCGTGTGCGAAAAATCGCTCGATACACAATCCTTTACACACGTGAACAACATGAAGGCACCCCCCAGTGGCCGATTTTTTTTCTAATTTCTCACAGGCCTCTAGGGGCGTCAAACAAGCCCAGCGAGTTTCGTTCCGATCGGCCTCCGTTAACCTTGTCTGATAGCTGCTCAAACTTCATTGGCCGATGGCGGCCATGTTTTTTGAGATGCGTCAGTGTCCACAGAGACATTCATGGCGTCTTGGACAAAGTCACTGCATGCCAATTTTCAAGTCAATCGGACTAACGGTGAAGTAGTTATAGCCATTTTCAAGTTTTTTTCCTGTTATAGCGCCACCAAGTGGCCAGTCACCATGTCCTTTTTCACACGACCACAGAATGAGCTCTTACATAGGTGTGCCAAATTTGGTGAAAATATCTCATTCTTTTCACGAGTTACAGCCATTTTAGTAAAAGTGGCTCCGCCCACTTCGAAGTTTTGGTGGCCCTTAGAATTGAAATTTCAACTTTTTTTTATGATAATTACTGACACCTCCAGAGGATCTTGCTGCTCTGGTTTGGTTCCGATCAGGCCAAAAACCTAGGATTAGTTTGCAAAAGTAATTTTTTCAAAAAATACAAAAATACCCAAAAATTTCGCGAACGACAAGCGAATCTGTCTTGAGCCAAAGATTCCAACGATTTAAGACACTTGAGCCCCTTCTCTTCCTCTCACCTTCATTTCATCCATCCAGTCCATGATGTAGAGCATCTCCTGGAAGACGCGCTGCAGGCCGAGGTTCATCTCCAGCCGCTGCCGGCGAGCTTTGAGCAGCTCCAGCAGATACTCCCACAGGCGCAGCACGTTGTCTTTACGAGCCGTGATTCGCTTGATGTCGTGATAGTTCTCGGCCTCCAGTTCTTTGGCCACGGCGACCACCGCCAGCACGCGCTCCTCGTACGCCGCGATATCCGTCTCGATGGCTTCGTGTTTTTTGGTAGCTGCCTCAACCGCCTGGAGGTCGAATCCGAAATTGTCCTGCAGAAAAGAAACAAGGAACGATGAGAAAAAAAACATACTAGTTTTCATTGTGATTCATTTTTGTCTATTTGTTTTCAATGAATTAATCTAGGATTATACATCTGGGAATTTGAGAGATGCCAAATGTTTGAGAGTTTGGCTATGATCTTCGTTTTTGTACAAAAAGTACAAAAACATGTTATTATTAAAAATTAGATTTTTTTCCTCTTCTTTTTTTCTTTCCCTTAGTCTTATAAGACTGTTTTGGGGTTATTTTGTTGTTGTTGTATTTAATGTTTTGTTTTTGTTCTGTATTTCTATGTATGATTAAAAAAAGCAAATAATAATAATAAAAATGAAAAATGTTATGTATATGGATGGAACACCCAGTTTTACCAGTGTTTACACAAACTGTATATTAAATCAAGAAATTAATGTTTCTACAAACTATCTTTCATAACAGTTTAGAAGTACAATTATTGTTTTGTTCATGTATGTTTAGAGGAAGCAAAGATTCTTTATGGCAAAATTATGAAAAATGCTAATTTAATACCTTTATTTTCATAAAAACTAATATAAATAATAAAAGCATAAATATGTAATAAGTAATAACATAATTCATAATAAATATTAAAATATAAATACACTTTCTTTTTTAAATGTATTATAATTAAATATCTTTCATAACATTGTTCAGAAATATAGTACAATTATTGTTTGGTTCATGTATGATTTAGAAGAAGCAGAGATTGCTCATTTAGAGCCTTTGTTTTCATAAAAATAATATAAATGATAATAATACAAATTTATAATTAGAACATAATAATTCATAATAAATAATATAATATAAATAAACTGTTTTTCATATATATATATATATATACACACACACGCAACATTATGAAAATTAGCTTTTAAAGCCTTTGTTTTCATAAAAAATAGTATAAATAATAATATAAATGTACAATATAAGAACATATAATAATTCATAATAAATATTAAAATTTTAAATATATTATAATTAAATATCTTAATATCATAACAGAAACTATATAGAAATATAGAACAATTATATATATATATATATATATATATATATACACACACAACGTTATGAAAATTTGCTTTTAAAGCCTTTGTTTTCATAAAAAAATAATATAAATAATAATAATAATATAAATGTACAATATAATAACAATAAATATTAAATGTAAATTTTTTTTTTTAAATATATTATAATTAAATATCTTAATTTAAAATATTTAATTATATATATATATAGAAATATAGTACAATTTTGAATGCACTATCTTATATTTATACTTTGACATTATACTATATGTATATGTGTGTGTAATTATAAAATATATTATTTCTTAAAATATAAAATAGTACACAAGCACCTATACTGTGTGTCATTCAAGTCTTTCACCACCAGGGGGCACAAACTCGTTTAAAATCAAGGCTGAAGTAATATTAGGCAGCACATGTGTTTGTTTATACAGCAAACGCTGTCAGATTGAACCTGGGAAACGAGGCGCTGGTTCTCGCTCAGCCAGGTCTCCCTCATGGCGGCCTTGCGGTCGAAGCGTCTGGCGAGCTGCTCCAGCTTCTCCTGTCGGATCAGCTCGGTCCTCAACGCCAGCTCGCGCTCGTGCTCAGCCTTTTCCAGACGCTCCCACGCCTGCGACAACATCACATCAACACAGAGAGTCAGAGAAAACTGATGCTTTTAACATGCTGAAGTTACAAAAAATACTGTGGTTGTACTATAAATGTGCCCTTTAACTCACTGGCAGATATTTGTTCTTGTTTTAAGCACTTAATGTTGGTCATTTTTGCTTCTCCAGTAAATTTATCTTGATTTAAGACGAGGTAATTTTCACCTTGTTGATGTCTGAGATGAGTTTGCCCTCTCGGGGCATGTACACCTTCTGGTTATTGGCCCTCATCTTGCTCTGGATAGTAAACAGAAGCACCTCCAGGTTGCCCTTCTCAGTGAATCTATGGAGAGAGAGTTGAAAATCAAATTCAGTTCGTTCTAGTCTTGATATTTCTGCTGTATGTCTGTGGTAAACACTCACTTGGGCGGTTTCTCCACTGTCCGGTAGGTGTTGAAGGCCTGAAGCTGCTGCTGGACTCCAACTAGTGAGTTTGCAAACTTGCGGTTGTTGAGGATGATGATGGTTTGTTCAATCCACTCCAGCAGATCGGACGCCAGAGATTCATATTTCTCGATCATCTTCTCAGTCTCGATGGCGTTGTCAAGCACCTAGTAAACACACATTTTAATGTCAATTCGTTTTGCATTTCCTGAAGGAAATAAAAGTCGCCATGCACCATCGTTAAAGTTAAGTTGAGGTTTTAGACTTTGATTATGTAAATGAAACGCCACATCAGATTGGTTATTGGTTAAAAATATGCAACAGAAACTAAACCTATCACAGTTCAGAATGTAAAACAGATGTAAAATCAATTGCAATTAAGTATGTAAATATTAAGATGACGGTTACATTTAAATTAGGTATTTATTTATTATATTTCATTATATTTATTATATTATATTTAAATTATTATTATTACATATTTAAATTATTTCAATTTTAAATTGTTTATTTAAAACGTATTTTAATAGGAATATTTAATAGGAGTAGAAAAAATTAAAACATTTAATATTAATAGGAATGTTTAAAATGCTTATTTTTTATTGGAATATTTAAATATTTAATGGTTACATCTCAAAAAGTAATATATTTATTTATTTAATTTTAATAGGAATCTTTAAAGAATCTTATATTTCTTACAAAACTGATAAATAAATTAATTAAAAAAATTTATAAGTCAATAAACAGGTAGGATAGAAGACCAACTGCAATTAAATATGTAAATATATTAAGATGATGTCATTGCTATTGGTGACATTTCAAATAGGATTTTATTTATTTAAATTATTTATTTTAAAAAATAAAACTTTTTATTTTAATAGGAATATTTAAATATTTAACAGTTACATCTGAAAAAGGAATATATTTATTTAATTATATATTTATTTTATTTTAATAGGAATTTTGAAAAGTATTATATATTTCTTATAAAAACTAATAAATAAATAAATATATAACATTTAATAGCACATTAGGAATTTATTTATTTACTTTTATTTAATATTATTTATTAATTATTGTTTTATTTAAAACATATTTTATTTTAATAAGAATCTCTTATGTTTCTTACCAAACTAATCAACGAATAAATAAATAGCATACACGAGACTAAAATCATCAAATCTTCTTTCACAGAAAACGGAGAACCTTCTAGAAGTTTACGTGTTTTGAAGACTCAGACCTTTCCGATACGTTTGCCCTCCACCTTCAAGGCCTTCATCTTGGAGAAATAATGGTAGTATGTGACGACATAAGTGATGACGGACTTCTCATCGGGATGGTCTACGCTGATATCTGCAAAAAAGACGTCACAAGGTGTGATTGTGTGTTTGACGGTGAGGTGTAGAAGCTGTGAGACCAGGATGGACTTTTACCTTCTGGGTCCAGAAGTTTGGTGAGACCCAGGTGCTGCTCGGCCAGGTTGAAGGCGTTCTGCAGGTTGTAGTGAGCGTTGGACTTCTTCAGTTTGTCGAAATCAATCAGGTCTGGTCTGGAAAGATCAAAAGCATTGAGAGTTCAGGATATTAAGTTTGCAAAGCAGAGCTTTTGATGCAAGTGAACTGAAGTTGGTACCTGTGTTTGTGAATGAGGGCATTGAACGCCATTCCATCACGCCAGCTGGTGGTGAAGTTGTGGATGTTGACGTTCGGATAGCTGTGAAACACAAACGAGAACGGTCAGACATCAGGAACACGAATACGTTGAAGTCTTTCATCTGGACATTCACCCACCCCGCGGTCTTCATCTGGCACCACAGCAGCAGGGCGTCCTTGGCTGAGCGTTTCTCTTTATTGTCTTCCGTCTCCACGCTGATGTCTTGGATCTGTTACACAAATGATAACAACAAAATGGATGCTTTGTGCATTTATTTAGTCATGTGATGAAAATGAAAACAGTGCTATTAGGACAGAGGTTTCAAAACTGGGGTCAGGGGAAAAGATTAATGTAAAAAAAATAAAATAAATAAATATTAAAAAAATAATACATCTAACAGTAGAGTACGATAGTGAATAGAAAAAAGGGTTATAATGTAACCCTGTAATGAAATAAATAAATAAAAATTTGTTAAAATATATTTTAAAAATTCTATTTTATTATATATATATATATATATATATATATATAATAAAAAAGTTTAAATAAATGAATAATATATAAATATAAACAAATAATACATCTTAATAAAATAAAACAGTACAGTACTATAGTGAGGGAATGTAAAATAAAGTGAATGTAAAATATTAGAAATTAAATAATAAATAAATCATTTCAATAAATAATAAAAAATTGGTTTAAGTAAATAAATAAATATAAATAAATAAATAGATAAATAATACATCTAAGAGTACTATAGTGAGTAGGACAAAAGTGTTTGAATGTAAAGTAATAAAAACTAAATATTTTTCTATATAATAAACAAGTGAATACAATAAACAATTTAAAAAATGGTTTAAGTAAATAAATAAGTATATAAATATAAATAAATAATATATACGAGTACAGTACTATAACAAGTGGGGGAAAAAGTTAAAATTAGTACTGTCAAATCGATTAATCACGATTAATCGCATTTAACAAAAGTTTGTAAATATATAATATATATGTGTGTGTGTGTATATATATATATAAAACATACGTAGACATATATTTACAAAATTTTAAGTGTGATTAATCACGATTAATCGATTTGACAGTACTAGTTAGAATGTAAATAATAGAAAGTAAATATTTTCTATATAAATAAACAAATAAATATTTAAAACAAAAGATTCCAATAAATAATAAAAAATGGTTTAAGTAAATATATATAAATAAATAATACATCTAAGAGTACAGTACTATAGTGAGTAGGGAAAAAAGTGTTATAAAGTAATAGAAATTAAATATTTTTTATATAAATAAGATAATTTGTTAAAAAATATATATATAAATAAATAATACATCTAAGAGTACAGTATTATATCGAGTAGGGGAAAAATGTTATAAAACAACAGAACAAATAATATTTTACACATTTATAATATTCTGTGCACCTGGAAGCGGAGGATGATGGTCCAAATGAGTCCGAGCGTGAGTCGGTGGTTGCCGTCGACAATGTCATGTGATCCCATGTTCTCCAGGTGCACCCGCTGCTCCTTGAGGAACTGCAGGGCTTTGTCCACGTTCTCCAGGCAGTGGATACGCATGCGGCCCTTCGTTGGCTTGGGCTGCGGAGGGATCAGATCATGTGCATGAATTCTCTTTATAATGCATCTTACAGTCAGTGTTCATTTGAGTTCACATTTAAACACAGCAGGAGAGCGGGAAAGGGTTAACAGGGATATCCACTGCAGAAACGAGTAACCTGACCCGTAAGACTCGGCGCAGCGTGAGTTAATGATGCAGTGGCTTTTGTTCCCGTCGCTCCTGCAGACAGGTTCATCGGCTATTTTTCTTTCTGACACTTTCGGGAAGGAAAAAAGGTCTCGCA